>WTXL01000028.1:0-326325 GCA_022376525.1 Russula vinacea | reverse complement strand
AAGCCCCACAGGCGGGCACGAGTCAGGACACGTCACAGAAGTGGAGCTAAGGCCTCCACATGAGTCATGAAACCGCTATCGTATAGGGAACTAGAACGTTCTGGACCCGGTTAGTCCCGACTCTTACTCATATGGTCACGAGCTGCCACATGACTTCTGATGCCGGTGTCACAGCGTGCACGCAGGATGCCCTCAATCCGCGCACACACACCCTCGATGCACAGCCTCGAAGCACGCACTCATGGACACCTTCGATGCATACACAACGCAGAACACCTCAACGTGTATGTGACGTGTACACGCATGCAAAACGCGTTGTGGTACGTTGAGGTGCACTTTCGACATGCACCCTCGACCCAAACGTGCATGCAGGACGCCATGCATAGTGACATCTGGAAAACAGTCGCTACTTTTACTTTGCATTAATGTCTTTACACTACTTTTACTTTGAGTTTCCGTCTTTTTTAAGACTTTATCTTTTTAAATTGACATTCAGCTGGCTTTTACTTTTACTCTCTACATAATTGACTTTACTGTAAGATGTCAGAATATCTGTAGAATAAGGTGAAAGGCCTTTTTTTAAAAGGCAATTTGGTGTGCATGGTGATCTATATACTTATTTACATAATATAAGTGGAATGCATCCAAGGAGTCACTATACATAAATGTTCTGGAAGAAAATGAGGGCCTGAAATACCAATCAAGTGAGCCCCTCGTAAAACTGTATCAAGATGAACAAGGGACCTTGACCGCTCTCCTTGTCTATCATAATCAGGAATAACATGCCAAAGCCCTGTGTCATTACAGGGTTCAGGCCCATATGTGAAAACCATTCTACAAGAGCACAGGGATAAAATGTTTCATCAATAGAAAAGGATAAAAAGGTTTTAGCACGGGCCACATGCAATCCAGCAAACCCATCAAGCTCAGGCTCTTATCAATAAATATACAATCATACCGGGGTGTTCCCTTCCATGAAGGTGTGCTTTAATATACTCTCGGTGCATCCCTCCAATACCTGAGAGGTCACTTGGAGCATAATATGTGGCACTAGCAGAGTGGTAGATATTGATACGAAGATCTGGGGAAGTGCTGGGCATGTATCAATGAGAGCATCCATTCTGCAGACCTCAGCATCAGGGTAGAGTTGATCATAGAGAAAGCGTTGAATAAATTCTTGGAGCTTTGGTTCATCTAAGTGATAGGAGAGGAGTGTCAAAGCTTTTGGATATCCCTGGCTATAGTAGATACAGTTATTAGTGATGTGTATAGATAATAATTTACTGACACATACCAGGATGTCTTGCCAACCTAACATCTCCAAGGGTAGTCATCCCTGGAACATCTTCAGCATCCTGATCTGTTCCTTGCATGGTATCGCTTGAGTTCCCAAAGAAAGGCATTGCAAACATTCCATTGTCCAGCATTCCTTGGGCTTTAAAATAAACCCGTGATGCAGCAAGCTTGTCAAGGCATTGGTTGGTTAGCAGCATCTGCCCCAGTGGTTGATTACGGCTAGAACGTCGCCAGGGCTCCTTTACCACCTTGATATGCTTTGATTCAGTGATTGAGGAGCAGACCCCATTTGGAGCACCAAATAGGGTGATAAGGTCATAATAGTGAACAATTGAATGCTGGCGAGGTAGGGAAAAATCGTCCCGTATACCAACTTCAATAAAGATCTTGCGTTCCTGGTGAAATTGTTCAACAGCCACATTAATGGCCACCAAGGTATCTTCATCAATTTGGGGACGGTGGACAAGGTAGCAAAACTCCATAAAAGCACTCAGTGCACGAACCATCTGAGGTGGGACATGACCAGCAATTGCAGGTAAAAAGACCTATATGTATGTTAGCAAAGGGAACATTACTAGTGAGAGGCAAAATAATGACAACTTACTTTCATGAGTGCTTTTGAGTCATCCCCAGTCCACTGTTTAAATCCACGACCCTCTGGAAATCTTCGTAGCCCTGGAAATAATGGAGCTGCAGCAATACTATATATAGCATTTCATTAATAAGTTCCTAAAGTTTATGTAAGTTCCACTTACCATCGATCAATATCCGCAAGTATTGCCTCTGAATGGGCCTTGCTATATGTGGCAGTCACATAGTCCATAACCCAGGTAACTAGGTGATCCTTAAAGGTACCCTTAATTATCTGATGAAGAAGATCAGGGGCCAAAAGCTCATGAATGTCTGCTCGAGGAAAATGTGAGGTAAATGGCTATTTATAAGACATCATAAGTTAGGGGCAATATTAATAAAGAGAAAAACATACAATAAGATCTCCAACAATGCCATACCCATCCCAAAGAGCTCGAAGATTTTCTCCATATAACTCTTGTGCTGCTTTGGTATGCTCATGTGAGCGTGGTACAGCTGCTGCATCACCATCTAGATTTGTTGCTACTGCTGTGCACCTATAATAAATCAGCATAAAGCATATTTGAGAAAAAACACAGAAAACATACTTAGGACACCAGCCTGACACAATACATGCTAATAGAGCTTGTTCAGGATAATCAGCAATGTATGGGCCCAGCCCATAGATTACACGCCGGAAGTGCCCATCCCCACATTGTGTTACCCGAGGCTTTTCCATAAAGGGTTGAAGAGGAAGCAAGATATGTGTTAATGATGAATGAAACAACTGTCGGCGGAACTTTCGGAACTTGACATTGTCCTGAAATTGTTTGTCGGCTATAAAATAACACAGCATAAGCCAAATCAATTCCAGACTTTATGATAATTATGAAGCATACTTTTTGGAATAGCTAGAAATGCTATAACTGCTAAGGCATTTCGGTGTGCTCGCCGCACGTGGTTTTGAACATTACCAATTCCAGCATACAGTGGGTAATACTCATTTTGTCCTGTTGCAACTGAAACAGTTGTTTTGTCACTTCCTAGAATTACAGGAACAAACATCGCTCCATGGTTGTCCTCATCTTCAGCAATAATATCCTATGGTAATGTAAATAAGATGAAATGACAGTGACATAGTATGAACCATACGGCTTGATTCCATGACCAATTCCCGGACATAAAGTCGGAGAACTGTTGCTTGTTTGTCATACTCAACACCCGCTTTGGTGAGTAATCCATCTCGTTTGCAAACTCCGGATTACCAAGTTGTGCCTCCATTACAGCAAGGGGATCACGAAACCAGACCTCATACAATGCAGACATCCAGTTGGGGGCATTATCAGGGATTTCGCCATTGTACTTGACTGAGAATGCTTGCCATGCAACATCCCTAGCGTCGTTGCATCAATGACATTATACATATCCTGAGCATTAGCAAATGGTGGATCAGCCTCAATGTCGCCATATTCTGCCCGTCTTGTGCAGCCCAGATTTGCATTAATTCGTCTATATTATTCCCAGACATTTGGACTTTCCGAAACAAGAAGTCCGCCAGCTCAAAATCTAGCTGCGAATCATAGGGATAGTAGTCATCACGAGCACATGACAACGGTAGCAGTGGACTTGGAGAGGCTCCCGGAGGTAAATCAAACCCATCTTCATCACATGGTTGCGCTTTACAGAAACACATCAGTGCATCTAACGCTAAGTTACTATAATGAGGACGAACCATCAAATATGGGTGTATGCGAGTCTTCATCTTCCCCTTTACAGTCCATTGGGTGCGGCGGGGCGATTGTCGCAAAAATGACTCGGAGTGACCTTGGTCACCTTGGTCCGAGTCGGGTGGCATTTGTGGTGATGATAGAAAGTCTTCTTGAAATGGATCTGGGGTGTGACGTGCTGGGGTTCTTGGAGGAGTGGAAGGGGGAGTGGACCTGGGAACATAGTGGTTTGCAGGGTTGTTCGCACAAGTTGACTTATGACATGTAAGCCCTGCCGGAGTTTTGCATAGATATTGACATCCATAAGGACAACGAAAGCCACGAGGATTGAATGAATTCTTTTCATGACGTAGCCCAGGTAGAATAGGGAGACAACGATAGCCAGGTCAGATAGCGTACAGTAGTCCTTGTACACTAAATCGCGTGCAAATCCTAGAATGCATGAAGTCGCGCGTGAATTGTAGAAAAACTGTACAGCCGGTGAGCCACAACTAAGCAACTGACGTGCAAAAAAAAATTACCCTACTATGGTAACCCATCCCTCAGATCCCCTCTGACGAGCTGTTCCTCGAACGTCCTCCCCCAATGGTTAGTGTCGACCTGCAAATGCCGATAAGCATCCTGGCTTGGTGGACCGTACCAGTGTTCGCCGTCCCAAGGAAGCTGTTGAGGCAGAACGTGCCGCAAAGGCAGCAGAAAAAGAACAGGCGGCAGCTGCAAGGGAGAAGAACATCCGTAACCTTGCTCAGATCGAGGCTGGTGCAAGAAAAAAACGCACCCAGATGAATGTTGAGGCCTGTCACCCTAAAGACCAGCTCATCGTGCCAAGGGCAACCCGAGCACAGAAGAGCGTTGTGCTCGAGTCCATCCAAGGTAAATTTTTGTTACCTGTCCGAATCGTTAATGTCTAGTTATGAGCACCAAACCAGACTCGAAAATTGGCAACACTGTAATGGTACACGCAGATGGCAACGATGTAATGGTGCATGCAGATGAGACCACATTGAGCGGTGAGTTGGCTAGCAGCAGATAAAATAAAAACTTACCAGTACCCTCTAGACGATGATGTGGTGGAGGGCCCCACAAACACTGTCCCCGAGGAGTCAGGTTCCAGTGGGAGCAATTGGAATCCCGAAGATGAAGACGAGGTGACTGTGCCAGAGGACGAAGACATGGACCTGGAGGAAGAGCTGCCGGACACAGCGATCAAGAAAAAGGTGGACAAGGCACCAAAAAAGGGATCGATGTATGGAATCAAGTCAACGCCTTAAGCCATGGCCAAGGCTCGGAAGAAGAAGACCCTGATGGGAAATCCAGAAACGAAAATCTGGCCCCACACCTGGTGCGGAGGCAGAAACATAAGGTGTACCGGTTTTGTGTTATCGACATCTGAGTCTCACGCTCCTTTACGTGTAGGCATATCTCAAAGAAACCGAAGGTGTCAAAAAACAAAGCACCATCCGGCCTCCTCCCAAGTTGGCAAAAGAACAACGCCTCGCAGTCCCAATGTTCCAGCACGAGCATTAGCTCACCATCCACGAGCACCGCTGGTTCGCATTATCAACCCTTCAGACGCTCACCATTGACGTTCACAGCAGCTTCTCGTTCTCATACCGCCCCATGCTCACCACCCACGAGGACAACAATTTCTCGTCGTCAAGCCCTCGCACCAGATCACACAGATGAAAACTCCAACTTGAAGTCCGATGCCAGTGGGGATCCCACATTCTCATTTGGTGGGATTTCCTCCAATACGAGAATGTCGAACGCCCCAATCTTCCAGACACCAATGTGAACAAAAGGTTCCAGGTGCGTCGACATTGTTGTTGTCCAATTTACCTGACTCAATTTTTGAGTCTTCGCCATAGTCTATTGCCAGAATCGAAGAGATCCACGCTGCTCCTACAAGGCATGCTGGATATCGCCAGGGAAAGCCAAGCAACAACAATAATGGCCGCAATCGACCCAAGAACAGTCACCTCCCCCCTGGCACCCTCGATCGTTTCACGAGCCACTTTCTCCCAATTGCATACGACATGGCCGGCGCACTTGCTCCTTGGGAATACCCTGATGACCAGCACATTATTGAGATGTGGAACCTCATTTTTGGCTCCCAACGTGAGCACCCTCTCACCAAACACGACACCAAGAGTGATCTTTTCTTTACTGTGAAGGGTTTGGTGCATGCACTCTTGCAATCTTCGACTGTAAGTCGCACTAGATGCATGTCTCTCACTGGCAGGTCAAGCGTTCAATCTCGACATGGCTACACAAATTCGCCATCACCGCTGAAAAGGCTGTTGTTGCTGAATTTGAGATACAAGGCTTAAACACGGTTGCGGAGAGAGCTGAATTTGTCAAAAACCTCTTGGGTGACGTGGATGATGTGTCCAGCAACCGTCGTCCCTTTCTCTGGAAATCGGCATATGAAAATCTTGGTGCCGGTGACAAAAATGATAGACCTCAGGTTCATGTTTTTGTCATGCCGCTGCAGCCACTCAACTGACATCCAAGTCTTTCTATAAATATTTCTGTTGTAGGGCTTATTTCAGGGCCGTTTGGTTGTGCGCACATTCCTCAGCATCTTGTCGCAACAGCGTTCGTTGAGGAACAACATCGTGCTCAGGACAGGCCAATTGGTGCACTTGTCATGTCCATTCAAGCGGTGTGATCCACTTCTCTTTAACCTTGCTGCCGGACTGATCAATAATCTATTGGAGGTCCACCGTGCACTTCTTTACTGGGTCAGTGGCACTTTCAAATCGCCCGGATCAAAGGCTGGTGCCTTTTCGAAAATGAACTGGGGTGATTATGTCGTGCAGTCAGCGTGTGTTGGTGGAACAATTGTGAAGTGCTCTTCAGTTTTTTTGAAGGAATCAAGAGCCTGAAGGATCAACAATGGGAAGATATTTTTGATGCGCTATAGAATTTGACGAAACGGAAAGCAGGCTGACTTGACAGCAGAACCCAAGGATACCAGTGGAGGAGAATCAGACGAGTCGGAGCTTTTGGACCCACTGTACGATATGTAGTACATCAAATGCTTCTGTTATCTATTGTGGCAAATTTGATATTATGGACTTTTCAATGTCTTTCTGAGTGTCTTTCCGAGTGACTTGAGTACGATCTTGAAGTACTTTTCTCAACCTTTCCTAAAGTCGGTGTTTCTTCGGAAAGACCGACCCGTCTTTTATGACATTTAAAAGAAATCTGTCTTTTTTCTGTGTGTCACTGGGCATAAAAAAGACAGAGTGTCTTTTGACTTTTATGCCTTTCCTGCCATTCCGTACTTTTAAAAGACATAAAAAGTCGCCAAAAAGTACGGACTATTTTCCTGATGGACACGCACACAGTACGCCTCGTCACCTCATGTTGTGTCATTGTGCTGCCTCGACACAGTGTACACCCAGGACAAATCACAGCATCGACGCATTCCCAGGATGTGTAGCCTCAACACTTGACACAGGTGCGCACCCAGGACGGATTACAGCATCGACACGGTACGAGCCTACAAGTGTTCCCAGGATGCCTTGTGCTGTGTTGACATGCACCCTTGATGCACACAACATAGTTGTAGATAATTTAGATCAGATTTAGATTCAAATCATGTAGTAGTCACAAGTTTTTAATACAGCCAGCCATTGCCCTACAGATCCACCAGTGACTTGACCCACAGGTCACTACAAGTTGACCTGTGCAGACCCACAGGTTGTAAGGCAGGTAGTGCCAGGTACTTGCTACATCAGATATCATACCTGGATCTGTGTAAACCTGTGCCACCAGGTACCTGGATCCACAGGTCAGTTGACCTGCAGGTTTTCCCACAGGTTTACCTGTTTAGATCCACAGGTTACCTGGACTCATGCTCAGCCTTAGCATCCGCTCTGCTCTGTCTCCTCTGTTCCGGTCCTCCGCTCCGGTCAGAATATGCGTACAGCCAGTGCTGCAGCGTATCAGCGCCCATGCCCGGGCCATGCCCTTAACACATGCAGAACACATGTGTGCATCATGTAACTTTAAACTAGCAATAATACTTTTTGCCTTATTACCTGTGCCTGTGCCTTGATCAGCCTTACTTGAGACACCACCAATGCATCCAGATTTGCTGGGGCTGGGTCATATGACTCCTGCTTGATCTTCTGGCGATGTTTGGTGGGACGGTGATTCGTCGGAGGGGGCGAACGGTCAAGAGTCGGAGAGCGCTCGGTTGAGTGCTCACATGTGGTGCCACGCCACCGGCCTCCTGGGCCACGGCATGCTCTTGGCTGTCCAGAGTCTGTGAGCCATCTTGAGTGGCCGCACAGGCCTCCACGGGATGCGATAATCAGCAGGCATGTCTGTCGATATCACTGGCACATTGGGTCCGAATGGCTAAAGCCGCGCGCGAATGTGGCACTCTGGGGAGGGGTCGGAATGAGCAGTATCATGCTTCAGGAGATGGGGGTGCCAATCCGGAATGCGAGCGGTCGTGCACGCCTCTGCACACCGCATAACCTGAGAGGAGGGGCCGTTGGGGCTGAGAGCACATTGGGGCCAGGTTGCTAAGGCCACGGACAAGTGCAGTGTGCCTGCCCTGGGCCAAAGGCACTGCCAGCCTCGAACTAGCCGTGTCACCGGCGTAGGGTGCGACACTTAGACTCAAGTAGTGGAGAGGTTGATGAGACTCTGATGTACGGATAGGAGCAGTATTCACGCTGCACTCCAGAGGGGGAGACGATAGCAAGTATATTGTGAGACGAGGAGACTCGACTTAGTGTCCCAAGACACTAAAGTCGCCTTTAAATACAAGCGAGTCCTACTACAACGATCCCAGGATGATGTCATAATGACCTCATCCTCTATTCTTACAACGCGTCATATAGAAGGGGGTGGAAGCGTCCAGAACATGCATACGTAGGTAGACATCACAGGCACGTCAGTGAAAGGGGCCGAAGGGGGAACATCAGCAAAATCCAAAAAAACTTAATCACATTTAGTAGACTTGGATCAATTTAGTTGTGGCTTAATCAGACTTGGTCAACTTAGTCAACTTAGCAGTCTTAGCACCAAGTGGATCAAGCTATATATATGTACCAACTACTACCAAGATGTAAGTAAGTACACTAAGCATAGCCAGACTAGTATGTATATACTAAGACATGGTCAGTGGCAAGTGTAGCAAGTAAGTGTGATCATATAGCATCTAAGTGAGTCCAAGTCTGAGCCTGAGTCTAAGCATCACCTTTATTCCCCACAGTGGACTTACCTAATGCGTGCACTGGGATATCAGCCATATTCGAGTTTACGTATGTCTTCAACCAATTGAAATGCCCCCAATGTACGCATGAAGGATAGCGCATTCATGGAGGGGACATGTTGAGGGTGGCATGTTCATGGGGGTGATGTGTTGAGGGTGGCGACATGTCGAAGGAGGACCACGAGGCGCACGAGCAGTCCTTGGACCAGCTGTATCACTTCCAGCAAAAGAAAGACATAGTTGAAGGAACAGTACCTGAGGCCGATGCAAAAGAGGCACGCCGTGCACTGCAAGGTGTGCGACGAGCCACACGGTGCCCGGTAGGAGCTGCACATGCGGCCAGCGCTGGTCTTGGGCTGCTGTACGCTGCCTGGATGGGTGTGGCACAGATCCGACAGTGGCAAGGCACGATATTGAAGAAAATTGCGGAGCAGCAGGCATTGAGGGAGCAACTCATTCAACTTACGAAGGAACGCATGCAGGAGGGCCTTTTGATAAATCACTGCGACAAGGCGTGTACGAACGCAAATGCCAGTCTCAAAGCAATGCTGGAAATAATGAAGCAGGTGTCAACAAAAAGCGGGGATTTTTCAAAATGAACCCTAACTTGATGAAGGATGGTCGACTGCACGATCGCAGTAAGGGACATGATCGTCGCAATCGAAATGCCTTCAACCGCACTTGGGGCCAGGTGGTCACTTATGCCACTTAGTCTTGCACTTTGATACGAAGAGATAAACAAGAGGAAGAGACGGAAGAGTTGAGGCTGAAGAAATGCAAGATCTTGGAGGAGCTTGAGACAAGCTGCGAAGGCGAACGGCTCCCGTATGAGGCAAACAGCACCGTCCACAGGGATTTGCTGGACAAACACTCGGTCAGCTGCTCCACACACAATGACGCATAGTAGAATAAAAACAAAAACCTACTGTTTCTTCAGAGCGTGCTGTAGCTTTTGGCCAACATTGGCAGTCTCCTCTTCAGAGACAAGCTCCGGAAGGTCATCCTCGGTGATGAATTGTCACGCACCCATCTTCATGAGCAGCGTGAGCGGTGAACCACGCGGTCGTTACGGCTTGCGGAATTCGCATAGCACGGTGTAGATCGTGTTGAACGCCGTGTATATCTCCTCCCGCACCTTAACACGCAAACGGAAATGTCAGCATTTGCAACAAGAAACAGCCAGCACTCGAGAACAGTTACCTTGGCACCAGCGAGAACGATCTTTCCCGACACGAAGATAAGAAGTACAACTTTAGGTTTGATCATACGATAAATGAGCCCTGGAAAAAGCTACAGCACGGTCAACTTGGGGATCAGGGGTGCACAAAAATTAGAACAACGTACCTCCGGCTCATAAGTACTAAACTGTCCATGCCTATAAGCAAGACTCTCAAGACAAACTGGAAACTTGACCAGCCGAACCACCGGGTCTGTGTATGACTCAGATATGTGAGCAGCGGGAGAACAAGGAACGCCGCGGCCTCCAAAACCAACAACGGGAAATAATATACGCTTTGTGGACGAGTAATGGCAATGCCGGCATTGACGAGGCTGACTGACAGAATAAGCCCAAGGAGGACCTGCGGTCCTCGGTAAGGAGATATAGCACGTACAACATCATCCCAACAGCACGCGGACACGCACCACGCACCAATTTCGCCCACAGAAGCCAGTGTTTATTCTTTGCGTGCGGTGGGGTGCGCCGAGTCTGGATAAATGCCACAAACGAAAAAGACTGAGGGCAATCAGCAACCCAAGGGGAAGAACAAGGCCGTGTCTTCAAAGCAGAGAGTAAAATCAAAGGGACGGATGCGAGAGACAAACGATGGGCGACGAACTGACTCGTCAGACTCCGGGTAGGGTGACTTTGCCGTATTTGCTACGACCTCACGCGCCCAAATTGAACATCACGTGTTCAATGTTCAACTTGTTCGACTGCGGTTCGCAAGTCCTCACTTGGTCCTCACTAAGTCCTCCCCCCCGTCCTCCTCCAATTCTCCTCGGGCCAAGGAAATGCTACCCCCCACTTTAATGGGAGGGATTCCCTTGTGCTCGACACCTCGCCGTCGCCCTCACTCAAGACACATTCTTTCTCTCGGTCCGTCTCCCCTCGCCCCCTCGCGCGTCGCTCTCCCTCCCCCCACTCCCCTCGCACTCCCTCCCCTCGCACTGCCTGCCTTGCGCCTCTCCATCTCCCTCACCCTCACCCCGTCTCCTTCACCCCTCACACACACTCTCCCTCGGCTTTCATCTTTCTCGTTTCTATTGCATTCTCGCTCGGTCTCGGTCACCCTCACCCTCGCCTCAAGAGCGAGTCTCGATCTCCCTCCCTCTCCCTCTCGCGTCGCCAGCCCCCTCGTCTTATTTGCGAGGAGGGTTCTTTGTTTTTCTCGCCCCCCCCCCCTCCCCCTGCCCTCGTCACTCTGGAGTTTCTGCACCACCCCCTCGCCTCAAGCTTTCGTCAACGTCCACGCCTACGCAATTGCGCAGGCAAATTAGGTATGTACAGTCTTTCATATTTCTGATGACTTCTGACTGACCTTGTCACTCTTTCGGGCCCACGACGCCCACGCCCACGCCACGCCGGACACACTCGCACGTCGTCGGGGGTGTGACGTGCCTGACGCACATGCACACGCAGGATGCGCATTGCACAGTGCGCGTTCGAGGTCCACACACATGAACGCGTTCGAGGGTCAACCACGCACGCGTTCGGGGTTCAACCCACGCACGCGTTCGAGGGTTCAACCCACGCATGCGTTCGAGGGTTCAACACACAAGTGAGGTCGTTACCTTTTAGTTAAGTAATCTTTCCACTCAATTCTCTACTTTACTGACAACTTTCGACAGTACCTTTGCACACCCACCCACCTCGTCAACACCTTGCTCATGCCCTCGACACCCCCATGTGTGACGTCTGCCCCTACATCACCTGTGTGTGGCGGCATACCCTTCGGAGCATGCTTGAGAGGTTCGAATTCAGAGGTAAGCTGACTCTGCATTGTCATTTGGCTATTATGGACATGTCCATAGGTTGAGTTGGTACTATTGTTGGGTAGTAGTAGTAGTAGTAGTAGTATGTATTGTACTGCTTGTTGTAGATATTATAATACATGTTTTTTAACTATACATTGAAAACAAGGAGAATGTAAACTAACTTGGTCTGCTTAATATGCTTGTTAAATAATTGGACATTTTACTCATTTCTGAGACTTGGTAACTTTGATCTACTTAATACACTTGTGTAATTGGACATCTTACTCCTCTCTTAGACTTATTATGGTACTTTGCCCAAGTATAAAGGATTGAACAAGTCCAGCAAGATGTTTATAAGTCAAAGATAAGCTCAATAAGGCAAAAAATAAGCCTGTTAAGGCTGTTAAGCTACCTGATAAGTGATTTCTCATAGGACGACTTGGCTTAGCCAAGTAAATTTACTTGGCCAAGAGCATGCCAAGCATAGCTTGGGAGTTGCTTAAAATGCTTAAAATTCCTGTTAAGTGGCAATAAGTATGTTAAGTGCTGTTAAGATTTTTGTGGATTTTCCTGATGAAGGGGACACCATACAGTCACAGGGACCAGAATCGTGAGCTACGGAAGGAGATACGTACTGACAGAACTTGTAATCACTACGAGGGGCCGGTTCCCCCAACTTACCCATGCCCCCAGTCGTCCTCTTGACTGGTGCAGGTGCCGGCGGTGACAAGCCGGGTGTGACCAAGTGAGTCACAACCCGCAGAGTTTGAGGCGTTGGAGCCTCTGGCACATGGGCGTGGTCGCCTAAGAGAGGAGGTGGGGTGGGTTGGCAGTGCAGAGGAATAGGAGGGGAGCCCGAGCACGGGTGTCCCAGAATCACTGTAAAAAGAAAAGGAAAAAGAAAGAAAAGTAAGAAAGAAGAAGGAAAAAAGGGTAAAGAACGCACTGTGAGGGGAGCCCGAGCGTGGGTGGTACCGGAATCGCTGTAAAGAAAAGGAAGGAGAAAGAGAAAAGAAAGAAAAAGAAGAAAAAAGATAAACAAATGCACCTTATGCGCCATCCATGCCATCCATGCCGTTTCCAGTGACCCTAACCCTACCGAAGGGGCAGGGCAGACGAACACCGGTGGGCAAGAGTGAAGGGAAGGGGAAGGGGAAGGGGAAGGGGGAAGCAGAAAAAAGGAGGGTGGGGGAGTGTCAGCAACGCGCCATCAACACCCTTCTTTCGGTCCGATGGAAGGGACAGAGTGGGGGCAGGTGCAAGGGGGAGGGCGCATCCACTGCCATCGACCCCTTCTTTGCCAACCCACCATCGTCACGCCAGCGGCGAGGTAACCAGGGGTGAGACCCAGACCTGATTTTGGCACAGGGACACGCTGACATAAGCTAACCGGGCGCGTCATGCGCAGTCACCCGTACATTGGAGTGTTTGTTATTGGGCTTATGATTACTAAAGAGTGACTTACTATAAATGGAAAGTTCTTAGTGTCAGAAGTAAGCGAATTTCAAATTTGACTTATCATGACAGGTAACGAGTTAACTAGTGTCAGACTGACTACTAATAAGTTATTTAAGCGGGTATCTATGCAAGCTCGGGTAGCTCAGCGTGTGATGCGCTTGCACATGTGTTTTCGGCTCCTCCGGTCCTGGGTTCAATTCTGCCCCTGGCAGTTTTGTTCAGTGCTGAACAATTTTTTTTTTAATAAAAATTTTAGTGCCTACAAAATAGTTAAATAGAGCTTATAACTCACTGAAAAAATATCACACTCCCTGTTTTTGCTTATCTCCCCCTTAAATGACTACTATTCCTCGTTTTTGCCTCCAAGTCGCTCCTCCCACACTGGGGACAGCCGGGCCAAGTGCCACCGGCACGCCTCTCATGCTGCGTCTTGATTTGGACAAGGCGCAGAGGAATGCGGGACCCGTGGATCCGGGGAATCTCGTTTCCTCCGATTCCTCGGATAATGATATCCCAGACGTTACCGAGACACCTGCCAACTCAATGAGGAAAGGAAGCTTCAATTACGACCGGGAGAAGGGCGGGTTTGCCCATGAATGGAGTAGCCTTGCCAAATTTGACGCCTGGCATCGGCAAGAGGAGCTCGCTTACTCGATCGAGCTTGTCACTGTGTGGACAGGCCCGGGTGGGCGGCTCTTCACTCAAAAGAAAATTTATTGTTGCTCACGCCAACAGACCGGAGGCAATAGGCACTACCAGAAAAAGTTTCCCAATCGATATCGGAAGATCGAAAGCAAAAAAAACTGGTTGCCGCTGTCAATTAACGATCAAACTCTATCCTCACACTCAAACTATTTTGGGACGATATGAGGCCGATCACGATCACGAATTAGGCTTAGCGAATATCGCTTACACACGGATCTCCCGCGCGGCCCAGGAACAAATCAATGTTATGCTGGAGCAGAGGGTGCATCACAACGAGATCGTACGTAAATGATCTTTTTTTGGTGATTGATCTGACACATCTGTAGATTCGGAGAATCCGCGATTGGGCACCTGCCGGGAGTCGTGATCGATTTATCTCCCCACAAGATATTAATCGAATGGCGAGATATCATGAAAATGATAAGATCTGCTTGCATCCAGAAGATGCAATCTCTATCAGACTTTGGGTTGATAAGCTCAAATCAAAAAATGCGCAGATCTTTTATAAAGATAAGATAGATCTCCCTCCCCCAGGCTCCACACTGCATCAGGATGTTTTTGTCCTCTGCATCCAAACTGCCTTCCAAGTGGACGCTTTCGGCGCCTTGGCGGTGGCTTCATCGGAATTGATGCAACACACAATATTACAAATTATCAAGATCTATTGTTATTCACTATAGTTGCCAGGGACCGTTGGGGAATGGTAAGCGACATTTATTGTATTTCCATTTCTCGGGACTTAGGCGCGGCACTAAAAATAGGTGTTCCTGTTGCCTGGATGCTGACATCAAGCGGACATCGGCAACAATTTCCTTTTTCGTTGTGTGGGTAAAGTGCATCAGCCCAGCAGTCCGGCCCGCTATAATCATGACCGATCGCGATCAGGCGCAAATTGCTGCACTCCATGCTGTCTACCCAAGAAGCCAAATATATTTGTGCACGTGGCACATATTACGCGCGATTCGATCGCATTTCGTAACAACAGAATTCCCAGGGCTTTGGGATAAGATAAAGAAATTGGTAAATACTGATGATCTGGCGACATTTTTCACACTATGGGATAAGATCTGCACTGATCCCTCAGTCCCCCGAAGCCTTGTGAAATATCTGGCCACAAGATGGATGCCAGAGGTGTATATGTGGTCAAAAACAGTGCGAAAAGAAAGATCAATTTATGAGGAAGGCGACACAAATATGCTGATTGAAGCGTATGTGAACGCATTTTTTATCTGATGATAAGATAACTGATATTGATCTAGCTATCATCATGTATTGAAATCTCATTTCTTAGATGGGAAGCGCAATCGGCGCATCAATCACATTATCAACGCGCTCGTAGAAAATATGGTGCCTTACTACCAAAACCAGCACGCACGACAAATTGTCGGGCTAGAGGGCCCAGACCTTGCGGGGCAACGGCATCGGCAACTGATGACAGGCGCCAGGGGCACGACCCGCGACTCAATACAACAATTCGATTGCACGCAGTTTCATGTCACTTCCGAGTCTCAACCAGGGGCGTATTATGAAATTAATCTCGATCGTTCAACTTGCAATTGTCCCAACTTCCCGAGGAGCCGGTTCTGCAAGCATCTAGCCGCTATCAATGTGCACTTCCCCCACTTGTGCAAACAGGAGAGCAGTCCCCCCAGTGACCCAGAATTCAGGGGATTATTAGACCCACCCAAACGCGTTCCGACCCCCGAAGTACGGCGGACTTCAAGCCCACAAGAGAGCTTACAAAAGCTCATGCAAGATATCAAGTCATTATCTCATCAACTTGATGATAAGATTTCGGACCTGACCGATGAATCGGCTCCAGCTGTCATGGAGGCCACCCGCTTGGTTAAGTATTCCTTAACGGCAGCGATCGCATCAACTCAGGGTTCGCATGCCTTACCAGATAAGGAAGACGTCCTGCCCAATCAAAATTCATGGACAGAGACGGCTGAACGAATGGGGACGAAACATGCCCCCAAGCGCCGTCGTCTCCCCGATGAACATGGACTAACCGTGCTGAGCATCGGTGTTCCAAAAGGAAAGCGCAAGCGCCTCTATACAGATCCGTACGCTGGGGGCGGGCGATCGGGTACCCACGCTAAACCGGATGCTTTGTCTGCCGCAGCGAATGCCCGTGCCCGCGCACGCTCCCCGGTGCCCACCCCCAATGCGCCCCCCAATTCACTCCCCTTCCCCACTGCGTTCCCCCCTCCCCCGCTATGTTCCCCCCTGCTCCTGCTGCGTGCACCCTGGGCTCATCCACGCCCTTCCCCGGGAATTTCGGGTTTATTCCGGGCCCCTCCGCATCGCGCACACTCCCTCCGGCCCCAGGGATCTCACATAGGCCCGGAAATGTGCCCCCCCTTGGAGCATGGGACCCCGCTTTAGCGCACGCGGCTCCATTTGCCTCCGCGTCATACCTTTCCCACCCCCTGTAGAATTACATAGAATATTAAATTTTATATATTTACTTCGACATGTTCATAATTATACATAACAAACTTATAAATAAATGTTATTTTGGAACATTTGGCAAACATTCCATTTTCGGTAATGGTGACGTTAGTAATCGTAAGCCCAATCTACGCAACTGTACATTGGATCTGTGACCGCCAGCACAACGCAACAACAGTGAATTATCATTCTACTCTTCAGACATGGCAGATGAGGATGTCATCTCAATATCTTCTGGGGAGGTGCGCCAACAACACTACCAATCAACTCGGCCTCGCACTACCCCGACCAAACAACTAGATAGGAACCTTTACACAAAAGACATCCCCACAATGGTTGTTCGTGATCACCCCCTCAGTCCAGCCATCAGGCATATCCCATTGAAAATGGGGTCTATCACTGCAACCGATTAGAAAGTATGCCACTTTGACTTTGGTCACGTCAGCTTTGGTCTTGATAAGTCGGCGTACACGAGTCATGATTCTGCGGATGTTGGGGTACCCCTTCGGTGATCCTCCATGTACCTCGGAAATCGTAATTTGAAAAACGGATATTATAGCAGTGTCTTGGATGATGTCGATAGTGCATGAATCAAACAGAGGGTTGTTGGGCGACCTTGGGAGGTAGAGGATGTTCTCTTCGAGTGTCACATGATTGTTGACACTAGCGGAGCTGCCAAAGTCAATTTCTGTGATACGCCTAGACTTGAATAGAGAACTAAGAAGTGACTCGGGGGTTGAGAAGATCGTTGAAGGCGGATCCGTGGTGAAGACAGGGGAGTTAGCTTGAGATCCATCTTTAGTGGACATGCAGATAGGCTGTGGCGGCTGCACTCCGTCTGACTCCCGGCCACGAGCGAGCATGTTATGGATGATCACCTCGAAGAGTGATCCCGCAAAAGAAGAGGCGATTTGTGTGTTGCAATACGCTTTATATGCGGACCGAAGGTGTTGGTCCTCGATCTCCCGCATCGTTACGAACGCCTTCTTCGCGATATGATCGGTTTTGAAACCAACCGTCCACCTGTCAGAGAGTAAACCAGGGTTTCGCGGGCGGGGGTAGACTCGAGTATGCGATGGGATATCCCTGATTCGAGACTGTGATCGCTACTGAACGCTCTGATAAACCCGTTCAATTTTTCAAACTCGAGGTTGCTCAAGGCATCGTCGTGAACCTCCTTCGCCTCTTGAAGGTCGAAGACGCCCAGGCACATGTCGCGGGGAGCGTAGCCGAACTCTATGACCGCATTTTGCGCCAAGATCCTCATTGCATCGTCCACCGACCACATCGAAGGCTGTGGGTACGTGGCCGCTTCCCCGATGCCGTATTCTATCTCGAGGTTTTCCTCCTCCACAATCATCGCCTCCATCCTCGCCTGCATCTCCGTCCGGATAACGAGTAGTGCAGTGTTGACATTGTCATCGATGGAAATGAGGGTTGGGTCCAGGAGCGACTGTTTCACTTTCTCCCGGAACTCGACGTACAAGGGCGAAAAACGTAAACTGCAAAGGTGAAGGATAGATGATCAGCGACAAACCCTATCGATGGCGGAGAAGGAGAACAAGCTAAGCGTACCATGCCATCAACTCCTCGAAATTCCACTTAGGCATCCCCCACATTTGGCATTGAACTGCTTGAGCCATGACCTCCATCGGCTGGGTTGGGGAGATGTCGCAAGGATTGGCCAGATTGGAGCACTCATTGAGAAGGGCACTTCGGTCATGCCGTCCCCATCCACCAACGCCCATGCACGTTGTCCTCGCTTGTCCCGGACTAGCGTAGGAAGACATTCGATATCGTGCTTTTTCCTGTACACTTTGCCCTGGTAGAAAAGGATGGATACGTTCTTTTCACCTAAAATTACGACCTGGCGAGCTGAGACTAGTCGCGCTAGCAGGAACTTCAGAAAGGTGCTTTTCCCTAATGGATGAGCTGGAGAGTGGACGCACAGGGTGGAGATCTGGTGATTGAGACTTACCGGTGCCGGGCTGTCCACAGAGCACTATTCCTCTGTTCGCACCTCGCTCACGGAGACGCAATATCCGTTGAAATATGTCTTCGTAAGACTTAATCACAAGAATCTGGCCCTTCGTTGTGTCATCAGGGCGAAAAGGGATGTCCGCCCCAAGCTCTAACGTGTAAGGGAACTCTTTGCAGAATTTGGAGGAGGAGGACTCAGAGCGCCAATGCTGGTAGAATTGATCATACTCGTCGGTCATCTTCCACTCCGTCTTGGCCAATCCCCGCCACTCCCAATTTTGGCCTGGAAGAGGATTAGGGTTGAGACATGGTAGACGGACGCATGTGCTCGCCTTCTCCCCACTGGCTTAGTAAGCGGGCTTCATCGAAATCGGGTTGGGTGTAAGAAGATGTTTGCATGGGAGAGGTTTCAGTTGTTTCCATCGAAGAGGTTTCAAATATTTCCATGGGAGAGGTTTCAGAGGTTTGCATGGCAGTATGATCGAGGGATGACGGCGTCTGTGTGATGTGCTCATCGATAGCCTTGTTTATGTTTGTTTGTTTATGTTTTGACGATGTTGGTTTCGGCATCCCGGCATGATGCACGATGATACGTCACCGCACAAGTCACCGCATCGCCGCTATGTTGTTAGGGTCTTTTCGCACACGGGCTAGAAGAGCAGAAGAGGTAGAAAAAGAAATGGGTTCTAGAGAGAAAATAACAAAACCACAGCCGTTGCACATACTATACAGTACTAGGAACTTCAAACACAAAAAGACGCGCAGTCCAGCAAAACACTTTTAAAGGTAAAACATCGAATCCTGCAGGTTAGAATGGAGGCCCTTGCCCCACATACGCTGCGCCGCCTCAAAAACTCGCTGCTCCGCCGCCTCGCGCGCCCTCCGCATCGCCGTGCTCGCCGAGCCGCCCCCGCCATCCGCACTCGAAGCGTGTCGCTGCCCCCGCCCTGATTAAGGAACCCATGTATCCAAAAGCGCGCCTGCTCGCACACGATGTCCGCATAGTACGCGGGCGGCACGAGGCTGACCGCCTTGGTCGCGCGCGCATACAGGTAGCTCGCCGCGTGCACACCCTGCTGCACCATGTCCGCCGTCAGCGCCGACTCGTCGTATATGACCACGTAGTGCGTCGGCTTGACCATGCCCTGCAGACCCGCGTGCGCCTGCAGGTAGAAGTCGAAGTCGAGCATGGACGTCACGCCCTTGTCGACGACCGTCCCTGGGCGCGTGTTCCCGTTCCGGTCGGCGAATTCGGACTCGGTCGGGTAGAAGCGTGCGTTGTGCCGCTTGCCGCAGATGACGATGCTTAGCGTGGGGTGATACTGCGGGTTCTTGGCGTCGATGCGTTTGAACGCTTCGAGGATCTGGGGTAGTTCCTCCTTGATTACTTTGTCGTATTGACCCTATTTGTTGGGTCGGTTAAGTCTGGCGCGAGTATGAAATAAACGACTGAGACGTACCTCTGACACACCATCACGGAAAACGATCTACGTTTTGGAAGGACGTTCGAACGCCGGCGGAATGCCTGTAACAGCTCGATAATCATATCTGACAGCTCAGAAATGCCCTGTATAAAAAAGCAATACTTCAGCCACGATATGAAAAACATGATTATATGCGCAACGCACCTCCTGCTTGCTCTTCTGAAGGCGCAAGCTCGCCGGGAACTGTACGAAATCCCTATTGACGCTGGCGACGACGCCAGCGATGGACAGCGTCCCAGGGACACTACTAGGCCCGGGATGCGTAACGTCGATCCCGACGAGGATCGTAGGCTCTTTAATGAGCCAACCAAGCGCGTCACCTCCAAGCCGATGGTTGATCCCGCCCAGCTTCGTGTTCGCCTTGAGCGCCACGTTCGACAAATATTGATCTTGCTTGGCCTGGTTAAGCGCCTTTTCGAGCAGCAAGCACTGTGAGCGCACGCCAAAGTTGACCGAGCACAGCCGCTTGATGCCAGGGTAGATATAATCGGCCCTCTTCTGCAGCAAACACAGGATGAAGCTGATGTTCTTCGGGTCCCCGAATCTCTCAATCATCTTCGAAATGTTATCGAGCGCCTTGCGACGCCCTGGGTCCCCCTTGACGGGGGGCAGTTGGTCCGTGGGCAGGACAATGGGGGGCTCGTGGCCGACGTCCATCCCGCTACTCCTACACTTGTTTGCGAACGCCTTGATAAAGTTGATTAGCCTCTCGTCTCTTGGGCCCGAGAAGCTCAGCGCCTCCACGCCGTCGCGCACGACGAGGACCTTCCAATTCGTCATCTTGCCGCCCTGGTGAAACTTGACGTCGAGATTCCAGCTCCCGTTCTGGACGCGCGGAGTGCCCCTGCCATATGTCACGCTAGGCGGTCGCAGCTCGCGGCCGGGGATGACGGCCATCTGCTTGGCAATGCAGATGCCGAAAGATTGGAGCACCGATGTGGAGGGCTGATAGCCCAAACGTGGCAGCCCGTTGTTCATGATGATCGACGTGTTCTCGGCGGGCCTGTGACTCGCGACCCTTAGCATGTCCGAGGTTTCCTTTGGACCCAGCTTGCCAAGGTGGGGCTCGCCGGGCTCTATATCGCACAACTCTGCCGGGATGTAGTTAGGCCTGCCGGGGCTACCCGCGTCTATGATGGGTAGGTCGTCCGCGTGTTGCAGGGTGATGTGGTGATGTTATACTCTTAAAAAACGGGTCAGACTCGAGGTGCAATTAGACATGAAGACGCACTTTTGAAGAAATAGTCCTTGATGGAGATATGGCCGCCAAATTCCTGGCAGTTAGAGGTCTGCCGGCTGGCAGACGAACTGACGACGCGTTGGATGGTCATCACTCGCTTGTATCCCAGGTGTCGCGTTGACACTTTGACTTTCCTCATGAACTCGCGGGAAATCACGTCAAAGAATGATACGAGGAAGGAGCGCAGAGCGTCGGAGAGCATGCCAGGTTCGTAGAAGGCGGACATGCAGATATTAATGTTGACAAAGGGGAGATTGTTCCCGGGCCTGACAGACGAGTAGAAGCCCATGAGGGCCCATACGCGTGGGCCTATCCGCGACTTGTTGTTGTCGTTGAAGAAATAGCGATTCCCCCCGAACCGCCAACCCTGATGTGCTGCCTGGCGCTGCATGACCAGATCGAGGGCGGCGATGACTGGATCCACGTCTTCGGCTCTGTTATGTTGGCCGTATCGCCGGCAAGGTACCTGTCGAAACGTTTAACATCCACGAAAAGCGCAAACCCCGAATGATACTCACCGCTTCAACGGCTCCGTGGAAAGCTCTTTAAAGAAAGTCACCGCAACCTCGTACTTGTCCGCGTCCCGCGGGGGGCGGTGGTCGCCCTCTTCGTAGAACAGGACGGTACCGCTGAATTCCTCGGGGAGGGGTTTTGAAGCGACGAGGTGCTGCGCGCCATCATGGGCGATGTCAGCTCGAACAGAGCGAGCACGCGACGCTTCATGCGAGGTTTTTGTGACTTGGGTTCGGGCGTGATCTGTACGATGTACTCGTAGATCATGTCGGGCATGCTCTCGAGCGCGAAAAAATCGGCCCGCAGCGCGACCGCTCGCCCAGCTGTGCCGAATCCTGGCCGTGCGGGTCGTTCTGGTCCTGGGTTTGTGCTGCGCAGGCGCACGGTGACTTCTTTCGAGGTAGTCATGCTATGATCGGCCGGCGCAGGCTGACCCGAACTGTAGATAAGTGGGACGCCTCCACCGGGTCCGCCACCGCGGGGTCCACCGCGAGGGGCAGGGCCGCCTCGTCCTCTTCCTCGTCCTCTTTGTTGCATTGCAGAAGGAGATAGAGATGGGTGTCGGGGGAGTGGGGGATGGTGTAAGTGGGTAAGATGGGGAATGAAAGGGATGAAAGGGATGAGTTGCAGGTGTATTGTGGTCTTAAGTAAGGTAGGCCGTCACGAATATCCAGCACGGGTTACATAACCGACTAACCCTAGGGTTAGGTCACGTGAATTGGACGACATTCTCGAAATGCGGAGGGGGGGGGGGGGACCTAGTACTGTAGTCCGAAATGTACTCTTTTTGTACGCACAGGCAACCTAATCTACTTGGGAACAGTTTCCTTCACCAGTGCGACCATCTCAGGGGGAAGACTCAGTGAGGGTCAGTGAACAGCCAGGGGCGGTCACATACTGTTCCTCCATTGCCCCCAGGATCTGTCTTGATGACGTGGAGAGGTGTGGGACAGGTGAGTGGACGTTGCAGCAGGCAAGAACAAAGTCCACAAGGTCGACAGGCGAGGGTGGTAGCGGCGCAATGCCTCCGTCTCACGTTTGGGGCGAGGAAGGGACTCAAGGGAGCTGCGATCGTGTCAGTGACTCAGTGACAGAAAATTACCCCGAGGGCAGTGGCGAGGGTGTTGGTCCCCCAGCAACACTAGATGACATGTTTACGTTTTCAGCGAAGTCTAAATTCAGATCAACCGATATCCGTCTTTGGACTCGCGAGAGGTCGAAAGGGCCCCAGGGCAGTCCCAGGCCCCATTGCCCCACTTGACCAAAAAATAAAGTTTGACCCACCTTGTAAAATTCTGGTCCCGCCACCCCCTTGAGATTGAGAGATCGTGGATCGTTACGTACTGCCCCCACCGAGCGTCAAACTCACTTGACTGTGGGTTCATGGTCCGGAGTCTGAAACGATTCGCAGACTTCACGACGACTCAGATGGTGGGACGACTACACAGTTAGAGAGCAAGGAGACAAAAGAAGAGGAGTTCAAAAGTTTATAAATTAGTAGTTACATATTTCTGTACCCCAAAGCGCAAAAAAAGTGGACTCCCGAACAGGTACCCCATCCACTGCCCCATGACATGATGATTACGAATCGAAAACGGATTGCTCCCATAGCCATTAAAGCCACTGTCAAATCAAACTGTGGTAGTATTTTCGACGGAGCTGAAGCTTGAGCCGAGATCACCACCACTGTGCTTCATCTTGATTGCAGACATAGGCACCTCGGTAGTAACCTGCAGGCTAGCACTGGCATCCGTGGACGTAGTTGTGGTGTGAGCAAAACGCAATCGCGTAGAGATGTGATGTGGCGTTGGTGTAGCTCCGCTGATAATCGGTCCGGATGGCACGCTTGACATCCCGAGAGAAACACGGATAATAATCAATGTCGGTGCAATGCCCTGTGTGATTGGGGGGTGTCAGATTCGCTACAATTCCTCTGGTGACGAATACGCACGTAGATCTGCACTGCCATACGCGCGGTGATAGCCTGGGCGGGAAGCCGGAGGGCGAAGAGGATGACGAAGACAAGCTGAATGGCAAGATAGAGCATACCGCTCTCGACGATGATGTCGATTGCAGCCCGACCTGTTTTTGTGGGCATATCCGCGTCTCGTATCTCACGCATCATGTACCAGATGCGCCCAGCAATAAGGGCGGTCACGATCACATTCGTGCACAATGGAAGAATGTAGGCCGCAAGACCCAACGGTACTAGGAAAGCGGGGACCACTTGTGAAGTCGAATTCATTTGGGCCACAACTTCACTGAGACATGCTGCAATTTAAATGCGATTGGTGAGCGTCAGGTTGCGGCCACTGTTACTAGGACCTACCTAGGCCGGCAATTGCAGCGAGTGTTGGAAGGAAGATGATTACATAACTCTTGGACCACAACATCCAGCAGCGGTAGATGAGGACAAGTTCACCCATGAAATCCGTGATTGAGATGAGGAGAACGGCCCCGATGAGGCCATTTTTCTGGTTTCCAAACCCCTTGACGCCAGTGGTATTCTGTAGTAAGAGTGTCTAGAGATTGCGTAGGTAAAATATCGCATGGCGCATACCAAGGCATAATAGAAATGATGGAACTCCAGGGCGAAGTGGATGGTACAAGCCAGAAACAATAACACGCCGAGAACGAAAATAGGGTTGTTGACGGCGTTCCAGCGGTGTGAGCTGTTGAGTTTCAGATAGATAGAAAGAGCGAAGAGAATCGTATAACACCCTAGAGAGAAATGAGCAATCAACTTTGTTTGCGGTGCTTGCAGAGAACGAACCGTATAAGAACGCTTCGCACACGAACCCTATCAGGGCTGCCATGTCCCTGCTAAGTGCCATGTTTACTAGGAGGCGGCGGAGTCGGTGGCACAGGAGAGAAGTGTGGCCCAGAACGCTATGACTGAGGATAAATAAATATCTTGGGATGGGCGAATCCTGCGCAAAACTTGAACAGGACTAGTACGCCGCCCGCGGTACGGTAACTCAGTGCGGGGGTACGCGGGTACGACCCAATACGGCATGAATTCTTGAATGGAAAGAGAGGCGCTTGATTCAAATAGTAAAAAAGAGGGTAACGCGGTTTCCGAATTCAAAAAAAAAATTTCATGACACCTGCCAGTGAGTTTAGAAAGACGACCGTCTTTACTAGTCACTTTCTGCCCAAGCACGGGCGTAATTTACAATCACTACCAAAGTATCTGTACCTCGACAACCACGCAGAGCCGTACAGTACTGTATCCGCAAGTCCACAACTCAGGCCCCCGGAAAAGTGCGACAAGTCACGGCTGAAAACATGATGAGGCCCTGATCGACACTAGTCCGCGGATGAGCACGCTACGGGAAACTCAGATAACTTGTTCCTCTGTTTTTTTAAGGGTCCGATATGTACGAAGGTCCTGTTGAGTCCTTAACGCTTATCTTTGAACTCTTGTTGAATTCGTTATAGTCAAGGCTAGCGAGTTGTCGACTGACCACATGGCCATGATTCCTCTCTTTTTGACCGCTTTCTTGCACTGTCGTCAAGCTCTCGTGAAAGCGGATGCATCTTGGGCATCGACCTGCCAAGAAGGAGTCAGACCCAGGGTTTCTTCGAATCAAGGGACGGCAAAAATCGATATGATATCCCATTTTAGTTAGTTGCGAGCTAACCTAGAAAATCTCTCCAATTCATTGCTGTACAAACGTACAAACGTCATGATGCGGGTAGAGCGCGATCACGCGAGCCCCGCTTTGGTTCGGGAGGCGACCACGACCAGCTTCTCGAGCGTAGTATTCATCGAAAGTTAATGCCGTCGGAGAGGCTGAGCGCTGAGCGCTGAGACCCGAGGGTTTGGAACATGTTCTGATCATCCCACCGAAGCAGTCGGGATCGTTGGTTGAGGGTATTTCGGGCAACTCAGAAGACGCGAAGACATGCAGTAAGAGGTTTTGACAACGAAAATAAACGTCGAAGAAGGACAAGGAGATGCATGTTGTGGCGTGATGGGGGTGCTTGCGCACTTGCGCACTAGCCCCAACGCCTCTACTGTATACATTCTTCCACCTTAATTACAGTAAGCTATAAACTGTTGTAGTTGGACACCCCAAAACGCAATTAACAACGGGTAAAAAAAGTCGACTCACTTCAAAGGCGATCTGCAGCAGCCGTCGGCTGGCTAAGCCTGCCACTGGCGGTCGTGCCCGCGGCGGCTTCGGGGACGGTCCTCGTTCATCATATGTATGAATTGTTGACGTATCAAGGGCACCGGAAGGCGGAAGGAAGAACAGAATGTACAAAAGTAGTAGTACTTAGAAAGAGCAGTTGCAATTGTAGCAGCTGACGGCGCCGACCGGCGGTACATATTGCAGGGATGGGAATCCACGAGTGCGTTCAAATTCTGCGCGAGTTTTCCAAAGCCACGTATGAGCCCGCCTCCAGATCTAGAGTTCCTAGCGTTGCCAATCTTTTCCCCCTTGCACCACTACCATTTTTTAGTTCCAGTACTTCTCGCACCAGTGTTCGCGCCAGTAACTGCGCCAGTGTCAGGACCGCTCTTGTCCAGCGTCGTTGGCACAGAAGCTGGAGCAGGAGCAGGAGCTGCTCCATCTCCGCCGAACTTAAGAAGAGCTACACGCGATTAAGTGTAGGTGTAGGAGCGCGACAATACCGCGGTTCTCGTGCAGGTGGCGTTTGGTACTGGCGCTGGCGCTTGTAGCTACTTCGGCGGTGGTGAAGGCCAGTGGATCTTGGGACGCGTAGCGGGAAGTACCCGTCGTAGCCGGAAACACGGATCAATCTTGATCAGGGAAAGGGGGTCTATTGCGTCAACTAGCCGGTATTACCAAGTAAAACCAAAATTGGAGCCCTCTTGTCCCCTTGCCACAATCGTGAACTGCCGCACCGCTTCTCGGGTCCGTCGTATTGACCGCGAACCACTGGTAGAAGCAAGCGAAATGACTTTGTCAGATAACCGAAACAGGGCAGGGAATGTCGTACGCATACCCGAATACCGCTTTCACTAAGGCGTCCTTGGCTTCTGTACCTGCACGAGACTGGACAAAATCATTCTGTGATACAGAATCAACACACCAGAAAAAGATATACATGACGAAAATGACAAACACGGACCCCATGTAAGACATCCATAATCCAGTCCTTGCTTTCCAACGGTGCTTTTGCGATGAGGATCGAGAATAACTCGACGAGATTCGGGACAGCTGACTTTGGCGAAGCACCAGCAAAGCCGACGAGCAGAGAGCGCATGATTACCCGACCATGTGTGTCAAGGAGGAGCTTCTTTGCGTCCGCGAGATCGTCGTTTGCCTGGGTATCTTTGATCAGTGCGGTCTACAAAACAATATTCGGTTTGGGAAAGAAGTCAGCTCAAGGAAGTCGTCACATATTCAGGAACGTACTAAGAACGTTGACGCAGCGACAAGGGAGTAACGCTCTTGTAAGCTGAGAGCAGATATTGCACATCGAACAAGGTCATCGAAGGACTGTCGAGGGAGCTGATAAAATACTGTGACGAAATGGAAGGACACCTACATCCATAGGTCATTATGGGAGTAAAAGAGCTATAAAAAAATGACCAACCTTCTCCACGAAATTAAAGAAGTCCTGCACAATATCAGGATTCTGGACAGCCGCGCCGGTCATCTTCTACAGTTCTTCTAACGCGCTCTAATTGGGTCGACGCACCGCTTCCATAGCACCCTCGGCGCTCAGGGTGGTCAAAGTCACTTGCAGCAACACGCTAACTACCTCACGGACGACGGTGAGCACCTCCTGGGAAGGGACTGCACGCAGTGGTGCCGCTATCGAGGAGGGATTTAGCTGTATGATGAGCATGTTCGCGAGCGCAAGCCAGACGGCGGTTAGCTGGCGTTGAGCTGCGCCGCATACGAGCTCGAGCAGAGGCGCTGGCGGTAGCGAGAGTAGCGTGGCGTCCGCTGAGAGGGCCGTAACCGATTTGAAGAGGTCGCTGAGAGCCTATCATCGTTTCGCATTGAACCATCACTCAACAATATGGAAAACCAAGTCCCCTCAAGACTACGAGACGTACCTCACTGATTCCTGCGTCAGTTGACCAAAGTTCGACAGCACCCTGGATCGCGCGTAGCATATGTTCCCTCAGTTGTACCATACGGATATCGTCCCTGGCGCGCTGCATGCGCTCCACCTCATCTGCCGCAGGGGAGGCCTCAAAGCCAGCGGCATCGGTGGTACGGGTGAGACCCTTTGCAACACCCGATAGCGTCTGAATCTGTTGAGTTGCTGACGCCCGCGCATCCTCGGGAAGCTACCTGAACTAATCAGATAAAAAGTATCATGAGACAACGAGGGAAACGGACCAGCGACGACGACTGTAATGCTTGGAACAGCTTCGCTACCACAGGTTGGACAATCGCCTGATTCTCATGTTCACCATGGGCAACAAAAAGGTGAACGCAACACAGATTGTCACACACCTCGACAGGGCCTATCTCCTCCTCAGGTGATAACGCCTGTATCACACTGGAGATCGACTGCAGAACCTTTGCCTTCTCTGTGTCTTGCACGCTCGAAAGCCCAGCGTGCAACTCGCCAAAAGCGGTAATATGTGGTGCGAGAGCAGAGCGGTTCGCGTCGCACAGATCACGCAGCGCGTTTGCCGCGGGCAAACACAGGCTTGCATCGCTCAGCGCGGGCACCACGTAGCTCAGGACGGCAAGCAGGGGTTCGCTTGACGCTGCAGGAAGGGTTGTGAACCATGAGGCAAAGGAACCTTTTTACCAACAGAATGAAAAGAGGTAATGGCCGAGTCGGAGAAAAATATACCGATAAGCCCAAGCATAGTGCGCTGCACGCGATGACCACCAGATGTCGGTAGCTGACCGAGGATGTCAGAACCAAAAAGGAGCGATAGGTGCGTATTAGGCTCCAACGGAACGGCTTCTTGGATGGACATGACGCAGTGGAGCGTTGCCTCGACCTCCTGTCACAACCTAAAATCGCATTACTCACATGCATGAGACTAATGGTACTGACCTCCCAACCGTCATTTTCCTTCTTGTTCCGTAGCAGTGTGGTTAGGTCGCTAAGGTAATATGCAAGCATGTCGTCTCGTAGAACATAGTACCTAAATTAAAATCACTTGAAATCACACACGGACGTCAGACTTGAAAGAACCTACGCATTGATCAAGGTATCGCCGACATCTCGCCGGTATCTTCGTGGGTAGTGGTCATTAGTCCCCGGCATCGCCAAGAACTAGGGCAGACAAACATACACCTGAAATCTCTCGACCTGATCTACAAGACTCTAACGGTTTCTTCCCTTCGGACACCTTAAATAGGATGGTATGCACGCACCTTTTGCCCACCCGGTTGTGGGTGGAGGCCAGCGGACCTTGGTCCTAAGCGCGGCAACTAGCTCAGCATACACCGCCTTGGCGAGGATCCACATTTCTTTCTCGCGCGTGACCTCAGTTTCAGGTGGGAACTCGACCTCCCATAATGCCTCTTGAAGCAGATACCAAAAGCCAAGCGTCCGCTCGCTCTCCTCCTCGTCGACGCCATAGCTACCAGGAAGCGCAGTAAAGGACAACATGAGGTGGAGGAACGATTGAACGAGCGGGGCGTTGAGGTTATTGGCTAAGTAGGCGGTCGAGTGGTCGCCCAACCCGGCAAGCAGGCGGCATAACGCGGACGCAGTGTCGTCAGGGCCTTCCGCGACGGCCCTGTTTACGATAGGTGGGCCAGCTTGTGTGCACCATTGGAGCAGCGGAAACGTCAGCGTGACGGAGCCTGAACCATCCGCAAAAGCGGGGGCAGAGAGCACGGCCAACACGGCGGAAACGGTGGGTTGGAATGTAGCTGATCCTGGGTCGAGAAGCGAGAACAAGGAGGGTAAAAGGGGTGTCACATCACTGTAGAACAACGTTAGAGGCGTGAGGCAGCCGGCATGGTGTTGCGAATGATGGCGGTGGCGTACTTGCCGGGCAGATTAGGTATCCATGCTTCCAGGCACCTCAACGCTGATTGCAACTGACGCAGATCTGTCGAGGGGACAATGGACGAAGCGATGGCTTGCTTGACGAGAGGGACAGCCTCTCTAAGGCTTTGAAGTATCTGAGATCTGTGTGAAGGAGGTAAGAGGGAGATCAATTCTCGGAAGCAGAGTCGCACTTCTTTGCTGGAAGGAGATCGGCCCCATTCACCTCCTCAACGGCAATCTCGAGAAATTCCAAAATATGCTCATTGGCTGCGCCCGCGCTCGAGAGTTCGGTGGCGGTCGCAACGATCCAGTTTGGCCAGCGAGAGGGATCTTGGGGCACAAGCCTCAAAGCGAGCGCAGATAACTGGGAATAAGACGTGGGTGCCAAAGAGAAGAATATAATGACGATGACAAAAAAACGACATACGGCAACAAACAATTTCCTTACAATGACCTTGCCAAGACTAATGGAAATCGAGCGTCCAGTGATATTAAGTAAAAATGGAATGAGCTCGTCTCTATGCACCGCTGGGAAGCTCTCCCTGGAGCGAGCAGATAAGGATCGAGCGTGCATCGAGTTTGTATCTGGCACGTACCAGTCTCGTGAGATTTTGACCTGGGCCGTATGAGCGCCAAAGAACTGAACGTTCGGGTCGGCGTGTTCGAAAAGGAAGGGGACAATGAGACCCCAGGCTTCCCACTTGCGTTGCAGCTCGTACAGCTCGCTCTGGAGACGACGATGTTCATCCGGGGAGAGGCGGTGCGAAGAAGTTGGATTATAGGATTCCTGAATTAGCTTTGTTTGACGTGTTGGTGAGCCACTATGATGGAGGAAGAGGACGCGTGGATACCTGGGCTGCTCGTTGTATGTCCTCAGGAGGAAGAGTAGGGAGGAAAGATGTCATTCTGGAGATGGGGGTTTTGTCGTCAAAGGCACTAACAGAGTTGACGCGGCAATCTACGCTTGACTCTGGTGTTGGCGAGGAAGACTGTTCACTTCGTGCCGCCGTGACCAGGTTGAACGTTGAACGTTGAACTCCGGCACATTATAAACGAATCACTTCTTTATTCAAACTCTAGACAAAAACAAGAAAGGAGATACACCAAAAACCACGAGAAACATAGTCAAGATAATTGTCGCAGTTACCATTGGCACTCGGCTTCGATAACGCCCACTTGGCCGACTCAACCACTCGACTTCTTGCGCGCAAAAACAGTTTGGTAAGTAAGGTAGATCCCAAATCCCTGATCCAGTTCATCCTTGAACGCATCTGCATCCTCCTGCAAGAAGGATCCTCCAGCCACGAGAGCATCGGCATAGCCCTGGGTGATGCGCCCCATAACCCGACTGACAAATGCAACAGAGAGAGGAGTGTCGGGAGTGTGAGGGGTAGAGATGGGTATAGCCCACTGCTTGGATGCAGGCTCCTCGAAGGAGGCAGTCTGTCTGATGAGACGGAGGATCTGCGGCGCAAGGCTCGGCACAATGTCCCTACATCAATAACGACGCATGATGAGCAGGGCGGGGGTGAGGTGAATGCCGACGCACGATGCTGCCTTATAAAAAGAGACTGTTCTTGGGATGTACGCATCATTCTCCGGGCGGAACGGGTGTTCGGGGTGGAGAGTAGGTTGGACACCCCACTCGGCACTGAGAAATAGTCCACCAGGACGCAAGACACGCGCGACTTCCTGCAAAAAGTGTGGAACTACCTCTGCCTAAAAGCCCACGTCATCTAAGGAAGAACGACTTGTATGATAAGTAGGAACGAACCTTAAGGCAGGCCATTCGCGCGTGCACAACGTCCACTGATGCATCGGCAAAGCGCAGCCTTTCGGTGACGTCCGCGATCTCAAAACGGACATTAGGAGGGGGGTAGCGCGTCTGAATGGGAACTGTCGAGTGGAAGGCGACGTGGCGATGATTTGTGCAAGTCTTCAGGCTTCATCCATTACGGACCGGAAGACCACGCACCTAGATCAAGCCCACGGAACTCTACGCGGGGGAACTCCTTGGCCATCTCTAGCACCCTGAAAAGATGTCATCAGTAGCAGGATTCCGCAGTCAACATTTACACTCTACGACGTTGAAAGAGCAAGGTAGGTTAACGACATACCAATGGCCAGCACCGGTGCACAAATCGACAACCTTGCGTTCGTAGGAATTGTCACTAAGTAACTCGCGGATGGGGGCATCGTAATTGCTTCCGAGGATCATGCGAAGCAGGATATGTTGAGCTTCCTGCCTCTAGACGCAGAGATCGCGTTTTTTTTTTCGAGGAGATTGAATGCCCGGACAACGATATAATGCCGAGGCTTGGAATACACACCTTCATCTCATCACCATCAACGGGAAGGGTATAAGTACCATGGGAATGGAATAGACGCGGGGGCGAACCGCGCTGAGAAAAGTAGGTGGGAAATTCATGATCCTCAATTGAGTCGAGAGAGTCAGATGAATTGTCGTCAGTATCGTCGACGAGTTCGTCCGCATCATCATACACCGGGCCGGTGGTGGTGATAACGGGCCCGTGGGCGCCATCTATCAAAGCAATGTTGTTGTGGGGGAAATCGGGAAGGGGATGCAGGAGGGCGAAGTCACCGGGGTCAAGGTTGAGGGGGACAAGTTGGAGCTGACGGGGCATATATGGGTTGTCAGCCCGGTCGAGGAGGGAGGGAAGTTCGAAAGTCATGATATTGTGTGCTATGATGTAGGATGAGTGTGGTGGGCGATACGAAGAAAGGGTTGGAGTAAGGGAGAGAGGGTGGGATCAAAGATATAAAGGCGAGGGGGGAGGGATGTGGCACCTCGTCGCGGTCGCGAAAGTACAATACAGAGTCCGCCGGGCGATCAACGAACTAAGCCAGAGAGGGACACGTCGGAGTATACGAAACATGGTACGGTACCACCGCGGGAAGCGTCTGAGACAGCCGACTTTATGTAGCAGATGTTACACCTGAAGCGCACACCGCTCGATGATCAGAGCAAAGAAAGAAGCGTAAAGTTACGTGTAAGAGAAGAGGACATGTACTGTACTGGCCCAGGATCTTTGGTTACAGCTTGTCGTTATGCCACTCTCATCATATTTACTTCCGTTCCGATCTCGATACGTCGACGTGGGCGTCTTGACCTGCCACCACATGGCTACCTACATGATTTCGATACCTGGATGTTTTCTCGATCTTGCATATTTACTTCCGTTCCGATCTCGATACGTCTACGTGGAGTGTATATTTGCGTTTCCAGTAACGTTACATTTTCCGTGCTACCGAAAAATCAATCAGCTGACTCCTTCTGTAACCTCATGTGCAACCTCGGTCGAGGTCAACGGCGCGTTCAAGTTCCTCCCCCCACCTTTATCTCGTTGTCTACCTTCAAATACATCATGAGGCCGGAGAGAATAATACTCCAGAAAAAAGTCGGTACGAGGCCAAATATTCATCATATGCTTTAGCGCATCTGTCAACAGTCCCACAAACCAGACGTCGAACGCAGAAGGGATCAGCATGATGAGGCTCACGCCTACGTCTGTTAGAAAGGTCGCACCAGCTTCGAGACAGGCGATCCAAATGACTGACTTCGGAGTCACATCAAGAACACCATCGCCCCACGCGTAATAAACTTCCAGAGACTGTCAGCCGAGAACATCCTTCTTCTCGACTTTTGATAACATGGTGGAACCAAGTTCCGCAGCCTGGAACGTCTTCACAAATGTTCTTCACCCCGCCAAAATGCTGGGTGTGATCCATGAGAAATTGGTACTTGGACAACGGAAGTATTTCGTTCATGAAGTCGTCAACGGACAATCATCTATTGCCAGATGACCCCACCCGTGCAGCGTCGCACGCTCTCATTTTGAGAAAGCTGCAACGAGCTCCCCGCGCTGCCCGAGGTCTAGACACATTGCCAAATGGTGCACCAGAATCAATTAGGTTCCGTTCATAAATTCATAGGCGGCCTCGGCTAGAAGTGGTTCCGACCTGATGACGAAAATTTCCCGTCCTGTACTGTAGATGCCGCCAGGCGAGTCGTATATGGCGTTCCACCTGCATACAAATTACGTCGCCAGCTGATCCCGTCCATATTAAACTCGAGAACGTAGAGCACAGAGAACCGGACCGATCATTCCTGAGAAGCACAGTCGGATCATCCAGCAGCTTCCCCTTCGCGAAGTTCATAAGCCAGGTCACCCTTTTGTCGTCCATGGCGTCCAACGGGACCCAAACCTACTCGGGTGGGAAGTAAGCTGCTCGCTAAAAGTGATGACCAAGGTGGACGTCGCTTGGCGACGTATATTATTCTCGGTCATTTCACCCACCTTCTCACTCTGACTCTCAATGGTCTCGAGCGTGGTGAGAGTGATAGTCAGGAGGGTATACATGAAACCATGCAGCCTCTTCCGAACAGCATCCTGATCATTTGTCCCCGGAAAGAACCCAGAAATACAGAGTAGCATCAGCAGGAGGGAACACTACAGTATTAGGATCAGACAATAAGAAAAGAGTTAGCAGAACGCCTAACCTTGGTTAGTATCTGGACAAAGACACATTGACACTGTTATAATCTCCGTCGTAAGTCGCTGCGTTGATCGACCATACGAGATTCGAGATGGTCTTGAGAAGCACTATTGCAGCATCGGTAGCTGTTATCAGAGACTACAGTATCAAGAAAGTGAGCAGCTTTGAGGTAATTGCGTACCTACTACAAAGGCGGTATTGGAGCCTCTGATTGATCAACATCTGGCTTTTCCTCTAGACTGAGAGAACATGACCAAAGTGCTTGGATCAAAGGAAGAGAACCACGTACCGTCGTCAAATAAACGCTCCCAGGGAATATGTTTCAGAAAGTCCCGTATCTGGTCATCATTATCGTTTGCTGGAGAGCGTCTCTCGGGGTGTGAATGGAATCAATGGATATAAAAGATCGCCAACCTGGCCACGTTGTCGAGGGTTGGTGCTGAAGGACTATTAGGACGAGGATATGTAGATTAATCGATGGCGTAGTATCACCATGTGGGTGCCGCGCCAAACTGTTAGTTTATTAGTCAGCCGACTGGTCACTCGCTGGTTAGAACTGCAGCATGCCTGGCACACCAAGCGCGCAGATCGGTGATAAGTTGAAATCTTCGAGAAAACACCGCTTCAGCCTTCAGGCCTCAGGCCTCAGGCGGTGCGGGCACCCTCATCAGGGACAGGCTTCCACACCAGACGCGCGTAGACATGGGCCTTTGGACCTGACAAAAAAATAGTCCAAAGTGGTGAACCGGTGAACCGGTGAAGCCTTACTCAGGGAGATCGGGAAGGCATCCATCGCCATTCCGAGGAGCATCTTGCGCCCGCCGATCTCGGGCTCTCCCCGTCCACAACATTAACGAGGGACATTTATTATATTGGCTCTCTCAGGTTGTCGTGTACATGGAATCCATGATCAATAATAGTGTGGACATCCCACGTTTCGCGGAGACGGCAGATCAAAAGTTGTCACAATGTCTCAAGTAGCGTCGATGTGGCCACCCACGAAAGACACACATTCGGTTGCGCACCCAGGTGAACTGGGATCCTCGTAAACGAGTCTAGCGGGATGGCCCTGGCCAGGATGCAGTTCTATGCCAGCTCTATACCTTCGTTTAACACCTCACTCTCTTCCTGCATCTGTCCAGGAAAACGGTCTATGAGCGCTGAGCCGAATCACCACCTAAAAGAACTGACCCATGGTCGATCTCTAGAACCGTATCGTCTTGGAGGCCGCTCATAGCACACAACACGGTCTACGTCCGCCCCATCCCTCAATGAAAACACAATTCCGAGTTCGTAGTTCGTCACCTGTCCCTAGGAGTCTTAGACTAGAAACATGACAAGAAAAAGTGATTCACATTGAGGATGGGAGTAAATCCCGAGCCAGAGAGAGTGCCCCACGCCGAAGGCGTAAAGTTGTGCGAGCCGACGTAAGCATAGCCCAAGATGTCGTCCTGGTCATCCTTAACCTCAACGACGTCCGAGTCCGCGTCAGAACCTGAATTCTTGTTGGAAGACGACCCAGTGTTAAGAAATGTTGCAATCATCATCTGCTTATTCGATTAGATCTCACGTCAAGAACAGCATAGCGACTCGTGGACGCTGCAAACCTTGCTATGCATCAACACCCGTCCCCGTCTACTCCTCGACTCGTGAAACAGGTTTCGGGGAAACTTGGCCGCCTCCCATGAGCGTTTACGACAGAACATTGTACCACCACCCGCCTCTCCGAGCACGCTACTACGCACCCAGTTCAGCGTCGGAAACAATATCTTTAATGTGTTGGGTGATGGCATTGGTGTTGCCCCACGACGAGATTTGGGGGCGTTGAGCAATGCCTTGGGGCTAACACCCTTCCCAGAGTGGATGAACTCGCCGAGCCAAGCGGCACTGTACGCACCGATTGATGACCCCTATTAAAGCTCATATGTGAAATGATGCTACTTCGCTCCCCATTTCTTGTTGTAGACGCACCTGGTATTCGAGCGAGACGGCCCGCTGCTCTGGGTTTAATCGATTGACGGCGCGCATGAGAGCCGTATGTCCTGACTTGACAACAGCAGGCCAGCCCTCGTGCTTCCCTGCGATGCTAGGATAAGCGTTGTGCGTATGCGGGAGAAGTCCCAGCCCGTGCGAAGTACACCGGGACGAACAGCGTTGAGTGGGATGTTTGCATGCTTGAGAACTATATCAGCCCCATTAGGAACACGCACAGAGACGACGCACACCAGTCGAGACAAGACTAGCGATAGCAGGTGCAACGTTGATCGCGTACAGAACACTTTCAAGAGTCGAAGGGAAATCATCAGTTTTTGGTTCGTGTGGAATAGGCGATGGCCGGCGAGGTACATCCTGGACCCAGGCTGTATTTTCAATATCCCGCCAGTCGTGATCCATGAGATTGGCGGTTGATACAACGACGCGTAATCTTCCCGTTCGATAAAATAGTAATAAAAACTAGAACCATCAGATGAACATCAATGAGAAGAGTCCGCTAGCTCGCACCTTCATGTGCATCACGCCACGTCCACCGCGTAAGAAGGGTGTTACTCGAATCCAATTTGGGAGTACCTCTTTTACGGTCGTATTCCCATTCTCTGATGGCGCAGGTTGGGTCACAAGTACAACGGGAGTGCTGGGGGCGAAAAAGGTATAGATCCAGGAAAGCTGGAGGCAGTACGTCGAGATGATGGCCAGTTCGATCTGCGATTTCTATCCGATTCATTTTCGTAAATAGGGGGCCGAACACAGGTAGAAGAAAACGGACTCACGTCCCCAATTATCTGTGACAGCCTAAAGACCGGTCTTCCATCCTCTCCGTTGTGCCCAAGATCGACATGCGCATTGGCTGTTTGACGCAGCTCTCCATCCCAGAACTCCTCGGTATCCTCATCCACTGGCGCTCCCCCTCCCTGACGACTTGGGCCAGCCTTGGGAGCAGTGCTCACTTCTCTCGATAGGGACGGACGTTTCGTTGGCGGTTCCGTACTTTGAGGATGCGGTTCACCACGCAATCGTTTGAGCCGCGTGAGACGCTCCCGTTCAAGCTGGGCACGCTCCCTCAAAAAGTTGGAGCTAGACTGCACGGCAAGGGTGGAAGATGCCACGGACTCCAGGTCAATGACTTGGCTAGGGTCTGACGAGAGAGAGGCGATAGATGTGGCGGGCGACAAATCCTGTTTCGAGGCCGCGATAGCGCGGGCGAGATCGGCTTGGAAGCGTGCCTCTTCATCGTCAAATTCATCTATAGAGAGGGCTGTAGTGTTAGCGGGGGACTGAGCAGAACCTTGGAGTGCCAACGCGATAGCCCTTCAACAAAGCGGTTAGGGAGACTGTTGAGGAGTGAATTATCAACTATCACCTTGCCCTTTCTTCCGAGTCGTCATTGGACATGAATCTGTGTAGGCAGACAAAAGATGACTGAAAGGCAGTTGGCGGAAAGCAGAAAAGTTGCCGAGCCACTGTTGTGGCGCCAGTTTTGAAAACGTTGCGCTCACAAAATGACTGCAGTATCCTCGTCCTTGTTGCAAAAACAATACAGTAGGAAAAGGGAACCAATCTACAAGTATTGCACATTGAAAAAATATATAATTCTACCAAACCCACGAGAACCTTGGATAAAGAAACCGCAGTTCTTCACAGTCCAGCTGTTCGAGATAATCGTCAAAGTAAAATCTCTCACGCCGATCCGGCCAATGTTCCAATTCCCTTTCCTTATCCATGCTATGCACCGTGTATAGGTTACCTCCTCGGAGCCGCATGAGGCGGAGCGTTGGGAGACCACCCCGAATGAAAGTTTGAATCTCTGAGGGACTGACAGGCAACGCAAGAAACTTAAGTCCGTTTGGGACTCCAGGCCACAGTTGCTAGGGCACGAAGGCGATAAGGTTTTACTCAACAGAGAAAAGACGATCCCTTACATTTATATCAATCGTAGCATGTCGTGCCACTTGCAAATCAAGCACAGTGACCCCGCGCGGGATGAGCCACGCCGAGAGCGCGGGAGGGAGGTCCTTGGGCACGTCGAGCAAGAGCGTGCGTAAATTGACAAGCGAGGGCAGCACGCCCCATACGGCCGCATCGTACCCGAACCCCGCGAGGTCGTAGGTATTCGATATGCACAACCCATCGAGCATGCGATACCCGCGCACAAACTCGGCAACAGCGGGGAAGAGATCCGGATCAGTAAAATTGTGCGCTGCACCGGTCAGCACAAACGACAACTTTCGCAGTGTGGGGAACGAGTTTGGCGCCGCGTACGCGCGAAATACCGTCGAAAGCACGCAACCATACTCGAGGTCAACATCGAGCCGCAGGGTCTCCAGCTGTCGCCCATGCGCAAGCATTTGTGAGAGGAAGTCAGCGCTAGAGATGCTTAGGGTAAGGTAGAGGTTGCGTAAATTTCCGGCGGGAAGGAACGAAGCCGGATAGCGCTGGGAGTGGCGGATAACAAGGGTATGTAGCGCGACGGTTTGGGTGGACAAGAATCCATCGACGTTTATAAGAGCACTATCACCCGCACCGCTGTAGACGAAACGGGTTAGATAATGAAGCGCCGGGAGTGGGGGCGGCGAAGAACTAGTTGATCTGCAAGAAATAATCGTAAGTAGGATGGAAAGGTTAATAAGGGGCTAGAACTACGCAATGACAAGACCCTGTAATCTTTTGTGACTCTTCTCTAACACCGCCAGTATCGAAATAAGGGCATCATTGCCCAACTGACAGCGGAATACCTTCAAATTTGTGAGCTTCGGAAGGACGCTCGCCAACATTGCTATCATGACGATCAATACTAAGATTTAGCGAGGAGGACGAATGTACCTGTTTGGAATGAGGATATAGTTTGGCCTTCCTCCGGAGCGCGTACAGACAATGATCTAACCAAGCCCGCGTACTCCACGTCAGAGACAAGTCGAATCAGGATGTCGGCACTGCGCTGAGAATGCCATTTATCTATCTCCGCTGCGCCTTCCGAGTACCCGGTGTCGAACAGTGCCGTCCCAAATTGCAGGCAAACGTCCTTAAAAAGGAGCCGACTTGCGATTGACGATAGCACATGAGGGACCAAGAGGAGACTTCGAAGATCCCGCCGTGGAAGGAAAGATGCTATCTCGCTCCATATTTCGTTCGAGAAACGTGGGAGGCCAGGCATTCGGCCCTAGACAGCTGTGAGAGCCTGTGACAGGAGAGGACTTCACAGAGCAATGAAGCCAACTCACACGGCCAGTCCTCGTTGGTATCTTACCACCAGGTGGAGGCAATAATTCTCTCGCTTCGCGATGGCTGGGGTCGAGCAGGAGAATGGCCTGTAAATCTGACCAACCGGAGGGGATCGAGACGTCAGAATGGCCTTCATATCACACCAAAAGAAATACGACGATCTCACCTTGATGCGCCGCACCACGTAAGCCGGCCGCAAATCTAGCCTTGGCTCGGAGAAGGCGGGCCTGTATCACCTTCTCTTGATACACGGACGAGACCTGGAGACAGGACTGGACCCCGTTCTCGATCACCGTTCTGGACCTTTCAGCCGAAATAAATTGATTAGAGAGTTCCAGCCCAGACCCTAAGTTTACCGTGCGATACATACTCAGAATGTAGGGGGAGCCGCTCCATTGCATATAGGAGCACGCTCGTTTTGTCATTATTCGAAAGCGAGTCTGTAACATCACGAATGCTGGCATCCAGCATTCTTGGGTTGAAGACCGACATGGCATCGATTGTCGTACTCGCGGAGGCGAAAAAGGCTTTGCATATGAGAGAGTGCAATCAGTAGGGCCCGCGGAACAGAAAATGAAATCCAGAGGGAGGTCTCAAATTGCCCAACCGTGTGAGTGTGGCAGTGCTAACCTTAACACGCACATTTGTCTGAGTAGTCTATCACGACTCCCGTGTGGCGATGAGGAGTCATTTTGTGGTAAGGACAGGCCAAGGGACAGGCACGTAGCGCTACGTATCACTTGGTGCGGCGGAAAGTGGGGCAAGACCACTTCCACGGCCGAGGGATCAATATAACGTGACCACCGCTCTCACTCTCACGCTCAGACGTAAGCAGCGCTAGACGAACTGAAACAGTCACGAGTCACGTACTCATATACTCATATTTCGTGCTCCCGTCTTGACTTCGCCACAGGTAGGAAGGACGTCCGAGTCGGGGAGACAGTCGGACGCAGTCCCAGCAATACTCGGCTGGTAAAGTACTGTTCAGCACAGCTTTCCTCAGCGCAGACATCATGTTCAAGATCATGTTGTCAGTCCTCCCATTCCTTGTTCGAACATATCATCGGGTGCATTGACCTAGCCCCGAACAACGTGGTGGAAACGGTAGGCTACCGCTAGGGTAGGCCTCAGTTGTGAGTATGTGTCCAGCTCCACCTTGCAATTCCATTCGAAATTGATCAAATATAGCTCGCGTGACAAACCAGTTGTTCTTGTAGTGAACTTACTCCTCCAATCTTATGGAACGTTTGGGAAGAATTTTCCACCGCGAATCACGAGCCACCGCTTCGGCATGCATCGCGTGACACGACCCGGGTATCCGCGAGCCCGAGTTCTTCCTTCAAGTTAGCGTCGGGGATGACAAACCTACTGGCAGTGGCACAGGACTATGATGGTGTCTTGAAACCTAGCCTGACTTTTAGGGTCGCATTATAATTCACTTTCCAGAAAACTGAAAATGCGATCCCTAGATATACCGCGATAAAATGACAGAGCGCCCATGACGGACGCCACCATGGATGGCTCTAGGCAGATGCCACACATTCCTAGGATCATCGTGACCTATGGTTTAGAGCAGGTGATTCAGTGATCCATGTATCCTTTTTACCGTGTTACACTGTTCTGCATCGTGATTCCGGATCTTGCAGGGCAACAGTTGGCCCCTAATCATTGTAATCAACGATCCAACGCCACCACTAAAATGGAGTTTAGAGTGTCCGGAACAGCTCTAGATGCAAACTCTAATAGCGATAATCGATATGAATCCCGGAAGAAACGCACGTGAACAAGTAAAAATGTCCGATGCAGAAGTTTTTCTTCACATTGGCGTGCTGGTTCTGGGTCGGTACCAGTGGTTGGTACCAGCAAGACCGGCGTCCCCATACTACCAGCTTTTTGTTTTTTGCCGAGTAGCCCACAGCCAGGCATGACAATTTTGCAGGATAACACTTGGAATAACACGCATCCGATCGTGATCTCGATCCTAGACGGGTTGTAGTGCACTGACGGAACACACGACACATAAGCGAAATAAAAAATAAAAAGAGAGAAGTTACATTATAGTCCGTGCTAGGTGAGATTCTAACGCTATCATGAGGGTTCATGCACGGGCGAAGTCCAGCTGAAAACAGGGATTCTTATTTGGAAGGCCATTGGGCGTTGTCGTGGGTCATTACTGTACCATTTACACAAATTCCGACATCTTTACCCCAAAACCTGCACTGTATCAGCGTGGGCTCATGCAAACACGGAATCATTTACTCAGGCTGTACCCCTCCATCACGGTGTGTATACTTTACGCCGCATTCATGTACTCGGAATATGGTGCTCCCCCCCCCCCTCCCATTCCCCTGGCTTAGGAAATGGCAGCCCTTTTTGCGGTGTGGTGAGAATTAAACATGATGGAGCTACCAAAAACCAAAACGGTTGGTGCGGAACGTGTCCTGATCCTGCGAGAGCCCTGACATTTCGGAACGAGAACCTGCGGGCATAGTACCAGTCAAGACCAAAAGAAAGCTGACACCCACGAGTGGAGTGATCCGTTGGCCAGCGCTAGTACAGCACCCTGAAGCAAGAAATTTTCGGGTCAGCCCACTAGGTTGGACACTCGAACAGACTCTTGGCGCTTCTCTCAACACCCAGATGGAGTTTCACCACTACCTTGTGCCTAATATCTAGACACATGCCAGTGAGCAAGGGAATATCGCCCCGTTTAGACCAAGCACGTTTCAAAGGCCGCCGCTTGCCAGTGAATCAAAGCTAGGAGCAAGGCTACGTCTGCGGCGTGTGAATAGGCATCCCTGATCGGCCTTGCCATTTCCATGCATAAATAATACAGTCAAGGCTGTATCTCACTAGTCGATTTTGACGATCATACGAGTGTTGGGCTTCTCTCACGCTCACGCAACAACCTCAGGACCTATTGTAGGGCTTTAGCGGGCGGGCCACGTGAATGACGGCGTTTACAAACGTAATCACGTGGATATATGAGCTGTATTTTTTCGGGATCTCACGATCATCGCAAAGCCGGGACTGTAGGCCAGCTGTAGGTCTCCTACCCGGGGTACATGTACTTTCCACTGACAATTTTAGGATATATTGCGGATTCAATACGGCCGTTCTCTCAATCAAGTGTTTTGGGGTGATTGCCACGTTCAACAGCCATACAGTCGCCACAATTACGCCTTACTGTATGGCACCCCTTGGACATGATGTCCTCACCTCTCCCGACTAATTGGCCCCTGCAACACTTTCTTTTAAAAGGATGAGAGGCTAGGATATCCAAACTCCCATCGCAGTTCGCTAGACATGTCCCACTCCTATCTACCAGACCCCCCTCCAAGCTCTACCAATAAACGAATGGTGCCCGTTGGCACGACGAACACCGGTTCCCAATCTACCGTTGTGGATAATCCGAGCGCGGAGCGCTTCGGGCCCGGCGAGGAAGTCCAGAACCCGGCTGGGACGGGTGTGGGCGTGGATTACCCAGTCCCGTTCTCCGTAGGAGAAAGCGAGGCTTGGCAACGAGATGCGCAAAGCCAAAACGAATGGATTCCGGGGTTTAGGAAAATGGTGAGCAAAACCGCGAATTTCTTTTTCTAGAAGACACACGGAGTAACTTTGTTCGTCTGTTACTGCAGGATCCCCTGACGCGACGTGACGCCTTGAATCTTTTCTTGAAGACACCCAAGGTCACGTACGAGGGCATCTTAATGGATGCATATCAGCAACAACAGCAACAGCAGATGCAGAGCCAACACGAGGCACAAAGGAAGGCCGCCGAGGCAGAGGCCATGGAGAGAGCCATGCGAATGTCCGCGGAACAAAAGCGGCAGTTTGCGAGGTTGGATGGCCAAGGAAATCAACCGAGGCGGTATTGATCGTTGAGATAGTTTTACGCCAACTGAATTGGTCGGAGATAAATATGCCTTGTAGCGGATATTCTGTATGAAAACGTTGCGTTCATCTGGATGGTTAGGTAAATCGAACGAGGTTACGACCTGGGTCATACAGTAGGAGTGGAGATACGCTCAGATTTGTTCTAAGAATAGCCCAGGTGTCTGCTAAGACGTCATTCGACGTCTTTAAGGAGGGCTTGGCGTTTCTCCAATACCTGATTACAGTAAGGCCACGATCTGATTAAATGATCAAGAACATGATTGCGATTGCTACTAGTAGTGGCGTGAACCGTGGTAGTCCGAGAAGTGCCTATCCGCATTAAAAGCCATCCGACGTGTTCTAGAAAATCCGCCCAATACCTGATAACTCCACCGAAATGTCAGCTCAGCGCAATCATGACAAGTTTACGGATAGGGGAGGCTTGCGCCTTTAGTCACGGAGATGGTCAAAATAGTAGGGCGTGAAGTGATCTAGGCCTGTTCACCGCCACTGGTAGGTCATGTGTTACCGATTTCGTTTTAAAGGTACAGTACGGGTCAGGACAACTCGGATCTGATCCTGAGGAGATCATACAACTGACAAAACTGTCTCGAACGTGATCGCGTGATCGTGGGGTCCCGTTACGAATTTGATTGCGCCCAAATTGATGTAGGACTGCATCCTGAAATGCCAACAGCCCTTGGCCCACTCGGGCCAACTTGGCACAATGCAATCACAGTGGTACCAAGTCGACCACACAGTATTGGTTCTACGCCACTTGGCATCTCCAAGTGTGGGGAACAGAACCTGGGCAATCACACAATCCAGGGCCAACACTCACCCCTGCCGTACGTGCCATCAAGGCTGCCGTAGCTGGCACAAGAGTACGGCGACAAAGTTTGCGCATTGAAGACAAGCGGGTAAAGACTCAGTCGGCAGGGTGTGGGGTCCCTCAGGTCTCAGGCCTCAGCGCTCAGCCCCCAAACCCTACAGCACAGCACAAGGCTGAAGAATTTGTAAATGTACCAGGGCCCAGGGATTGATTGAGATTTGGGCATTGGGCGCCGCGTAGATAACGGTCATCCGAATTTAGCAACTTCCAAGGTCATCCAGTACGGCCTCCACAATAACTATACTGTCAGGGCCGGGAACACGACGGACAAAAATAAAAGCGGAGTAATTGTAGGGCTTCCGGGTAAACGTCAGTGCCCAACATGTTCAATTAGCGCAACTGCTGTATTATGGGCGGCGAAAGAATCTTAAATCTCCGCCCACACGTGGTCGGCGGTTGCCGCGCCTCAGCGCAACCACGTGTGAAGGGTAAGTCCGAGAGTTCAAGTTGCAACCACGCGATGAACATCTCTTCATTCTTCTCGTCTCTCGTAGCAGGAACGCTGCATGCAGATGCTCCAGAAGAGTCCAAGGTGTCAGAGGCTGTGTCTCAAGAAGAAGAGGAGGTAGCTAGCGTGACAGAGGCCGCTGAGGAAGAAGAGGATCCCGAAGATGTGCGTTTAGACTTGCCTCGAGTGAGGTTCGCCGTTGAACCTGGATGCATACGTAGATCCACCCCCAGTTGCGTGAACAGGCGCAAGAGTCGCCCAAATGTAAGGTTGCCACCCAGCACTTTCTCCACTGCCAAGAAAAAGTACAGTCCGGAAAGGGTTTCAAGCATGAAGATTGTGTAGAAGAAATGTGAGTTTTTGCGTCCCCGTTGATATCGATACATCTCGCTGAATGACGATCCCTAGGTGTACGTCCTTCTCGTTGTTTTGTTAAGCCGTACTTCTGACTTACACATGTGGTGGTTCACCCTTTGGCCATCTCTAGTCCAGTATGTCCTTTTTTTGTCTTTCATTTGTCTGGGCTTCTCACCTTTTGTCTTCAGCATGATGCATTGCACCGATGTAGGTTGTGCATTCACCTTACTCGTCTTTGTGTTAACCCTCTCTAGAATGAGGTTGCTCCGAAACTCTTTGCCAAGCTCCGCTGAGCATTTCTAGCAGTAGACTTTAAAATGCAATAGCCCGTCTCCGATTATAATTAGATTGAGGTCCATTCTTAATCACCGTATATGCGTGTTCCTCGAATTTGAGATGAGTACTGGACCATGTGCTCGGATGGCTTCTAGTGCTGTAGTGCTGTTATGATCGATTCATTTTTCGCGGGCTCCGTTGTCCTCTTTCTTACTCCCAATGAGGACCCTCGCGCCACACTCACCGCTCGCGTCTGCATATGGCGTCTACAATTCGTCCCAAACCCCCTCAACGCTCCCGTGGGATACCTACAACTTCTGCAACGCGCCCCATGTCAACGCAGCACACTACGAGTTTCCACCCAATGCCACCTCTACGGGAGGGAGTATGCTCGTCCATGTTTCAGTCATCATGCGACACCACAAGGTGCGTATTTTTCTTTCCCTTTCCCCCCACTTTTATTGACCCAGCTAGAAAACCTAGCGCACGCCGGATAATACCGCGCCATCCGAACGCGACATCAACCCCCAACAGGGTGGATCTGCTCCGACGCCGCCGTACAACTCACGTATGATCTCTACGGTGCGGCAATCGCGCACGACGCCTCGACGCCCCACGGCCATCCGTTCGCATCCACGATCTGGCCCGGATCATGCGATATTGGACAGCTCACTCCCGGTGGACTCGTCGATGCCTCGCAGCACGGACAGGTCCGTCCATCCGTCCGTCCGTGGTTTGGTGTGACGCATTTTGAACGGGGAAACCAACCACACAACAGGATCTATGGGAGCTTTACCACGACCATTTGGGATTTGTGCGCGGCGTAGATCCCCGCGAGATATGGGTACGCACCTCGACCGAAGACCGCACGATGCAAGTAGCAGGTGCCATGCTAGCAGCCATGGATCCACTCGTCGCCGGCCTACCCTGGCCCGTATACACCCAACCCGCCTCGGTGTGTCCTTGTTCGCGTCGCTGTGTTGGATCAACGGAACGACTAACCCCCCACCACTCAGATTGACTCTCTTGTCCCGGCATATGCATGCCCCGCCGCGACCTCCGTGCGCGAAGCGTTCCAAGCCGTGCCAGGTTGGACGGATCACCTCGAAGCGAACGCGTCCCTCAAAGATCGTCTGGACGCAGTCTTTGGCACAGCTGGGTTAGACACCTGGGCCAGTTGGTGTGTGTGTCATTTTCTGTCAAATCAATCTTGCTGTCAAGTTCAATCCTCCCGCGCGGGGTTTCTTCTTTTTTCTTGATCAGACGACCACTTTTTCGACGCGTTGACCGCGCGTACATGTCATGGCCATCCGCTCCCATGCAACAACAACGCATGCGTTTCGGAGAACGATGCAGCATCTGTCTTTGCAATCGGCGATTTCGAATACAAGTTACGTGTGTTCCCATTCGGGTCATTGGCTGGTTGTACTGAAACAAGTACTGCACGCAGTTACATCTGGAATGCAGCTCAAAATGCCTCGACGTACAATTCGCTCACATTCGGTGAATCACATACACCCCACCCACTTCTTCATCTGACGCGTCCCCAGGCGTGTTTTTCGCCGAGCTGGCCGACGCTCTCGCGGTGCCCACATTTACACATCGCCTTGCACTCTACGTTGGACACGACGGCACGCTCGTACGCCTCCTCGCCGGGCTGGGCGTCATCCCACTGCGGTGGCCTTCATTCGGTTCAGAAGTCGTCCTTGAAGTACGTATGTTGTGGCGGGCATAGTAATTGTCTCATTTCCGCACAGGTTTGGGAAGAAGCTCTCGGCGGTACGCGCTTCGTACGTGTATTTCACGAGGGCACAGTTCTCCGTGGAATGGAGTGGGTACGATTAGACGAGTTTGTACGAAGGCTGAGAGCGTTGGTGCCAGCTCAGCTCTTTGAAAGGTGTAAGGGCACGTGAAGATGTGTTCATAGACGAGTAACAATGACATCATACCATCCACGGCGAATCCTCCGAGAGAGGGAGGGGTGCAAAACGTGTAATTTTCTACATGCCAAAAAGTCTGAGACTACCATCTAAGATTTGATTGAGCTCAGGCAACTTCAGCGTAGCGGACGTTGGCTTCCTCAAAATCGACAACGCTCCAGATCGCGGAGAGGTACTGTATGAAACAAATTAGCCACTTCTTTACAACTCGTAAGGCAGAAACATACATCGGCCTTGACGTTTTTGTACTGGCAAACATTTTTTTTAGTACGCGGTCTCATGTTTTCCAAGGAAGAAAGAAGCAACGTACTTGGAGATAGAAAGCCTACATTCATGATGCAATAGAAGTTGAGTGACTCTCAAATAAAAATAAAAACAAAAACGTACATGCTCCCAAATGTCGATACCGATTATAGGGACATGGGCTTTTAATTCTCAGTCGGCAACGGCAATCGAAGAAAAAAAGGGGAAGCAGGGAAAGGCACGCACAGAGCAAAGGATCCTGATTTGGTGTCGTGACGAGCTCGAGCTTCTTCGTAGCACCGTTATACCCAAGCCATCCCCACCCACTACCCTGAATGCCAGCCGTAGCAGCATTAAACTTTTTCTTGAAGTCATCGACCGAGCCAAAGTCCCGCTCAAGCGCCGCTTTCAACTTGCTGCCCTCTTTGAGCTGCCCCCCACCTTGATTCACCGGTGCGAGGTTCTTCCAGAACAATGTGTGATTTATGTGACCTTGAGGGGCGGTAGGTTAGTTGGCGTATGAGAGGAGTATGATAACTACTATTACCTCCGCCATTGAACCTGAGCGCGGCCTGCAGAGCAATCTTTTCGCGAGTCGAGGGCGCTTTGATGTATGCCTCCTCTGCAGCATTGAGGCCGTTGACATAGGCTTGATGGTGCTTGGTATGATGAAGCTTCATGATCTCAGCAGAGATGTAGGGTTCCAATGCCTTTAATGATAGGAGTCGCGTCAGCGCTGTCGTTTAAATATATGCTTCGAAGTTCGACTCACATTGTATGCATATGGGAGTTCAGGAAGTGTGTGGATTGCGGCTACACGTTGAGCAAGCGATCGTGAAAAGGTGGGACGAGCGAAAGAGCGAGCCAGCGAAAGCATGATCGCGGTTTCAAGTTGAGTGATGCTGCCACTGTATTCCCCGCCTAAAATACACAAAGAACAACTACTACACGAGCGCCGAGCTCTCAAGCCAGCAGGAATGCACCTAACACGAACGAAAGGATAAAGCAAAGAGCCCAAAGTGGGTAACAACTACTAAAAAAAGTGAAAGTGGGGCGAAACAAAATAAAGATAACAACAACCTCCGGGAGTGCGCTCATCGTCCTCCCCACGAACTCGTCGCACCTCGTCCCCGACCACGCATCACCCCAATCCACCCCCGTTCCCGATCCCGCTCACGCTCTACAGACGACGACGGACCACGCGGTACACCTGCAAATGACCCAGGCCCATGAGGATGTCCATGAGGATGATGATGACCATACCCCCTCGCTGTGGGCTGCGGCTGCGGCTGCGGCTGCCCCGACGCAAACCCACCGCCCATCCCAGCACGCAGTGCCCGTGGCCCGCTCGGGAGCGGACGCACAGACGGCGGTATGGAGGGAGGGACATAGGAAGAACCCGGACGATATGTGGATGAGGGCGGTAGACGATGAGGGAGCGCACCGCCTCCGCCAGACGAAGAAAGAACCGGTGAGGCGGAAGCGTTCACCCCAAATGATCGTGGTTGAGTCGGTGGTGGTAACATGCCACGCATCGTCATGCCATTTCCTGTCTCGCTATCCTCGCTTTCGGTCAAGGAAGGCGACGGTGTCCGACTCGAACGCGGAGAGACACTGTTCAGGTGTCCACCCGCGTCACCGTTGCATTTGACCTCATGTGTCACCGGCGTTGAACCTTTCATGGCCCCGACATCATCCTGCAATTGGCATCCTTTGCCAGGTGGAATGACCTGTGCAATCTCCGCCAGTGTAGAGGCGAGCGAAGTGTCAAAATGTACGTCGTTTATATGAGGCAGGCTATACAAGCTTGACTCGGGGTTCATGTCAGTGGCTGATCCACGCAAGACGGTAGGTTCCGCGACGCTGTCGATCACTGCAATTGACACTCTCGGAGTAGCGGCATCCTGGGAGCTTGCTTCGCTTGCACCATCAGTAATACCAAAGTTTCTGGCTGGATCTAATGGTGGATCGGAATGGGGAGAAACATCAGCAGATCCCCTATTTCTCAACGTCGGTGACGGTGGTAGTGCCGCTGCCCGCGCCAGCTCCTCCACGCTGCTTCTTTTTCCTCATCGCGAAATCCTTCAAGGACATCTTGACTTTTGGAACTTTCAGTGGAGGCGGCGATGAAGCCGCAAGCGGAGGTGATTGTATTGGAGGCGGGTCGGATTCTACCGATGGGCCAGGAGCAGCCACAGATAAGGTAGGGGATAAAGGTTCTACTGGGTTGTTTGATCGGGACCCTACCCGCGTGAGCGGTTCAGACGAACTAAGGGGTTGCGGTGATGGCGAACGGACACGTGGAGTTGGGCCCGAATCACAAGGATCCGGATCCTCATCCAAGTCCATCTGCGTTGACCCGCGAGTGTCCGCGTCGAGAGAGGTGGTCGAAGTGATCGTTAAGAAAGAAGATGTCAAAGTTGATAACTTAGGGGAAAGAGGAGACGAGTTGGAAGAATGCGAAGCAGTCGGCGATAGTAACGATAAATTAGCAAATGGGGTGGAGGGTGAGGGCAACTGAGGGTCAGAGAGTGGGACCAGTGACGATGACGAAGGAAGTTTGCCAGTGAAAACGCGTGGGGAGTTCGGATGCGGAATCGATGAAACTGTTGTGGGGTCAAGTTTTGCTGGTATTGAGGGTGGAGGCATGTCCTTCGCATCTGTATCATTGGCATGTCAGATCAGACCACGTTCAAGGCGACATTGCAGGCACACCTGAAGACTCCAAGTTCATTTGGCTCTCGTCTAATACGCTACCCAGACTGTCATTACTACCGCACGATGAAGGAAATGGCGAAACGGAGCGGAGACCCTCCGTACTGCGATGGATCCAGCGCTTTCGGATCTTGGGTGGCATCTGTTCTTCGTCCTCCGAATGGGGTTGGGGATCCGAGTCTGAGGGTGATGGCGAGCGGTACATTGAAATGTCGACAGTATCTCGCAATTCGTGCCCACGAGAGGATGGTCTTAGGTCTGACGTAGTAAGTGAGTTGGTCGCTTTCTGAATACCTTCTTCCTCTGATTGGCCATTCGGAGATGGAGTGATAGAAGAAGTTTGAACCACACGAGCCTTCTCCTTCATGTGACTCGGCGATGAAAGGCGATGGCCTTTCGACAGGGGCTGAGAGGCATTAATGGTGGTCCCAGGCTTAACGGAAAGAGCGGAGATCATCTCAACGCCGTTCATGCCACCATTTAGTGGCGACTTTTCACGAGTGCGGAAGCCGCGCTCAGCACCGATGAGGGGACCGAGGTCGATCCTAGGCGGTCTCTTGTCTCCACCGTTCATGGCATCGGGTCGTTGCGACAGAGGCGTACTTGACGTGGGAAGGCGCCCATCAACAAATTCGGCCATGAGGTTAAGGGCACAGTCTTTGGCTTTGGAACCGCACGCACACGTGGTGAAGGTAGAACTAAGGGCGTGGAGCATAGATTGCATTTGATTGCGAATGTAACGGAGATGATGTGCCCTGCAAGGGGAGCGATCAAACGTGTACGAGAAGCGGGGTGTGTAAGCCACGTACTCGAATAGGTGGGGCGTCTCGATAAGTGCAGGAAGGTGGTGGACAGCGTTTCCATCGTCCCACTCCCAACCCAGGACAACCTCTTCATTCGGTTTGATATCACGTAGCGCAAAAACGCCAAACGTTAGCGTCTCAGGTTCACCACACTTGGATGAGGAACTGGGTTCATCATTCCCTTTGGCGCGTGGACAGATCACTGGACGGAGAACGGCATTGGGACGACAACCGCTGCGAACAAAGCGGGCCTCATTGCCCGTGATCCGGGCGTCCAACGCGACGTCGAGGGGTGGCCCAAAGAGGTGCACGAATGGTTTGGGCATGCCATGGTGGGCATAGGCATTGAGGGGGTCGGAGAGGTAAGTTGAGGATGGGATGATGGTAGATGTATAGGGCGTGATGAATTTTGAGGTTGGTATAGACTGGGTCGTATGCATGGCATAGGACGGAGGAAGGACGGATGGGTTCGTGTGAGAGGAAAGAATGGGGTGGGAGAATGAAGAGTGTGGGAGTGGGCGGATAGACGTTTGGGACGGGGACGGAGAGGTGGGTAGTACTACGGGAGAACTATCAAGGGGGCCTGGAGGATTAGGAGGGGGCGATAGGGCAGAGACTCCCCGCCAGTGCTTTGCCTGACTACGGAGGGTGTCCCTCGTTCCCTGGTGGGGTACAATGTCCTGGAAAATGGGGATATAGCTCTGCATCCAGGGCTCATCGATGGTGACATGTTCGTCTTCACATGTAGGCTGCACATTGACCGAAGCGCGACGCTTTCGTCTGGGATTTGAGCCGTCGATGGCGAGGGCGCTCTGTCGGCGGGGCTTGCGTTCCACACAAGGGCTCGTTTGCCTCCTCCGCTTCTCATTTTCTGCTCGAATTGCATCCTGCTTCCGCTGAGTTTGGAGACGCACCGCACGCTCACGATCAACGGGCCTAGGTGCACATACCCAACACTTCCACTCTTCCGGCACACCGCCCTGAACGATTTGAAAGCAGGCGGCGTGGCACCAGCGGGAGCAGTCATCGCAGGCTATTGAGAAGCCGTCGTCGAAGGAATAGCCACATATACAGTTGATAGAGTCTGAACCGGCGACCTGGGGCTGTTCGTCGTCTTGGGGGGCTGCACGTTTGGATGGTACGGTCGAAAAATGGTTGGCCGCTTCAGCGAGATTGAGCAGACCGAGGGCGGCTTCTGTTGCATCGTTTTTCATGGGGTAAGGGGACAGCGCGAGGTGCTTGGAATTGATTCCACCGTCGCTAGCACTTATTTGGTCGTAATCGTCGTCGTCGTTGGTGTCGGGAAGATTTGGGAGAGTTGGCTGTGCGAGTTTGACTCGTTCGCGGATGAGAAAAAGACAAATAATTACAAACACATGATCACACTGGCACCTTTCACCCCTTCTCCCTTCTACCGCGGGTTTCATCATCTCAGAGACCGACACCCCAATTAACGTCGTAATCTTCGCCGCAAGTCCCCATACAGAGACGCAAAAGCTGTGCAGGTTCCAGTGACACGACCCTCGTCGTTATCTGTCTAATCATAGCACCGCTATCAGGGCAACACGTGATGATTCTTTGCGAGACCAAATGGACACAGGAAGTCGCAAATCCTCTTACTGTACAGTCTAGGCCTTGATGTGAGGGTCAGCCGTCAGTGCCGAGATTGGGACGAGTCATACTCTCCCGAGACAAGGACTCACCTCACTATACCCATTCCTTCCCAATGTTTTCCTCGTGACTGAACGTGTTTGTGAGGTTCGTGATACTTGTTTTATAGTTGGGCACCCATCGTGGTGTCAAATGTACCAGGAGAATGATGATGCGTTGATACTTGATACAAGCGTTTATACGATGATGACAAGTATGCCGATAACGGATGACTCCCGAGGCCTGAGGCCTGATGACTTCCTCCCAAATGTGGATGGCAGACAAGACATCCCTAGAAGGGACTGCAGACCAACGCGCATCGTGCGGCAGGTGGCTGCGGTGGGCACGACTGCCCAGATTGTTTCTTCGCCACTTCTGTCGTGCTGCTCGTTGAGAAACTTAGGTGGGTGTCATAATTGTGTTAACATAATCCTAACTCCAATGCAGTCCAGATCCTGGTGGCCAGGCAGGTTGATCGTACCACAACGGTGGATAATTGGCTTCTCCATCCTTATCTAGTCAAAGTCAACAAGTACAGCCCCAGGCGTCGCCAAATCCAAGTTGTTGATGTCCATCTTCACCTTCTCTGTAGATGTAGATGCAGCAGCCACCACCTGTTGTTGAGACGACCAGGATATTCAACATGCAGATTCGCCTTGCATGAAAACTGTGCTAGCATAACCAAGAGTAACCGCTAGACCACCCTATCCACATCGTTTTTTTTTTCACATAGTCCGGTGGCTCGCTAAGGAACAGGGTGTGTGCTTCTCAACCTTCCGCACCGTCCATCACGATCATCCAGAGTCTACACAGGGTGTGCTTGCAAAAGCGATGTCTTGATGTCAAATGGTGCACGGCAAGCTGGTGAGCTCATTCTCCAAGCCGTTCAGAGAACTTCACGACAGCCTTCTTCGAGGGCCCTGTTCGGTTGTTACTGAACCGAAGAGCAGCCTACTAGACTGGGGCACAGCTTTTTGGTAAACATAGGTAAAAATCGGGCCGATCCTCCAATTGGGATGACTATGTTCCAAGCCATCGTTGTCATTGGAGCTGTGACGGGTTGAGGATGTGACAGCTTTACTTTTTCGTTTAGCGGGGACATTGGTCATCTTGCCCTACTGTACTGTAGTACTGAGTACTGAAGTATGTGCCACTTCGAAAGCGACGCAGATGATGACAAACCATCGATGTCGTCACATGAAAGGCACGTGATTGAACGCGTAGTGTGCCGCGTTGGATTCAGATTGAGCGAGCCTTGGAAGCGTGCAGCCATGTCCGATATCCCAAAACTCCTCCTAGACTCCCTCAATCCACACACAAGAAAGCAGGCAGAGCACGCTCTTGATGCATACAGTCGTCAAACTGCTTTTGTCGTCCACCTCCTTCAGCTCGTCTTAGCCACCTCAAACGATACCGCTGTACGCCTCGCAGCCAGCGTGTACCTCAAAAACAGAGTGAGACTTGGATGGCTAGACGATGTAGGACAAGCCTTTTTTTTTTTGACATGCTGTCTCTGAAAGTCCTCAAGGATGAGCACCCTATCTCTCTCGCCGACAAGGAGGCCCTCAAGCCACGACTTGTTCCTGCAATGATCGCCCTTTCCGGCCCAAATGAAAAGGCTATCCGCGCACAGATAGCAGAGTCTGTTTCTCTTATAGCTGAGCTTGATTTCCCCGAGCGATGGCCCGATCTCATAGATGTGCGCCAATTGCCCCGTCTATCTCCCTCTTCCCATCCATTCTTATACCATTTGGCAGCAACTCGTCCAATCCATCAACAATGACGATTTCAACATCAACCTCGGCGTTCTGGAAACAGCTCACTCGATATTTCGTTCGTGGCGCTCCCAAGCCCGCTCAGACGCGTTTTGGTCCATCATCAAACTAGTCCACTCCAAATTCCTCGCTCCTTACTTTGGCCTCTTCCAGTTGACGATCTCGCGACTTCTCGCATCCCCAGATCCAGTGCTCGCTCAGACTATGGCCGTACTCGTCGAGTTGTTCTACGATCTCACCTGCCAAGATCTCGCGCCTGAATTTGAGGATAATCACGAAGTATTCTTTGCTGCGGAGACGGGGTACTTCATGCAACTTATGGAATGGAATCCTCCCCAACTTCATACAGATGTGCGTATCCTCCGGGTTTCCTCGTGTCGCGATAGGAACTGAGTTATTCCAGCCCGACGAACCGACGCCTTCCGTTCCTTCCAGGATCCGCACAGCTGTACTTGAGATTGCCGAGGTGCGCCTCCTTATTGGATTTCTTTTTCATATGCATGAATGGACACCAGTTATACGTCAAAATGTACCCCGAGATGCTGGCACGCTCTCAATCCGTCGGAACCTTCGTCAAGAAAGTCTGGGAGCTCGTCGGCGGCGGAAAGCAACTTGGTATCGCGTACGACCAGGTAGATTCCGTCTTCCCTTATCCCATAGAGAGTCCTCTTACACGAACAATTTACAGCTCGTTTCTCAATCTCTCCGCTTCATCGCCACCGCCATCCGCTCTGGCGCTTATCGTGACATCTTCGAGACACGTGATACGATCCAAGGTCTTATCGCCGGCGTCGTGGTGCCAAACCTCCCGCTGCGCACACGCGACGTCGAGGCGTTCGAAGACACCCCTCTTGAGTACGTCAGAGGAGAGTTACAGATCTCCGAGATCTCGACACCGCGCCAGGCTGCAGCAGACGTAGTCAAAGCTTTGGCGGGGGTCAGTTCGGAATGTGAGGTTGTGACCACCGGCCTCGTGTTTGAGTGGATCTCCAGAGCTCTCGTCGAGGCTACGCAGGTCGGGGAGCATGGGTGGAAGAGTAAAGACGCTGCTGTGTATCTCTTCGAAGCACTCGCGACGCGTAGCGGAACCCTGGCGGTGCGTTTGCAGTTATCCTGACACATGGCCCATTCCCCAGTAGTACTGGGGCTGATTATGATACATTTTTAGCAAGGTGTAACAGCGACAAATCCGAACGTGAACATTGTACAGTGGTTCGCGGATAATATCTTTGGCGATCTTCAGGCTGGCGCCAGCGGTGTCTACCCTGTCCTGCAGGTCGATGCCATCCGGTATCTGTACTCATTCCGCAATCAGGCATGTTCAAGGATCTCAATGTGCAGCTGGCCGTGCGCTAATACATATTCTTTAACAGCTCACAAAAGAACAGCTGGTTTCGGTGTTGCCATTGCTCCTGAGCCGGCTAGATTCCCAAGATGTAGTGGTATACACCTACGCCGCCGTGGCACTAGACCGCATATTGTCTATGCGCGTGGGAGGCTCTACCACACTCATGTACGTTTCCCTTGCGTCCAAGCTGGTTTCTTTGTTCTTCCTTTTTTATCATATCTCTGCAGGTTTTCATCTGCCGATGTTCAACCTTTCGCTCTACAACTCTTAAACGCCCTCCTTTCCAAGATCGAAGTACAACAAAGCCCGGAGCGAGTAGCAGAGAATGATTTCCTTATGCGTTGTGCGCTTGTTTATTTCATCCCTTGATGCGAACCCCAACCCAGACTTTTACCAGGTGTGGCAAGGGTAATCATCACTGCAAAGCAGGGACTAGGCGAAGGGTACACCGACGTGCTCCGGCGGCTCGTTGCTATTCTTCGGGTAATCGCGAGGAACCCAAGCAATCCAAATTTTGATCAATATATTTTCGAGAGCATATCAGGGCTCATTTTGCGAGTCCAGTTTAGTATATATCTTTTGCGCTCGAGTGCTGACGGTGTGCCTCGATAGGTTTATTGGTGGTGCACTACCTGACTCAATAACAACCTTTGAGCCCGCACTTTTTCCACCTTTCACAGAAATTCTGCAAGGGGAAATTGATCGTGCGTACCTCCTCGTTGTTTATTAATTTTACACGGGAAGTTGAAACTAAGTGCTGTAGAATACATACCATACGTTTTCCAGATCCTTGCGCAAATGCTTACACTGCACAGGGGCGTGCCGGTCGAGTACCGCGCCCTACTTCCCTTCCTTCTCACACCGGCGATCTGGGCCCAGAAGGGCTCTATCCCTGGGCTCGTTTCGCTGTTGCGAGCGTTCCTTGTGCGCGATGCTGCGGCGTTAGTCGACGCGGGCCAACATATTCCGGTTCTGGGAATTGTACAACAGAGGCTCGTGCCAAGCAAAGCAAACGATGGTTGGGGCTTCGAACTGTTGCAGAGTGTCGTGCTTCACGTTCCCCTGTGAGTGAGCTACATTTCTGGCGATTTCGTGGTAGTGGGCTGAGCGAGGGTGATACGCATTCTCTCCCGATAGGAATTCCCTCCGGCCGTATTTCCGCCAGATCATCATGACGCTTCTCACGCGAATGCAACAAAACAAAACTAATAGTTATGTATACTACTTTGTGTATTTTTTGCTATACATGCTCGCTATCAACGTCGATGGCCTCACTCCGGATTATCTTATCCAAACTGTTGACGAGATCCAGCCAGGGTGCGTACGGCAGCTTTTTACTGTTGCTCTCTGCTGAGACCACGCGACCCATGTTAGGCTATGGTCCCAAATAGTCGCCAACTTTGTTATACCGCAAACTAGTCAGCTAGTCGCGAAAGATCGCAAGGTCGCAGCTGTTGGGCTTACGCGACTTCTCACACAATCCACGCACTCACTGGAAGATCCGAACGTGAAAGCATGGTAAGTCACACCTCCTTTCTCTCTCATCACACCTGTGAACCTCCTAGCTAATAAGCACATCGAACAAAGGCCCGCATTAATGGAACAACTTGTGGGACTTTTTAAAGAACCAATAGCATTCGCTTCGACAGCAGGAGATGCCGGTACTGGCAGCGGTACGGGAATGACCAATATAGACCTGGAAGAGCAATCGGCAGGGTATCAAGCTGCGTACTCGAAACTCGCGACGGCCGTCGTGTCACAAACCGATGTAGTAGCTTATGCCGGGAACGGGGACGTGCGGTCTTATGTCTCTGGGAGTTCACGAGGCTTCTCGGCGCGCAACCGGATGTCATCAGGACGCTCGTCGGGCAGCAACAGGATCAGAGCATACGGTCGTTCTTGTTGAATCTTGGAATTTCTGTCTAGGTTTGAATATGGGGAAGAGGAGGGGGCAAGTGTGGAGGGTTGGGATCTTTACTGTAATCAACTTGACTAGCCGGGTGGCTATACCGTATAGTACATGAATATATCGTACCAGCCTGGTCGAGTCGAAGAAAGGGTGTTGGTTGAATCCGTTCGGGTTAGTCATTCTCTGCCCCACTGATCGAGCTCACAGCTCACAGCCCTGTACTATACCCAGTTGGGCAGAATCCGGGGACAACTGTCTGTACTGTAGCACAGAAGAGACGCCAGCGACTACTGTACCAGCCTTGTTATGTGAACGAGCACTATCAGCTCGCTCGGTGGTACTTCCAGGGGCAGCGACAGCAGCACCATACTCCCTGACCTTGGAATGTTTTGCGTCAAATGGGTGGTGCACCAGTCACATGAATCATGTAGGGAGGAAGCAAACCTCCCTCGGCCTCAAAAGACCTCCCCTGAAAAGGTATGCCGAGCCGCCTGCCACATGCCGCACTCGCGATCGCGAGACTGGGGTGAGCCAGAAGGGTTCAAAAAGCGCCTAACCGAGCGGCGGAGAGGGGGGAAATTCGGGGGGATACGACATTAATGCGGCGAATAGTCGGATCTGATCTCTAGCCAATGAAACTTACGAGGTGCGGTAACTTAGGCAGGTACTTAGCGATCAGGGACAGTACTTATACAGTACCGCGCCTCAAGCCCAGCATGCTGGGATGGCGATCAGATGGAACAACGGCGGTTTTGCATCCGGAAGAGTTTACCTAGCCATACAGTACGGGAGGGTAACGGGAGTGGTCCAACTTGAATGGATCGTGGTTGTCAGACCGCGGAGAAAAGGAGCCTTTGAATTGAGTACGTTTGCTCACGCTTGGAAGGCCTTGGGATTCAAAACCGGACATATCGCGCTCAGAGAATCCCTGAAAAGATCATTGGTCGCATGGCGCATCACGTAAATCACCTGCCAGCCCACTGGCTTTAATTAGGGACATATGGTAACGAAGAAGACCCGTAAATCAGTGGGACTTCTGACAATATTGGGGGATAATGCTCAGAATTTTTTGTATGGAGGTCCACGGTTTGTTCAACAACGTTGGTTTGAAAACGTGGTACTGTATTGAACGTCTTTTTCGCATAGCCCGTTATTGTATAGACTATGAAGGACGGCTATGATGCAAACATTGTTGAAAGGGCTAACATATAATTGAATTATCCTAGGTTTGACGGTCTGTCGGGGATTAAATAACGGCACTGCATCTGCGTCTAAGACTGTAAAGGGCCAAGGGTACTGTATCTTGCTCGTTGTGTGTACAGTAGTACTGTATCTGATGTAGTGAATGTCACAGAAAGTTCTCCGTGGAGATAGCAACCTACGAGGTACGCCATACAGGAGTCACAGGAGCATTGACTGGAAGTGAATCGAGGGTTGCCATGTCAGTGAACGTAATAAACATGGAATATCGAGGCGAGAGAGCGGCGGGAGGGTCCCCTCAGAGCCCCCCTCGTTGCCACCGCTTAGTCATGTGACGCTTGTGCTCGCATTCGCCAGCACCGAGCTCGTGAACTTTGTCTAGAGCCATGCCGATTCACCTTGGCTCTCCTTCTATCATCCCCGCCGCCGCCGACTCACCCACGCCACGCCAATCCCAGAGGAGGAAGAGTTTTACTCCTCATGGTCCCTTTTCCTCGTCTGCCTCCTTCTCATCCTATCTCTCTGGACATCTTATTACCTTCAAATCAAGCGAATACGCGCAATCCATGAAACCGTCGTATCTATCGTTGCGGGCATGTTTGTTGGGTTTATTGTGCGCATAGCGCCGGGACATCTGATCAGAGAAATGCTGGTGAGTTACACATCGCCTCGGAGTCTATAGCCAGTTTTTTTTCCTCTTTCGAGGATGACCCGCGTCTTTCTTTTGTGTTTGGCGAGCCGATGGTGATGCTCGAGTGAGCGAAAGAGAGAAGTGAAGGGAACTTGGCCACGTCGCGCCTCTAGTACTAGCTGTCCCGCGGTTTCTAACCCTATGATAGACTTTCAAGCACACGCTCTTCTTTAACCTCCTCCTTCCACCCATCATCTTGAACTCCGGCTACGAGCTGAGACAGGTACGTTTGCCCGTCCTCGCTCCCCTGTACAAGAAGAAAATTTGCTGTTTACCCATAGGAAAGTTTCTTCCGCAACTTCGGCTCTATCCTGACATTCGCGTTTCTTGGCACATTTATCTCAGCCGTTGGCATTGGGTACGTCCGTGAAATAATCCGAGATGCGGGTTCGGAGCTCACAGCGTGCGTAACAGCGTGTTAGTTACATATGGTCTATCCTCGGCATTGAGTCCTTGGAACTCTCCCTGCTCGAATGTCTCACGTTTGGGGCCACTCTATCCGCGACGGACCCTGTTACAATTCTTGCCATATTCAAGCAGTACAAGGTTGATTCGAAGCTGTATTCCGTCATCTTTGGTGAAAGTTTACTTAATGACGCTGTCAGCATTGTTATGTATGAGTATGTGATCCTGTCGTTTCATTCATACAGCAACCGTCATGTTTACCATTTTCGAAAGGACGCTCTCCCAGTTCCACGGGACCGAAATCTACTTGTCATCGCTCTTTCACGGGATAGGGATTTTCCTTCTCTCATTCAGCGTTTCCATGGCCCTCGGTGTCGCTTTCGGTCTTGGGATGTCACTAGTTCTCAAACACTCTTCCCTCGCTGTTTACCCTTCCATCGAGTCTTGCCTTGTGGCATTGTGCGCCTATACTTGCTACTTTTTCTCCAATGGCTTGTCCATGTCTGGCATCGTGTCACTACTCTTCTGCGGCATCACCCTCAAACATTATGCTTACCACACCATGTCTGTTCGCACGCAACGAGCAACCAAATACCTCTTCGGCACCCTCGCCAAGCTCTCCGAAAATTTTATCTTCATCTATCTCGGGATGTCTCTTTTCACCTCGCCACCATCCGGGGAGAAAGTGACGTCGTACCTGAAACCCCTCTTTATCGCAATCACGACCGTCGCGGTCGTATTTACACGCTATGCTGCTGTCTTTCCGCTCTCCGAGTTGATCAACTTTTTCCAACGCCATGCGCGCGGTCAGCGCAGCGAAGAGCTGCCCCACGCCTACCAGATGATGCTCTTTTGGGCGGGTCTGCGTGGTGCTGTCGGCGTCGCCCTCGCGGCCGGCTTCAAAGGAAACAACGCGCAGACGCTGCGCACTACCGTGCTCGTTGTCGTTGTCCTCACGGTCGTTCTCTTCGGCGGGACGACTTTACGGATGCTTGAGATACTCGGAATACGAACCGGAGTCGAGGACGAAGATGCATCCAGTAGTGATGAGGAGGAACTGCAGCCACCGCCACCGACGCCAGGCCGACGCAGCGCACGGTGGCAGCGTCTGCCCAACGACTACCCGTCGCATGACCGTGCAGCTGCAGCCGCACGCATTGGCACGCACTACGCGAACTCGCCACGGAGTTATAACCACCACGTGCTGAATCTGAGCGAGAGCCCAAGTAGGAACGCGCACCATCGTGCGAGCCAGAGCCAGCCTTTCTCACCCGTCCGCTCCGGGTCCGTATTCTCCGCCGCGTCAAGCGACTCGTACGACTCGGACGGTGGCGAAGTGCTCCCGCTCGCGTCGACGTCGTCTGGCGCTCACAGGCGCGCGGCCGGCGCGGGTGGCCTCGGTGGGGCTGATCTTGAGCCTGGTTCTGATGGACCCTCTTTGGCGGCTGCGGTTGAGCGCAGCGAAGACGGGAAGTGGTTCCAAGATATCGACGAGCGATACCTACTACCGATATTCTCGAACGCGACGGCAAGTCGGACATTTTATGCGAAACGGATGCGGCGTGCGCCGGGGTTGAAGGGGCGGATGTGGAGCCGGGGGAAGAAGAGGAAGAGGAAGGACCAGAGTTGGACCTTGTTGGTCGGAACGCGTCGCCGTCGTATATCCAAGGCCTTGGGATAGGACTGGATGAGAGTCGTGTTGAACGTGGATTGTCGAGTCCGATATTGCGGAGGGAAGGCGATCCTGCGCTGAGCAAGTCGCCATGACATAGAGTGCCGAGTACATGTACAGTTGTACTTTGGTACAGAGAGTTGGACAGAGTCGGACAGATACTGTACGGCACGACTAGGTAACTTATCTCTCCTTGATTGAATAAAGGCCGTGAAACTACAAATGATATTTTGCTTTCCGGTGTTCACAGAATCATGAATTATAAGTGGAATCATGGCAACGAGGAGACGGGGTAGTGACCATTGGCATAGCCACGTGCATGACTTACGGTGGTCACTTTTCAATGTGCCTTTTGATATATGTCGAATCAAAGTCGTTTCTTTGAATGCCCTTAATCTGCCCTCAAGTTGTATCGAGGCGTTCGATGGCCGTTTTGTGTTTATGGATGTGAAGTACACTGAACTCAAAAATCATTGACACAAACGGCTATCTACTGAAAAAGAATTTGAAGAACCAACCCTGAATACTGTAATTGACAAGAGAAATTTAAAAAGGTTTGGCCAGGCACGAAGTGTGAGGATGTACGTGAGGACCGTTGGAGTGTCGTTCGCCGTCACGTCGCAACGAGTTTTATTGTTTTTAGACCTGTAAAATTTGTATCGTCTCTTTGAACGTTCTAGTCAACTGCAGTACTTGTAGTCAACGCTTTGTAGTCAACGCTTTGCGCTTGCGCTTATTGCTTATAAACTACCATCGCACCGACGGGGCCCGGGCCCGGGGGCCTCTCCTCTCATCGCCCTCGCACCCGTGCCGCATCACCGTATTCCCCCTCTCTTTCTTTTGTCCCTTTTCTGTCCCAGTGGGAACGATAGACAAAATTCCCGACACGCAACTCCAACTGTGCCGTACAGTACGGTAAATTACAGTACTGTAAGGTGTGCACGCGCGAACCTAGGTGCATTCGGACCGGATTGTCAGGGATGAGGGAAGCGCTCTCCTACTTTCCCAGTGGCGCTCCAGGGGCGATGGGTCATACTTGGAACGACGGAGTCAGGAGGTCAGACACTCTGACGAAAGGTTAGTAAGATCTACTGTATGGAATGTACAAAGTTGCTGCCATGTACACATGACCAGGGGCAAACATAGGCATGTCATGCCCTTCATCAGAACGGTCATCCCGAACGGGGAGTCGAAACTTGGGACTGTGGGACCCGGCGCCGGCGGGTGGAAGAGCTGAGGTCACTCATTTTGGGTATCGTGTCATCATTTTTTGTGCTTCGTGATGGTGCAAACACATGTGCAACGTTAATGCCGTGCCCGCGCGCTTCCCAAGCTGGGTGGAGTACCGAACATGCTACCGCTACTACTCTGAATGCGGCCTTCACTTGCCTGAAGAAATCCCACGGAAATGGCGGCGCAGGTGGCGGCGGCGGAGAACAGTGTGCTGGTGTAACAGTGTTTCCTTTACAAGATAGCTCATCGCACGTCAACGTCGATTAGGATTCGTGAATTTCATGTGGCGAACGCATTACCACCCCAAAGAATGGAACCGCCGACAGCGCTGCGTATAGCCCGGAACGGAAACTCCGTCTTCGTTTTTCTACCAATACACAGGTGATTTGTATGTGCTTTTTGCATGAGGAGAATCAGCGCTTCTGTAAACCAGAAGTTCCATCCTGTTCAAAGGGAGAACAAAGTTCGCCACATTGGGAGGACGGGAGTCAAACAAGGAAGCGAGTGATGCAAACTTATGGGACATCCAGACAACTCCGGTGTTATGACGGCGAAGGAAGAATTCAAAGAAAGGACAGATAAGGAAATAGATAACTATCTTGTCGCTGTACAGACACTCCCCAGAAATGGAACAACACCGTACAGCATGCCGGAGAGTCGTCCAATAGGATGTTTTTGGCTTTCACGACCTCACACAGCGCAGTAGGATGCGGGCTGACCGTGATTGAGAGGTATAGCCGAGGAATTGAAATAGATCTCTTGAAACGGGTTCCACTAGTCAGATCGATTTTGCAGGTTTTTGCTTGCCTTAAAAAACCTCGCATTTTGCCGTGTGTGTTTTATGATTGTCCCTCAAACGCCAAAGAGTCGGTAAAATGAAAATGGGCCGTGCCTGTCGCATTATGGTCGATGGCTAGGCGCGCCGCTCAAATGGAATTCGATATTCCCAAAAGGGTCCGATGCAAAATATTAGGTAATGTGATCGTGTTTGGGGCATCGAGATTGAGGGTGTCGATGTCAAAATAACCGCGGCCAACGAGCCAAGGGTCGCAGGACAAAACGTACCTGGGCCATCCTCCCCTCCTACCACCACCCCCACATGTTCCGTTCTTCCGACCACGACCCACTCGCTGCCGCTATCGCTCCTCCAAAAAACGAATCTTCCGCTGCACGCGCTGCACGTCTTCGCGCAGAAGCCGAGGCCCGACGTGTCAGTGACGAGATTGATGAGCAGCTCAAGCTAGATCGCGTTGCCCGTCGCAGACAGCGGCCCTGCGTCAAGGTGTTACTCCTTGGTCAGAGTGAAAGTGGTACGTTTTTTGCTTCCTCCTACCTTGGGACTTCTCATCCGACATCCTCCTTTCGTGCTCAGGAAAATCGACTACGCTCAAGAGTGAGTGTTCATCCATTGTCTCCCACCCTTTCCCCGGTTCTCCATTTGGGCTTGCTTGCGGCAAATGGCATAATTTCCGGTGACTTGTGATCGCCTGTCGGCGCTTCCTATGACTCTGGTCGTTCCGTTGCAGACGCCATCAACTTATTCAATTGAAGAGAACCATCGATCGGCCACTTCATTCTCCTTTTTCTTTTCCCCTTATTCACTAGCATTCCCTTCTAGCGCTTGTCCACGCTCCTTCCTAACGCACATGCATTCCCCTTCCTCTTCCCACAGACTTCCAGCTCCAGTATGCGCGTGAAACCTGGCTCGAAGAGCGCTCCTCATGGCGAGCTATCATTCAGCTCAACCTCATCCGCTCTATCGTCACCCTGCTGGACCTCATCAGCGAGGCCCTAGCGAACACCTCCCCCTTTGACACGTCCCCGCCCCCACTCACAGAAAGGCACCGCCTCTTGCGCCTGCGCCTCGCACCACTGCGCGGTGTGCAACAGGACCTTCAACGGCGCCTTGGCGCCGCTGCAGTTGAGGAGTCCTCTGATCCTGGGCCTGGCGGCGTCCTGCCGCGACCCTCGGAGTTCGCTATACGCTCGCGGGATGGGTGGCGCAGCGCCCTCGAGCGATTCCGCACTCGCCCGCAGGATGCACAGGAGAATGCGCGCGCGGCGGATGCGCGAGTGCGTAAGGCGGCGGAGGTGACAGGGGTTGTCGTCGGCTGCGCGGAGGACATGAAGGCACTTTGGGAGGATAGCGCGGTGCAGGAGATGTTGAGGCGGAAGAAGATTCGCATGGAAGAAGAACCGGGCTTGTATGTCATCATTCTCTCTCATCCTCTCTACTTTACCCTTCCCTTCATCATTGCCTGAGGCCTCAGATTTACTGACGCAGAGACTCGTCGGTCGTCGGTTTGGCAGCTTCTTGGATGACATCGAGCGCATTGCGACTAAAGACTATGAACCATCTGACAACGACGTGATCCGTGCTCGGCTCCGGACGTTGGGCGTGCAAGAATATAGTTTCTGGGTGGAGCAAGGTATGGAAGCCTTACTCCGCCGAGTGCAAATTAAACTTTGCTCTGTAGGTGGCCATGAATGGTTAATGTATGATGTTGGTGGGACCAGATCTTCGGTGGGTTGCGCGCGCGTCCTTATCTGCCAACGGCCACGTCTAACTCGACTTGGTGCCATGGCAGCGCGCCCATTGGTATCCATACTTTGATGACATGGATGCAATCATCTTCCTCGCGCCAATCTCCTCTTTCGATGAACGACTGAGAGAAGATAGACGTGTTAATCGACTAGAAGACACTTACATGCTCTGGCAGACGTTGTGTTCGCTTCAAATGCTCTCCAAGACGCAAATTATACTATTCTTGAACAAGTGCGACCTATTAGAACAAAAGTTGCGGGCAGGGGTCAGAGTGCGGACACATGTTCCGAGCTTTGGGGATAGAAGCAACGACGTTGAAACGGTCAAAAAATGTGAGCGCTCTCTCGGTACTGGTTTGTTCCCCGCTGACCGAGTGTTTACCTCAGACTTCCAATCTCACTTTAAAGAGATTGCGAGACAACATTCGCCCGAACAGCGTCGGTACTACGTACACCTGACCTCGGTCATCGTATGTATACGTTTCGACATCATGGACTTACTTCCACTGAGGACAATTTCCCACAGGACACACGCAGCACGGCGGCTACGCTAAGAACAGTCGAAGACGGTATCTTGCGTACTAGCCTTCGCCGAGCAGACCTGCTCTGATATATTTCTACACTGTATGATGACTGCCATGATTTGTTGCATCGTCTGTACAACTATTTCCCATACCCATATAACTATGCTCTTTGTTAGTATTTCATCATTTGTTTGTTATTCGTTATTCGCTTTTGTTGTTTTCGGCGTTTCCGGCCGGTTCGGTTCGGTTCAGTGTTTGTGTTCTGGAGATGGCCGAGAAGCCGAATTAGATTTGCACGTGTGTTGACATCTTTGCACCTGATTCTCACGTGTCTGATAGAAAAAGCGCGTGGTCCTCGTGACCTCGGCCTCCTCCCCCGTGATCCTTCATACGCCCCCCACGCTTCCAGTAATCGAATATCGTTCCTCCCCTGTCTTGTCCTTTGTCCACCATCAACCTCGAACTTGCTGTCCGTCTGTAATCAAAATATTGGCAGAGTCCCCCCGGCCCTCGATTGAATCCCGCTCACCGCCGCCGCAAGTGGTTCCGATCTCCCGGATAAGGCTCTTGTAGCATTCCCCGATAGCAATGTCTCCCTCTACTCCTGCCAATCAAGACCCTGCCCTTGCACCCCCGCCTCCCGCCACTGCACCGTCAACTGGCCCGCCCGCCGCCGATCCCGCCGCATCTCCACATTTACTGGACAGTACGCAAGTCGTTCAACTCCTTCGACACTTCCCGAGCGTCTACCAGGTGAGCCAAGTGATCCTGTCATCCTTTCCTTTCCTTTCCCTTCTACTCCGGGCTGGCTGCGCCACTCCGGGCTTGAATGTATGAGCCGACTGGAGCGGTATCACATATGTGTAACGTGCAGCCTTCTGCGCGCCTCCACGTGATTCGGGGAGAGAGGTCACGGCTGGGGCACGTTCGCGCGTCTCAAGTCAGGTGCCGACGGGCCTTTGAGGCCTTTCTCTCCGCCCACAATAGTGTGGGCGTTACGAGGTCTATTCGACGGGTGTTACTTCAACTCCTTGCCACTCCCTCCTATTGTTGAATGGCGTGGGAAAAATATTGGGTTGGTCAACATGCTGCATCAAAGGCACGGTTTTCCCCTCACGTTGTCTACCTACTTCGGTGTGACACGTATATGGACTCCTTTTCGTGACTTGGTGGAGGTTTTAGTCGCAGTGGACATCGGATGCATGAGTTTTTTTTTTTGATTGCGTCATCGCTTCTCTGCCTTTCCATTTCGGCTGACACTCTTTGTACAGCAACTGATAGATGAGCAGGGCACGCTTAAAGAAAGCGCCGCGGAGGCGCTATCTGCATTGGGCGCACTCGGTCAACCCCAAACCAGCAGCGCACCCGCGGGTGGACCTCTGGGTTACCTTTTCCCCTTTCAAAGCAACAGTCTCCAGTCCACTCACAGCAAGCGCTCGCTCTTCTTTCTCTCGCTGAGCCTGGCCCGTCCTCACACCCCAATGGGCCACCAAATCTCGGCCACCTCTCGGCGCTTGCTGCAGCTGCAGGAGGTTCTGCACCTGTACCCGATAGCCAGACAAGATCATCGGATGTAAAGTCGCGAGTGCAGGCGATGCATCGAAGAGTGCGGAATCCTCTCCCACTGCTCCACCGGCTACGCGCACGCGTGGCGCACGTAGTGCCAATATGGGTTCAGATGAGTGGGCTCGACAGCGGAAGGACAACCACGTTCGTTCATCCCGTTCCAACTTCTGTGTAGTCGCATTGACCATTACTCCAGAAAGAAGTCGAGCGCCGACGGCGCGGGAATATCAACGAAGGAATCAACGAGCTCGGTCGCATCGTTCCAAACGGATCGGGCGAGAAGGCAAAAGGCGCCATCCTCTCGCGGGCAGTACAATATATCCATCATCTCAAGGAAAACGAAGCGCGGAACATTGAGAAGTGGACCCTGGAGAAGTTGCTTATGGATCAAGCGATGGGAGATTTGCAAGCGCAGCTCGAGGAGATGCGTCGGCTGTGGGAAGAGGAACGTGCGGCGCGTACGCGCGCTGAGAGTGAACTCGATGTGTTGCGCGGGCTCAAGGGCTCCTCGGCGACATCGGCGGCGGATGGTCATGCGGCTTCTGCCTCCGCTGGAGCAGCGGCGGAGAAGGCCTCGGAGGCCTCGGCACCCGCTGCCGCTGCAACGACATCTGCGAGCGATGGAGAGACGACGCAAGGTGGTGAGGAGGAGAACAGTCGTCCCGGGAAGCGACAACGTACGGATTGACTAACCGACAAAAGGAGTACTTGTGTTATGATGTGATGGTCAGAGTTTCCCCTCTGGTTTCCATCGATTGCTGTACGTTTTGTACTGAAGTCACCTGCCCTTTTTTTACCCGTTACTTATTCACGCTGCGCTGTTTTATATGGTTATCCTTCCTGTTCTCCATCTTTCGCGTTCTCATGCTTGAGGTTCCTTTTTTGTGCTGTTCTTGCGCACGAGGTGTTTGTTCTTATTTTCCGTCAGTCCGTCCGAGTCCGTATGTTCTATGAATGTTGAGTGGACAATTACTGGGAACGCAGCATGATACTTGAATACCCCTATTCTGGCTTCTGAATTCTTACCACACCACCATGCCAGTAGCAACGTTTCCAATACGCCGCTGCGTAACACGAAAGCGAGGACTTTATGTTCGAGGCGTTCCGACGGCTAGCACGATCGTGAAACAGGTACTGTGTGCTGGCAACCCTCATTTTCCGACGACTTGAAGCCGAGGAGAGCAGATCTATGGCGTAAAGATCGCAAAACCCTCGCTTCCCTCGCTTGGGCCTTTGAAACACGAGTGTATGAGTGGGAGAGTACCGGGTGTGGTGTCGTAAGTGCCACAGTGTCCGTCCGAGCCACGGTTCACGATGATCGCGTGCACTTCGCGTGCTTCCGACTGCTTCGTGGCGCTGCATCACCGGTACGTGTATCGTTCCGTTACATGTGGTGCGTTCTAACTGAAACGTGTGTTTACTGATAGCAACTCTATCTATAGATCATGGTAAACTGTTCTTGTAATACTGTATCACACAATGTGCGGCGCACTTCGCTGCTGACCGGAAGCAGACGAGCCGCGGTCGACAGCACGTGTCCGAGCCCTCCAGACGAAAAAGCCGTATCCACGCGACACAGACTACAGTATATTGTCGCTTTCCCCCTCAATTACTACCCAAAATACCATGCCATGCGGTTATAAGACCTTGCTGACGAAAACGTCCTTTTTTCTTCCGCGAGCTGCAAAATAGTCTCAATTCTGCAAAAAGCAAAAGCTAGGCTTTCATGCTATCCCCGACCCGTCAGTCTGGAGTCTTTACTTACTCCGATGCCATATGGACACGGACGTCAATCAATAATCACATTCTCGGCTTTCGTCCACTCCGTCTAACCCACGGGCTGAGGTACGTACCGGTAATGATGACGATGATGCACGGAAGGGTGATGTGGATGATGATGTTGGTTCCTTCTAACACGCCACGGAGTATGACGTTGCTCATCAGAGCCACCCCTCTTCAGCCGCCAGAGAATTTCAAATCGGAAGATTGTGTTTTTTTTTTCATCACGGCAGCGAGAGTATCCCCGCATGGACAACAGCCGTACTGTACGGCATCTGAAGCTGCTATGATGAGGTTTCTTCGAAGAACGAGATGAGGATGATGGTGAGAAGCAGGCCGATTAGAGCCATCACCGGCCCCTTCGCCGACAAACGGCCCGGCGAGGACTAGTTCACCGCGTTGGAATGGAATGGCGCTATCCTGTTTTCTCCCTAGGCCGTCATCCACATCGACGAATGGTCTAATCGCCTCCCACCAAATCTTAATAGAAGGTACGTATCATTTCCTACTAGTTTCATCGCTTAGACCAAATGGAGTCTTACTAGTACCTATCGGATTTTACTGTTTTCTTCCGACCCGTGTCACTGTCTTCTAGAACATGCCAGAGGAACAGGGCCGGACGATATACGTGGGAGATTACAGTACTGGCCCGTCATTAACGTGGTCATTCTTGGCGACATTCCGTTTCCTTGAATTTGCGAATCTTTATATTATGAACTGCCTGGTAGTTCAGTCCCTTCACGGCTCCCCTAATGAAGTCTATGAATCGGTTCGTTCTCTATGATGACTTCTCAGAAACGGGCGTACGTTCATTTTTGGAAGACGGGCCCAGGGCACCACCTTATCTCCTCTCTTCTGGACCACCCAAGGATTCGCCCACCAGCGGTTGAGCCTGCCAATGGGTGTATCCCTTAACGTATTTGGAAGCTCAAGATCTTTGTCTTCATGTTGCTCTTTTTGAGACCCGCACTCGAGAATTCTGTCACCTTTCATACGGAGCACTTCATCTCCGATCTCTCCAGAGGATCTCGCCTTTCTTTAAGGCCGTTTTCTTGTAGCAAGAAGTTGTGGCAGCCTCGCAACAGGAACAGACAGCGTCTTGGTGTCTCCTGCGAGACTTGGCCGCAGTAACAATGCACCCTCGTTCAAGTTCATTACAACAAACACTCAGTGTCCACATCTAGGTGTGGCCCACCCGAAGCCCGCAATGCCTACTCGCGCGGGTTTCGATACCCATGCGTCGTACATGGCGGAGCCCATACCCAGATAACCCTCTGTTCAGTTTCTCTAGCACCGATGGGGTCGTCGTTGCTGGATTAAGTTGCAGGTTTTCGGAGAAGGGCGTAGGCCGTAGCCGAACTTCCCTGTCAATTTCCAAGCCCGGCAAGCATCACGTCCAATCATGATCGTATTTGTGCCCGGGTGATGGAATACGGAAGTCGCAAGCTCGAGCTCTCCCGCGAAGTCATGCATTCCAATAGGACGATTGACGGGTCCGTCAATAACTTGAACTTGACCTTCATCGAATTGCCTCGAGACTCGGAGCCGTAGAAGTGAGAAGGGGAGTACTAAGCGAATATGTCTGCCCTGTGCAAGGACATCCATTCTGAGAGGCTATCTTGAAGTTGCCCTGCCGCATGCACCCATTCAGTGGCAGCAGTTTGCACATCTCTGTCTGAATTTAGATGCTCGCTGAAGCAAGACAGTTATCCTGTAGGACACCGCTCTGCGAGTAGACGAGCCTCGCGAGCACCGCTCAGTCTGCTCTCGACTCAAGTTCTGATACGTTTCCAGGCTTTGGGAAAACGCCAGCGAGTTACTCCGTTGAATGACTTAGGAACGCACCCTCCTCTGTGTCACCAAGAGACACGTGATCTCCGGTCATCAAGATCCTCATCAAGACATCGATAAACACACTATTCTTTCTTTCGTCATCTATCATACCTATAGCCATCCCGCTTTCTCGATTATCATCCATCACTTGATATCAAAATCGCATCGATGGCCGGGATTCCCGAAGGGCCATTATACGATGCGAGCAACCGACCGAGGTGACTCTTTACATTATAAAGCTATATATCATCTTTATTGACCCGGTGCAGGTAGGAACTGGCGGAACGCACCAATTGAAATGCTCCCAGAAGAAATTTTATTGGAAATATTCGATCACTACCGAGTGGACGCCATAGCATGGTGGTCAACTCCGCGGAAGTGGCTCCGCCTTGCGCACGTTTGCCGAAGATGGCGACAGCTCATCTCTGTGTCTGCACATCGTCTGGATTTGCGGATTCTCTGCAAATCTGGGACAAATATCGGGCGTATTATAGGCTCCTGGCCACACTTGCCTGTAGTGGTACAGTTCGAAGGTTGTCCGAGAGCAAAATCACTGTTGATAACATCACTGCGCACTCCGTCACCCAGATCGCGTATGCGATATTGACCTCGTTTTGACAAGCTCAATAACTGGATCGATTGTCGAGGCGATTCAGGAACCGTTTCGGGCACTGAGCCGCATTCGAATGACAGTCGAAGATGCTACGGGACCACCAGAACTGGTCCGCAACGCGTTTTTGGTGGTTTCGCCCCACGCTTGAGAGAAATCAAGCTGGATAGTATTGCCTTTCCCTTCCCGATATTACGACAAGTCATTTTATCTACCAACAACCTCGTCGAGCTTTGCCTCTCCAACATACCGCATAGTGGTACTTCTCACCCGATGACCTCGTTGCCACCTTGTCCAGCTTGGTCAGCTCGGTTCGCTTACTGTCGGTTTCCATTCCCCTGCTTCTCGTCCACCCCACGCATGACGAGTTCACCTCCTCGGCGCACTACTCTTCCCTCCCTTATCGCTCTGGATTTTCACGGTGCAAGTGAATATTTTGAAGACTTTGTGGCGCAAATCGACTTCCCCGTACTCTACGATGTACCATAACATTCTTTTACCAGATATTTTTCGAAATCCCGCAGTTCTACCGCCTCATTTCACTTTTTAACGCGAGAACGTCCCCCGATCTGGTGTTAGTGACAACTTCGCGGCGGAGGTCATGGTATCTGGTACCAGAATGGGAGGCGCGCGTTTGGGAGTTGCCCTTGAAGACCTCATGCAGACGGCTCGATTGGCAATTGTACTTCGTGACAGAGATCTTAAGCCAACTTCCGCCTCTCCCCAAAAGCGTGGATACACTCATCATTTCCAAGGTCAATGGAATGCCACCTGGGGAAGAAGATATGAACTCAACACAGTGGCTGGAGTTCTTACAGCCATTTGCTCATATGAGGGCGGTTCGTGTTTATGAAAAATATGTACCGGGCGTCGTGCAGGCTCTGGTCGCAGAGGACATGGGCCCAGGAGTATTACCCGAGCTGAACTTTCTTTCCTTGGCGGGGTACCGCAAATACCCTTCTGTGGAGAAAGCTGCAGAGCAGTTCGTCGCCACGCGCAATCTCTCTGGTCGCATCGTATTCTTGTCTGACTGAAGAAAGCCTCTTCGATTCTCCCAAGGATTGGGTTCAAGACGTGTATACATCAACAGTTCTTTTCTTGAATGCTGTCGCACTGTACCACAATAACCCTGGTTCTTTCTTTCTTTCTTTCTTTTGAACGCCTTCTTATTTTTGCCGGTGTTATGTCACCGTTTGTATACAGTTTTCAATGTGCTAGTGGAGCTGTGTCATGGTGTATAACACAGCACCACTGGCACCACCCCCCACCAAAGTCAACAGGAAAAAAGTGACTCATCCTAAGGTCACCGTCAATCATCATTGGTTTGTGTCGTATCTACAAGAGGCCCTTTATACATCGATGTCCCAATGTTATTTCCATGTCCAATTACTGTAACAGGCGATTCACTATCCTTGGGTGAATAGTCTTTTCTGGCTGCCAGTCCCTCCTGAGCTCGAGTAACTTGAAGCTGATTAACAAAGTTGCCAAAAAGGATCGTCGATTCTCTTCGGAAAACAAAACGCCCAAGACAAACCAAATTAAACTGACTGACGAGCTAATGGGCACAAGTTACTGTACACAGAGCAGCATCAATTCGATTAGGTAACCCCGCTAGCACGCGTCCGTTTCCGCGCACTGCCAATAGACTGCATACGACGCCGCTGCCTCAGTGCGCGCCGAGCCGCCTCCTCCTTCTCCGAAAGGCGCATCCAGCGCGCCACGGCAGTGGCCCCCGACATAGACGAGCGTGACATGTCAGATCCGACCGACGTCGCCTCCGAAGCCGACGACTCCGTGCGGCGAACCCACGAGCGCGGCCGCCGGCGGCGCGAGCCGTGCTCTCCCTTCGTCGACGAGGTGCGTGGGATGCTCGTGCTGGAACGCGGCACGTGGGGCATCGGCGGAAGAAGATGGGGTAGGACGGGCGGTATGAGGGATGCGCGGGGAGGCTGGGGGAAGAGGAGGCCCCCTGAGGGTGTGGGTGGGAGGGCTCTGCTGCCGTTGCTTAGAGAAGAGGAGGAAGAAGAAAATAGGGCGGTGGTGGGATCTGGCACCCCGCGGATGTGCACGATGCCTGCTCCGTCGCGCGTTTCTTCTAGCGTCCATGGCTTCGACGTCGTCGACGCGATGGACATGGCGCGGGCAACTGCGGGCGTGGCGGCGGCGCCGTGCTGCCAATCGTAGCTGGTCACGCGAGCACGGGCGGGTGCGGGTGGGCAGACGAAAGCGCGCCAAAGGCGCTCGCAATGTTATTTCGCAACGAGTCGCGCCAGCCCTCGATCGTTCCTGATGGCGGATCTTGGGACTCGGCCGGTTTTGCAGATGAACGTTCCAGGCGTTCTTTCCACCGGTTATTGTTGTTCAGCGGGGGTGTTGTCGGATCCGTGAGCATGCCCGGGCGGTTTGGCTCCAGCTCTGGCTCGGCGGGCGGTGTTTGAATCCAGGGTACATCGAGCCCTGATCCGTTCAAACTCAAGTAGCGCGGCTTGAACATCGCGCTGGACTCGCGCGGCGTGCCGACGTCATCGAGAGCTGTCGGTGGCCGACTGGACTCGTCGCCGGAGGTGAGTATGTCGCCCGCGACGAGATTGGCGACGCGCAGTGATCCGCCAACGTCTTGCATGAGGCCGGGTACGCTGGTGTCCGAAAGACGCAGTTCTAGCGGGAGCGGACGCACGGTGGGATATGGGCCGTGCGTAAATGGAGACATGGCTACCATGGCTGGCAATTGGAGCTCGCGCAGGCCGGTAGACGTCCCGTGCGATGACGGCAGAAGGTGGCTCGTGCTCCGTCGCGGTTCCCCAACATCACGGTCCCCATGTGGTTGCCACCAAGACTCAGATGGACCAGATGACGAGATGGCATCTTCGGGGAATTTGTAACTCTCAACTCTTCCTCTTCCCCACGGCCAGCGCGACTCCCAAGGGCGCCTGTGCGTGCGCTTCCGCACGCGGAGCCACCATACGAACAGGGTGATGAAGTCGCGACGCCAGCAATGCAGAGAAGAGCGATCCCGGTCCAGAAAGGAGCACCGTGGGAATTCGTAGAGTTACTGATGGCAGCGGCGGGAGTCGACGAGGATGTCGCCTGGTTAGAGGTCGAATGATGGTGGATGTCGGAGCAATTGTCGTCGCCACATCTCCAGACGAGTGGGTGAAACGGAACTCAGTGGAGATGACGGCAAAGCTGTGCTGTCTGACGTAGTGGCCTTTAAATATTGTAAACACGCATTGGTATACGAGATGATGACTAGGCTTACAGAGGCGGGAGCCGATATCTGTGACACAGCCAGTTCATGTGTGATATGCACGGGAAGGACATGGTAAGACGCTTACTTGAGCCGACCCGGAGGGTGGAGATAACGTAGACTGAGTTGGTTCTACTAAAGGGACCTGCTGGGAACCCGAGGGTGCAATAGAAACCAGTGGAGAGGATGCGACAACGGCGGCCTGAGTGGTCTCAGATGCGGAGACAGGAGAAGCAACGGCAGCCTGAGGATTTGACGAGACTGGTGACGATCCATGTGGTTGTCCTGGAAGAGCCTGAGGCTGCTGGCCGTTCTCTATACCTTGATAACCTGGGCCAAGAACAAAATTGCTGCGACTGGCGAAGGCCAGAAAATGACTCTCGGGTACAGGGGTTACGAAGTCACGAACATCGCGTGAAGGAAAACGATGCATAGCAATTTGAAAAAACTCGCACAGGATGTGAAGGGAAAAAGCGCGCCTGGCGCAACAGAGGAGGGTAAAGCGAGTGCTTCCAGAGCGAGAAAGGAATTGAGAGGTAGGAGAGTAGTGGGATGCATGGTAATACCCTGTGGCATAGAGGAACTGTCCGTTGGCCCAGAGCTGAATGGTTTCGGTCAAGACGCGTCCGAGTCAGTCCACCGCTCTGCCGCGTACCATCGCAACATTCTACGTCTGCCAACAGATGAACCTTGCTGAGCATCACGTCCCAGGGTCCAAAGACACGTATTACATCCCTGATTTTGTGACTGCGGATGAGGAGACTTATTTGCTGCGCAAAGTGAGCTTGCAATCACCCACGTTTTTATTGGATGCATGTAATTAGCCCATCACCTGCAGATTCAGGAGACACCTCAGCCGAAATGGAAGCAGCTTTCGAATCGGAGGTGTGTTATGTTTTGAATAATCTTTTTTGTTCTAACAAACAGGTCAGGTTGCAGACATGGGGTGACTCCAAGTGCCTTTCATCTGACGACGCATCAATCTAACCAAATGGCGCACGCAGGTGGAGATCTGACAGCGAAAAACGTACTGGTCGCGCAGCCGCTCCCACACTTCATCAGCAATTAGTGAGTTATCATGGACCCGTTTGCGCCGCCAATTTACGGAACCGCGTCTAAGTCCGGGTTTAATATCACGCATCGCCTCAACGGGAGCATTTGATGAATCGCCGCATCAGCAGCCGAACCACGTCATCCTGAATGAGGTGCGTCCTCGTCCTCGGCACCGACATACTGTGCAAGCACGACCACCGCGCTCATACAATCACACGACTGTCGTTCCCATGATCAGTACCACCCAGGCCAGGGCATCATGGTCCGCACTCCTTTCCTCCCATGCGTTGCGCTCAGTGAAAAAAGGAAAGTTTTCCCTGTTTCATCTGTCTATCTATGTCTAGCCGCATCAAGATGGCCCAGCTATCACCCCGTCGTCGCGACACTGTCGCTCGGGAGCCACACGGTGATGCATTACTACGACCTGCCTGCGATTGGCAGTATACGGGCGCCAAAGCTGTCGCTGTTTCTAGAGCCGCGCAGCCTCGTCATCACGGCAAAAGAACAATACACCGAATGCGCGCACGGCATCGATGCCGTCTCCGAGGACCTCATGGAAGACCTAGAGCTAGCCAATGCTGGCATGCTCAGGGACGGAGGCAGCAGTGGGGCAGCACTCGGGGAAGGTCGGGTGCTGTTGAGGCAGACGCGGTATAGTCTAACCTGCAGAGATGTTGCACGCGTGATGAATGTGAGCGTCGGGACGCGGAAGGTTTATTAATAGTTTGGTTTTGTCTTTTTGGGTGGTGTGTTTCATTTGGTGGTACTGGACAACCGTACGGCCGGAAGCGAAACGTTGGAAAGATGCGGTCTGATAGGCGCCTTTCTGTTGACGTTGAGCGCGACTTTCCCACGAGGGGATTGCGCAGGGCCGCAGCGGCGAAAGCGCAGTGCGAATGCAGGATTACGACTACGTAGCAGTTGTTGGGCTATCTTAGCATGATCACTGCGCACCCGGAATCGATTCGGGATAGGATGCGCCACATGACCGGGTCAACCCTTTGCCAAGCCTGGTCGTTTAGCGTGTCCGGGTGATTTCCAGGAAAGGAAAGCACGGCCGTGACGCCCAGGGCTTAGGTAAATAATCCCGTCCATCTCACCCTCACATCCTTTCCCTTGCCTCGATCCCTGGCTATCTCCTTTCTTCTCATATCTCTGACCATCTACTCATCCTTGTCCTTCCTTCTTCTTACTTAAACAGTAAGGATCTATTCGTAATCCTGGATTTACCGTCACCCCGACTTCCTGACTCTGAACCGACTGGCGTTTATCTCTACCACTGACTCCCGTCATCTTGAAAACCGGTCTATCTGCTTGCTTGGCATACGCCTACTACCTGGTGTCCCGCCACGGAATATCTGTACGTCGTGCCTTTATGATAGCAACGACGTCTTTGCTTATCACAAACAGCCATGTTTGCCACCCTTTCTTCGTTTCTTCCCTCCGCGCTTCAACAGGTTTCCCCTAACCCTGCCAACGTCCCAAGTAAGGATCCTCCTCCTCCCAAGGCTGAGGCTCCCAAACCGAAAGATGTCGTTGTGGACGAAGGTACCAACAACGAAGGTACCACTAGGAGGAAGGAGAAGAGAACAAACCACGAAGTATGTCTTGATCATACCAGCCCTTTATCCGTCCTCACCGCCACCAGTCGTTCATCGTCGTACGACCTCCTCCTGCCAAGTCCAATCACCCTTTGAACCTGCAGGTTCAGCTTGTTCCTCCACAACCTCGTGACCGCGACCGCACTCGCTCTCTAGACATTTCTCAACCCTCCCAGGACCAAGAAGATACCATTCTCAGCCGTACCAGCTCGAATAGATCGGATGTCTCGATGTACTCTGGCTATTCTTCTGTTACCTCTTTCACTTCGGTCACATCCTCTTCCACCTCATCGTCCCGTAGGACGATCATCCCACTGTATAATCTCCAGGCTCACAACGTAATGACCAATGTCATCGTTGACGCCGGTACCGACGCCAAAGTAGCAAAATTCCAGAAACGCGGCCTCGAGATTTTGGAGCTCGCCGTACTCGAGCCCGTCGAGGTGTTCGGCCCCAACAATGGCCTTATTCCCCAGATACCTCCCTCTAGCAATCGAACCAGTATCGACGACCATCAGGATCTCACCCTTGCCCCACCATTTACCCATCGCCCCGGAGGCGCCGATGTTACTCCCGCTTCATCTGCTCATTCTCTTTCTTCCGCAGGCATGGACAACCCGTCCCCATCCCCTCCTAGCATTAAGCGCCCTGATATCGATTCAACCCCTACCAGTGGTACGAAAAAGATTTTCGGCAAGTTCTTCAAGAGGAAGGACAGCCAGCCCCCGTCTCCGTCCCCTTCATCGCCGATAGGTAATTTCATTCCTCGCCCGTCGCGTCTAGCAACAGCACAGTCGTTGGCGGTCCCATCACAGGGAAACGCAAAGCGGAATTCATGGCTTGGCCCAACCAACTCTGGCCCACAATCCGAGTTGTCTACCAGCCCTCCATCCTCTATTCCTACCGCCTCACATTCACAACCCCCAATCCTCGGCATTCACCCTTTGTGTAGCTCTCCTAAATACCCCCCTCAAGGCAGACCTCACAGCTACACATGGGTCGTTCGTAAATGGATCAAGGGATCGAATGGGGGTCTTCTGGGCAATGTCATGGGGCACATGAATCAACTCGGCCTATCAGACGAGCGCCGACAATCGCGGACGCCGCCAGAAGAAGGCGCCATAGAAGTCCACTTTGTGTGGAGTAGGGGAAAGAAGAAGAGAAAGGTGCAGCGGGATGGCAACCAAACTGTCGGTGCGAACCGTCGGGCCACTGGTGGTGGCCCTCCAGACAAGAGAGGATCTGCATCCTCGTACAATCATCGCTCACGGTCGACCGACAGGACCGAGAAGCGCCTTTCGACCACTTCGGGACATAGTACAGGGAGCGAAGTCGGTAGCTCGGTGGGACGTCACGCACGCGGGGAAGAGGACGACGGTGATGATAGCGATCCAGAGGACTCGGAAACTCCCTGGACTTGCACCCTTGTCCTATCTCGCGTCGGCGAAGATGGTGGTGGTGCCATGTCTCCTGCAGCAGCAGCTGCCGCCGCCGCCGCAGACGGTATCAGCAGTAACGGCACGCGCGTACGCGTAGCGACGTTCTCGCCGACACCGCACCACCCAAAAGTCGTAGCGCTGTTAAAGGTGCCCTTCCCGCTTCCGGACATTGTCGTCGACCGACTGCAGGTTTGTCGGCGCACCGTCAGCGCGCAGGGGATCGCGCGTCCGAGCTGGGATGTGAATGGGGGCGGGGAGGGGGATGATGAACCGGAGGGACTCGTGCTTACTGCTGAGGAGATCAAGGACGTCGTTTCTTCGACTGGGCTTTGGCTGGTCGTGCGCGAGAATATTGGAGGAGTTGGGAAGGTCAGTCGGAAGGGTGACGGGTGGCGGATACGAGCGTAGAGAGAGATTGGAGAGGCATGCAGTGCATGTATCATGCGAGAGTATCACGATGCGAAGTTTTGACACAGTAATTACTGCTGCTACTGTTGTACCCACCCTTTGTGCTTATCATCTTTTCCTTTTTCCCCCCTTTTGCTTCTCCCACACATTATAGCCTTCATGCTTTTCGTAATTTCATCTTTGGGGATTTCATTATATATCTTGGGTGTACTTTTTTTTTAAATACACCCTCTTGCTGGGCTATCTTTGTTGACTAGTAAAAAGCTGTATCATGACGATCATTACACCAACCTCCACGGAGTTCTACCGAAGTTCCAAGGGGCACAAGCGCCCAGGCTGGCAAATTTGAAAAGGTGCGGCTCCGTCTAGTTCGAGTCAAAAATTCTCAGAATCACGGTCATCGCCAGAAATCAATTTTGTTTTTTCCCACCAAGGACTTTTGTCGCCGACGAAAAATGAATACCATTCAAATAGAGTTTTCTCTATTTGTGCGACCCTTTCACTTTACTCGATTCCGGGTTACAGTAGCCTGAGACGGACGACGAAGACATCGAGGAATTCCCGCAATATGTATCTGTAACGTCGTCGTCATCGGCGGTGGTGGAGCTGAAACTTGCTAGCTACCAAAAAAATCTGTCCCGGTTCATGTTCATGCTAACATCCAGGTTTGATTGACCCTCAGCAAAGTCATTAGTTTCATCGATCTATGTTCACATGGTACCGTCTGACGTAGCGCACCCTTTGTGTCAGATCCGCAGGGGAACATGATTACAAGAAGCGCTCTTGATACAGTAAATCAGGTCCTGTAATTCGTAGATGTAGCATTCGGAGACGCGGACTCGGAAGAGAAACCTGATCGTGTTCAACCAAGACAGCAGAATCTATACTGTAATCTTATTTCAGTCATTCCAATTGCAGGGCCCAGGGGTGTACTGTCCGGTTCAGCTACGGCTCGGCTCAGCTAAATAAGCTAAGCCGAGCCGTACTTCGGAAGTTCGGATTGACCAAATTGAGCATCCCCGCCTTAAGCCGTCCGTGGCGCTAGCTCCACAAGTTCTTCCAAGTTTAGCAACAGCTCACCGTGATGCGAACGAATGCGCACTTTCACGTTATTCAGCTCTAGTTAGTAATTCGGAACGTACCACAGACATATCAACTCAACGTTTTGCGTCACGAAGAAAACGTCCAGGTAGGTTACTACTGTGCATCCGACTCGGATTCAAGTTCTCTTAAGCTCTCTTCACTAGCTTTTGCTCGAGAACGGTGAACGGATTTGCAATTTTCCTTACCAGAGCATGCTGTGATCGAGGCTCTGAAGCTGACGTTCCGGTGAGAGTCCTCCAAACAAACACAGAGGAACCATGCTGTGGGATGCATCGCGAGCGTTTGGGAAGCAGCCACCGTCGCTGCAGGGCCGCCTAGCCAGTCAGGACGACAAAAAGACTGCTGTTTTTGCCAGAGAGTTTGTCGGCCAGAAACCCACAGACGCTAGGCTACTCGGTTGTTTGGGCGAGTACCACATATACCAGTGTCGGACACCTTGTATATGGGTGTGGTGTCACCGTCACAGCTCGGACAACGGGACAAGTCTCTTACTGCCTATATGTCTTATCCTTTCTAGGTCAATCTGTCTGTCTACGCTGCACTTTTCGTCACCGTCATGCCTCCGATGGCCAGAAAGCATTTCGATCATGTACTTCTGATCGTCCTCCTTACTTACACATGCTATGATACTTGGACTTTTACAACAAAGACTACACGGGTGGGAATGGCGCACCACACGCTCTCTACATCGCGTTGCAAGAGCAAGAGATGACCGGAGATGACCGGATGGCTGGCCCCTTATAACATGCGGCGCAACGTACAACACCTTCATTTTTTTTCGATCAGAACAGAATTTCGGTACACCCTTTTCTTTTCAGCTACGGCAATTGACCCTGTCTCTGGCTTTAGAAACACAAGCTTTCACCCATCCCTTTCGCGTTGCTCCGCAAAATGACTACACCCTGGAAGGACTCCTCTGTGCTATTTAACCGTATCTTTACATATGTCGGTAGAGAGCAAAGTCGGTTACTAGGCGGAACGCCTCGCGCGGGGGGAAGGAGACGACGGTGGTGAGAGCGCCCTGGACGACTCGGAAGTCTCTGGGCTCGCACCCTCGCCTTCTTTCGTTTCCTCGATGAACGCCGTGACTCCATCTCTTCTTCTTCCGCACCGCCGCCGCCGCCACCGCAGTGACTACCAGTATCAACGCCATGCACATATATGTAGCGACAATGAACCTGTGAGTGGTGGCCTCCACGCTTCTGGACATTATCGTCGACCTGCTGCGCCCAGTGAGTGTGTAGGGGGCCGGAATGTGACGATTTGGGGTGGGGGTGATGGACCGGATGAATTCGTGCTTACTGCTGAAGGACGTTGTTTCTTTGACTGGGCTTAGGCTGCTCAGCGTGAGAGTATTAGAGTTGGGGAGATTAGTCGGAAGAAGGATGATGGGTGGAGCGCAGAGAGAGACTGGAGAGGAGCAAGCAGCACATATATGCGCGAGCATCATGATTCCCACGAAGACACAGTTAATCACTGTAAGTACATCACCTTACCTGGTATCCTCATACCCGTTCTCGGCAGGCTGATCGTCACTGCACATCTCACATTTCTACGTCTTTATCTGTATTCCACATATCCTTATCGTAAAGCGTTATCTCGTCGTGTTGCGATCAATCTATATCAGTTATTACATAATCGGTCTGGATCTACCAAGTGTCACGGGTCGCTGGTTCGGTCGGCTCCATTGTACGAGGCTCTCGCTTACTGTAAACGGGGAAACCACGTAGCAGTAAGGATTCGCCGAGAGACGGTCACCGGTCCACTGTACGACGCTTGCGCTAGAAATTCCCAAGGAATTCACCAGGAGCCACACGTGGGCAATGATTCCACCATGGTGAGATCTCCGCCCAGTATGTTTAGAAGAATGTCGTCTTGCCTTCTGCCACAGTTACGGACAAAGTGTTGAGGCCCCTGAGGGGTGACCGAGGGGTATAGGATAAGACTCGGAGGGATTCGAAGATTATCCACCTCGGGGAAAAGGATAAATCATTGACCCGGCACTTCTCTCGTTATTCAACGATGTCCCTCCCTCTCTCGAACCTCCCCCTTTGTCCTCCATCGCTCAGTATGCCGCAAGGTATGTCATGCATGTACAGTCGATATTAAGTGTTCAACCCTCCTTGGAAGGGTGCCGCAAGATGCCATTGCCGAGTTGAAGGCCCTCGCCAATATCATACAGTCTTCGATTGAACAGATTGAAGAGGTCACAACTACCAATTCTTTCACCTTCCCGCCTCCAGACTCAACGTTCACCCCTGAGTCCGAGGCACCGCGCATGGATCCTGCTATTCAGACAGCCGGTTCACTCATAGCGTCTGCCGCGGCACAGCTCATAACACTTGTGAGGCCCGCATCGCTCACCCTTCTTGGTATTTCAAGGCAGGTAAGCCAGAGAGTCCTCGGCGCCATGGTGTGTTATTGCTGACGATGTGGGAATACTGAAGTACCATGTTTGTACCGCAATGAGGACCGCAATAAGCACGCATGTTGCTGAGATCCTTCGAGATGCTGGCCCCAAGGTAATATTATCCCGAATCATTACTTTTAAAAATGTCTCACACGATCCTGTCGCGTAGGGAAAAGAGGTATTGGAAATCGCTCAACCCACCAAGGTTCACCCCGGAAAATTGGGTAGGTATCAATGAGCGTTACATCCTCTTTGTTGATTCTGATCATGTGGTAATGAGCTCGTGTTCTCCGCCTCCTCGCTACGAATTATATCTTCAAGGAGGTGTCGCCAGACGTATTTGCTAACAACCGTCTGTCGTCTGCTTTGGACACGGGAAAATCAGTTGAGGAGCTATTGACAAGGTTTGCCCTAAGTCTATCGATCTATCTGAATGAACTACAGAATTGTTAGCCCCGAATCGAAGCACATAGGGACCTCCGGGATTGCATCTTTTATCGAACATACGTACGAGTTGCTCACCAGACTCTCTAGTAGATTTCAGCTGTTAATGCGCTTCTACAGTCTCGACATAGGCTTCAAGAGCTCTAGTTATCTTACTGAGACTCTTCTGGACCCTGAACTTGCGCATGCCTGCGAACCGAACAAGACTGCATTTAACAAAGCATACAATGTCGAGGACGGTTTGTGGAGCTGGTTCGAGCGTCCAGAAAACAGGTTGAATCTCGTTCGATTCGGGGCTGCGATGAATGGGTCGAGGAATGCATCCCCTGCCAATGCCATCCTAGAAGGTTCGGTCACGCTTTGTTGCAAACAGTGTATGCCGCCAGCTCACCTTAAAAATATCGAATTTTGCAGGGTATGACTGGGAACGCCTTCCTGAGGGCTCGCTTGTTGTCGATGTCGGAGGCGGTGTCGGCTCGCAGTCGTTGACGCTCGCTCAACATCACCCGCAGCTCCGCTTCGTTATCCAGGATCGGGAGTCCGTCTTGGGAGATGCGACCGATGTATGTACAATGAATCGAATCAGAACCTCCAGAATATGGCAAATGCTTACAATATGCGCTACAGTACTGGAAGAGGAACATGCCCGATGCACTCGAATCCGGTCGGGTGAAAATCCAAGGCCAGAACTTCTTTGACCCGCAACCCACGAGGCATGATGATAACTCGGGGGACGTGTCTGTCTTCCTCCTTAGCAAAGTACTCCACGACTGGGCAGACGAGTATTGCCTCACGATACTGAAACATCTTCGGGCTGCGGCGGGGCCAAAGACCCAACTGCTCATCGTCGAGCAGGTGATGTCATTCGCCTGCGACGAACCTGCAGCACATGAGATTCCGGGCGCGGAACTTCCCGTTCCACCTCAACCGCTGCTCCGTAACATGGGTCGTGCAGCCTCGGATGTGTATGCCAGCGACCTCATGGTAAGAAGACAAAATGGAACTCTCAGACGATGATGATATGTCTGACCCGATTTTATTTTTATTTTTCTGCGCGCGCGAACGTCCAAAGATGATGGGATTCTTTAATGGCCAAGAACGCACGATCACCCATCTTCGTGGCCTGCTCAATCAGGCGGGCTGGAAACTCACTGCTGTACACTATGACGCGCCGTCTGTGAGAAGGTTCCAGAAGGTAATCGCAGTTCCGATATAGGAGTTAACATATATTGAGCTATTTCTGACTCCGAGAAATATTGTGTTTCGACTCGGACTCTTGTACGACAACATTGATGAGCAATGAAACCCATACAGTGTTGAACGAACTGTCAATTCTTCTCAAGTCTGGAAGGGGCCTAGTTTGGGTCCCATACGATAAAATTTCCGGATAGAGAAGCGGTAGACTGAAGTTTCACGTCCTTATACATGCAGAGAGTTATCACGCTATATCATGCCTCGGGGATGCAGTCCAGATGCTGGCAACGATGGACACCGCCCACATTCAATAAAGTTCGCTCCTGTACCAGCTGGTTTAAATATTTAGCTGGCCACGACGATCCGTGACTTTCCGATTCGTTAATCCCGTTTAATTGCGTTTCATCGCATCCACGGACTAGTAGGCAGGAGAAGCGGGCATACCAAAAAAAAACTTGTACAGTACACGGTCTGTACACCAATACCCAATACATATCCCCAGAATGAAATCCAGGAAAACTAAAACACGGAGAGGTCGAAAGGTGGTGTAAAGGCTCGGGCCTAAGGCACACGAAGCCTGGAAGCCAACCGTAAATAGGCCAGGCCACTGAAGTGCGTACTAAAGCTGGATCCTGATTGTCGCCTCTGGGCTGCAATGTGGCGGGTGCAGGAGGATTGGCATTGAGCTATTTGGCGCCGTGACGGGTGTCGCTTGGCTAGGCGCGGTTGTGCCGGTGGCCGGGCTGGTTAGGAATGGGACGCGGACGGTAACTCAGGCTGAGCCGCTGAGGAAGAAGATTTCGCTCCAATACAGGCGATATGCATGAGCGCTGTCGGTTTCGAAGCGAGCGCTGAGCGCTGACCCACAACACGATGGTCGCCTGCGCAGTGCGCATCCAGTTTCGACCTGCCATCGTTGTGGTGGTGGGCGCGGGCTTGACTCGTGCTTGGCCCACTTGGTACCAAGGGGGTAGCGCGTGCCAATGGCCCTAATATACGAGCTTGGTTTCTCCTGTCAGGGCAATAGTTCGCTAATTGCTCCCCTGTGCAATGGCATACTGCAGCCACTGGCAATCAGCGGCTTGCGGCGGAGATGAGGCCTTGAGGGATCTGCCTACTGGCCAGTCATTCACCACCGTGCCATGCATCTGATATGCCTGGCCATCAGTAGATCAGCTACTCGAAGTGCGGTATCAAACTTGGTCCCGCGATGCAAAAAAGAGTAACTTACCCTGTATTTGTGAGTCACGTGAGTGCTCAGTGCTCACACTCGTGGGTTGAAGTATCGGCGTATGGGTGATGGATCTGGGAGAACTTGACATGCTCGGATTGATACTACTATCTGTAATCTACTCAAGTCCATTCTCTCTTCTTATACCGCACAGCAAACGGGTATCAGCGCGTAGCGCTTCCGCGACGGGTGGGTGGGCCCACCTGAAGCAGGCTGACTGTCGTCGGACTGCGAAGCTCATCATCTATTGCTTTGGAATTCGAGCTGGGCTGGCGGGCGGGCAAAGTTTTTCTTGAAGTGGTAAGGAGGTTCCGTCCGAAGGGAATAGGGAATGGCGGCAGGGAAGACAGGTGACAATGTCACGTGCCGCCCTCTCACCCTCTCGTTCCTGCTTCGGCCCAGAATCCCCAACTTGTCTCCGGCTAACTTACTATGTATGGAGCGACTTCCCACACCCGCCACACCGCTTGCCAGCCTCTGGCGACGCCAGCTAGGAGACAGTCTGGACCCATGCTATGGTTTGATGCTTCACGCATGAGGGCTCAGCTTGATAACTCGGCCTGCATATATAACTTGAAGGACGTAAAGTTTCAGCCTCCCTTGCAGCACCACTTCTCTTTTGGCTTTGATCAACTTGGTTATCACCTGAGATATGTAAACCAGGTACCTTTTAAAAACGAATTGACGGTTTGTTCAACGCAGAAGAGTGTACTGTGTATCATCGCTCATGCAATACACAGCGTACAGGAAGTCCGAGTCGTAACACACATATTTCTTGGAGTCGGAAATACCTCAATATATGTGAACTCCTAAATCGGAACTGCGATTGCCTTCTGGTACCTTCTCGCCGACGGCTCATCGTTGTGCACAGCAGTGAGTTTCCAGCCCGCCTGATCGAGCAGGTCACGAAGATATGTGATCGTGCGTTCTTGGCCATTAACTAGACCCATCATCTTTTGATGGGCGCGCGCAGAAACAAAAGAAAAGTCGAGTTAGATATATCACCATCGTAATTTGAGTTTCATTATGTCTTACTATGAGGTCCTCGTTGTACGCATTCAAGGCTGCACGACCCATGTTACGGAGCAGTGGTTGAGGGGGAACAGGAAGCTCCGCGCCCGGGATTTTGTGTGTTCAGGTTCATCGCAGGCGAATGACATCACCTGCTCGACGACGAGCAGTTGGGTCTTTGGCCCCGCCGCAGCCCGAAGATGTTTCAATATGATGAGACAATACTCATCTGCCCAGTCGTGGAGTACTTTGCTAAGTAGAAGACAGAGACGTTCTCTGGATTGTAATCATCATGTTGCGCGGGTTGCGGGTCAAAGAAGTTCTGGCCCTGTATTTTCACGCGGCCGGATTCGAGTGCATTCGGCATGTTCCTCTTCCAGTACTGTGGCCACCGCATATTGTAAGCACGCGCAATATTTCGAATCATTTGCACACACATCGGTCGCATCTCCCAAGACGGACTCTCGATCCTGGATAACGAACCGGAGCTGTGGGTGATGCTGAGCGAGCGTCAACGACTGCGCGCCAACACCGCCTCCGACATCGACAACAAGTGATCCTTCAGGAAGGCGTTCCCATCATACCCTGCAAAATTCGATGTTCGAAGATGAGATGGTAGCGTACAATGAGTGCAACACAGCGTGACCGAACCTTTAGGATGGCATTGGCAGAGGATGCGTTCTTCAAACCATTCATGGCAGCCCCGAATCGAACAGATTCAATCTGTTTTCTGGACGCTCGAACCAGCTCCACAGATCTTCATTGACGTTGTATGCTTTGTTAAAGGCGGTCTTGTTCGGTTCATAGGCATGCCCAAACTCAGGGTCCAGAAGAGTCTCAGTAAATAACTAGAGCTCTTGAATCATGTCGAGGCTGTAGAAGCGCATTGGATCTTAAATCGTTAGAGCCGGTGAGAACTCGTACATAAAATCGATGAAAGATGGAACCCCGGAGGTCCCTATGTGCTCGATTCGGGGCTAACAATTCTTTAGTCCATTCCGATAGATCGATAGACTTAGACCAACCTTGTCAATAGCTCCTCGATGACTTTCCTGTGTCCAAAGCGGACGACAGACGGTTATTGGCAAATACGTCCGGTGACACCTCCTTGAAGATATGATCGTGCAGGATGCGGAGAACACGAGCTGATAAAACATAATCAACAAAGAGTAATACTTCTTGATCCTGATACCTGCCCAATTTCCGGGGTGAACCTTGGTGGGTTGAGCGATTTCCAACACCTGTTTTCCCTACCGACAGAATCACAGGATGTGAGCGGGTTTTTTTGGAGTAATGATTCGGCATAACATTACTTTGGAGCCAGCATCTCGAAGGATCTCAGCAACATGCGTGCTTATTGCAGTCCTCATCGCCGCAGAAACATGGAACTTCAATATTCCCACATGGTCAGCACAACATGGTACCGCCGGGGAACCTCCAGGCTTACCTGAGTTGAAATATCAAGAAGGGTGAGGACGCGGGCCTCACAAGGGTTATGAGCTGTGCCGCGGCAGATACTATGAGTGAACCGGCTGTCTGAATAGCAGGATCCATGCGTGGTGCCTCCGACTCGGGGCTGAAGGTTAATCCGGAGACGGGAAAGTGAAAAATTGGCGGTTGTGACCTCTTCGATCTGTTCAATTGAAGACTGTATGATGTTTGCAAGTGCTTTCAACTCGGAATGGCGTCTTGCGGCACCCTTCCGGGAGGGTCAACACTTAACATCGGTTGTACAGTACTGCATGACATACCTTGCAGCACACTGAGCGATGGGCGTCGCTACTGAGAGGATAAAGGAGGAAGATTCGAGAGAGAGGGGACATTGTTGTATAACGAGAGAACGGGTCGATGGTTTATCCAATTTTTGTCCGAACCCATTCAGTGGGCTTTGAGTGGATAACCATATGAATTACTGGCGTAAGCGTGAACGTGAACGATGAGTGGTGGCAGACCGTGCGGGGAATCGTTCAGGGCGTAACACTAGCGGAATTAGTGTGGTGGTGAGTGCCGTATACTTCTGGATCGTACTCGATGAGTATGGGTCTAGACGAGTCGGCTGAGCGACATTTAGTATATTCTGATTAACCACGGACGTGGCGACCGTCGGGAACGCATGCTTACATTGGCACCGGGTGCTTTGATATGGTAAGCGGTAAGCCTCCCTACGGCCTTCGCCTCTGGACTCCGGAGGTCACGGATCGTCATGATCGACCAGATATCTAACACACCTAGTATGGTAGAGGAGCATACTGTATTCCCACCTTTGCCGGCACCCTTAAGGTCTAATAGCTCGGCCTGCGAGTATAAGGACGAGAAACGTCAGCCTCCTTTGCGGGGCTAACATTCTTTAGTTCATTCCGATAGAGCAATAGACTTAGGACCGACCTTGCCCCGGTGACGGGGGAGAACCGTGCTGTGGGAATAATGGGATGCATCGCGAGATTTTGGGGAGCAGACACAGGCCGAGCCGGTCAGAACGACAAAGAGACCCCTGTTTTCACCAGGGAGTTTGTCGGCCAAACCAGTGACTCGGACGAATTGACGGTTCGTTCATCGTATCAAACGGCATCGCATATCATCGCTCTCTCATCAACACTTTACCACACATAACGTATAAGGAGTCCGAGTCCATAACAAAACATTTCTCGGTGTCAGAAAACCTCATGAATTTCTAAACCGGAACTGCGATCACCTTCTGGTACCTTCTCACTGACCACTCATCAAAGTGTACAGCAGCGAGCTTCCAGCCAGCCTGATCGAGCAGGTCACGAAGATAAGTGATTGTGCGTTCTTGGCCGTTAGCGAGACACATCATCTTTGACAGGCGCGCGCGCAGGAAAAAAAGAAAAAAAAAGTCGGGTCAGTCATATCACCATCGTAATCGAAAGGTTCATTTTGTCTACTTACCATGAGGTCGCTAGCGTAGCATTCAGGGCTGCACGACCCATGTTACGGAGCAGCAGTTGAGGGGGAACAGGAAGCTCCGCGCCCGGGATCGTCTGTGCTGCGGTTCGCGCAGGCGAATGACATCACCTGCTCGACGATGAGCAGCTGGGTCTTTGGCCCTGCCGCAGCCCGAAGATGTTTCAGTATGATGAGACAATACTCGTCCGCCCAGTCGTGGAGTACTTTGCTAAGGAGGAAGACAGAGACTGGTTGTAATCATCATGTTGCGCAGGTTGCGGATAAAGAAGTATGGCCCCGGATTTTCACGCGGCCGGATTCAAGTGCATTCGGCATGTTCCTCTTCCAGTACTGCATATTGTAAGCACGGGCAATATTTTGGAGGGACTGATTCAAATCATTGTACATACATCTATCGCATCTCCCAAGACGGACTCCCGATCCTGGATAACGAAGCGCAGATGCGGGTAATGTTGAGCGAGCGTCAATGACTGCGCGCCAACACCGCCTCCGACATCGACAACCAATGATCCTTCAGAGAGGCGTTCCCAGTCGTACCCTGCAAAATTCGATGTTCGAAGATGAGATGGTAGCGTACAATGAGTGCAACACAGCGTGACCGAACCTTTCAGGATGGCATTGGCAGGGGATGCATTCTTCGACCCATTCATGGCAGCCCCGAATCGAATGAGATTCAATCTGTTTTCTGGACGCTCTAACCAGCTCCACAGACCTTCACTGACGTTGTATGCTTTGTTAAAGGCGGTCTTGTTCGGTTCATAGGCATGCCCAAACTCAGGGTCCAGAAGAGTCTCAGTAAGATAACTAGAGCTCTTGAAGCCTAGGTCGAGGCTGTGGAAGCGCATTAGGATCTTAAATCGGTTAGAGCCCGGTGAGCAACTCGTACATAAAATCGATGAAAGATGGAACCCCGGAGGTCCCTATGTGCTTCGATTCGGGGCTAACAATTCTTTAGTCCATTCCGATAGATCAATAGACTAAAGACCAACCTTGTCAATAGCTCCTCGACTGACTTTCCTGTGTCCAAAGCGGACGACAGACGGTTATTGGCAAATATGTCCGGCGACACCTCCTTGAAGATATGATTCGTGGCGAGGATGCGGAGAACACGAGCTGATCACATAATCATAATCAACAAAGAGCATTTAATACTCCTTGATACCTACCCAATTTTCCGGGGTGAACTTTGGTGGGTTGAGCGATTTCCAACACCTGTTTTCCCTACGCGACAGGATGTGTGCGGGTTTTTTTTGAGGAATGATTCGGCATAACATTACCTTGGGGCCAGCATCTCGAAGGATCTCAGCAACATGCGTGCTTATTGCAGTCTTCATTGCGGCAGAAACATGGAACTTCAATATTCCCACATCGTCAGTGACAACGAACGGTATCGCCGACAAACCTCCAGGCTTACCTGAGTTGAAATATCAAGAAGGGTGAGAGGCGCGGGCCTCACAAGGGTTATGAGCTGTCCCGCGGCAGATGCTATGAGTGAACCGGCCGACAGAATAGCAGGATCCATGCGTGGTGCCTCGGATTCGGGGGTGAAGGATGAATCCGGAGACGGGAAAGTGAAAGAATTGGCGGTTGTGACCTCTTCGATCTGTTCAATTGAGGACTGTATGATGTTTGCGAGTGCTTTCAACTCGGTAATGGTGTCTTGCGGCACCCTTCCGAGGAGGGTCAAACACTTAACATCGACTGTAAATGCATGTCATACCCTGCAGGATGCTGGGCGATGGGTGTCAGCGACCGAGAAGACAAAGGAGGAAGATTCGAGAAAGGGGGGGACATCGTTGAATAACGAGAGAAAGTGCCAGGTCGATTATTTATCCTTTTCGTCTGAGCCCAATTCAGTGGGTTTTGAGTGGATAACCATGTGAATTTCTGGCGTAAGTGTGAACATGAATGATGAATTATGAGTGACTCGATGAGTGTGGGCCCGGAGAGTTGGCTGAGCGACATTTAGTATATTCAGACTAACCACAAACGTGGCGGGGTCTGGGCGGTGGGGATGCGTGCTTACATTGGCACTGCGTGCTTTAAGTGTTACATGATGGCGAAGAAGCGCAATTTCATTCGTGAATAAGAGGATTATGAACGAAATAAGGAATCCGAAGGATGTACAATTACATGGGGGCCCGGAAGGGGGAGAAGGACGGGGTGGAAGAGGACGGACGTACTTATCTGACTCAGAATTGGAGTGGGGCCGAGTACGTGCGAGACTCGGTAGTGACGAAAGCACGATTGCAGTAGCAAAGTCGGTGAGCGAATGCGAGAGTCCCGAAGGACGGGCATACAGCCAAAAGGAAGACGCGATGGCGCACGAGGAAGGTGGGCATTCGAGGGCCTTTCGTTTGCCTTTTGAACAAGTTGACTGTCCCAGTCCGGCCTCACCCATTCCATCCTCTGGCAGGGATAGGTGGACGTAGACGAGGAGTCCTCTCCTCTTGACTCCCAGTTTTTTAGGGGAGAGGGTGTGAGCTTGTGAGCACGTCGGGTGAGATGATTTCGACAGCTGCTTCGGTTGAGCAGGCACAGGATGTTGTTGCAAGAGTACAAAAGATACACTCACAATAGTGAGCCTTTCTCGATGCTGCAGGCGTTGTCTCTCACGCCGGGGAAGGCCCGGTCGCCTGTGCACACACATCATCGTGACACATGACGGGTATCATTCGGAGAGTTCAACTCAACTCAGGGGGGGTCTCGCACATGAGGAGGTTTTCTGATGAAAACGATACAGGAGAGATTCGGAGACGCTGTGACGTAGAGATGAAGTGAAAACCTCTCTATGGCCTTCGCCTCCGGAGGGAACGGGATCGTAATGACCTAACGCGGAAATTTATTCGGCCTCCGGTCCGATCTATCGTTCGTTTTGCCCCGGGAATCGCGCACCGGTGACCATGTCCGTCCACCCCATTCTCTCGCTTCCGCTCTGCTCTGCACACGTTCCACAACAGCCTACCTCCCTGCAACCCAGCCGGCCTTACGCTCGCTCTCTCAGCCACCCGTAGTATAGACACGGTACCAGACATCGAGTTACTGTAAAGACGGCCGACCTGCCTGATCTTTCATCGCACAGCACTCATTTTCATATCGCTTCCAGCCCTTATCTCGTAAAGCGTTGTCCCGAGTTTGCATGGATGTAGATGAGTCATCTCCATTACGGTCTCGCTGTCTTTCAAAGAAGTTCCAATCACTGCTACAATTGCTTTACCAGCCCTTTGAGCACATTTTTACTTATCTTTTATTTCACCAAGTGTTAAATCCGGGGTAGCCATCAGAACCCAGCATCAGGCCACGGCTTCAGCTTCATGCAACTTCATGCATCATGCACCATGTACTATGCACGAGGTCTTGAATCTTTTATGACTCGCCCTGTATATATGAGGATGTGAAGCTTCAGCGCTTCAGCCTCCCTTGCGGCACCACATCAAGTTGTCGGCTTCGATCAACATGAACTAGTTACAATATCATGAAAATTACTATAGGTCTGGATCTGTAAACCAGGTCAAAGACGAATTGACGGTTTGTTCAACATGGGATAGCTTCAACCCGATAAAGTGCGTGACAAAGCCCGTGGGCAAATCTTACATCACAGGGGTTTCCTAACCTCGCTGCACTGTGACCTTCGTTGCAACCGACCGCTGTGTGCCATAACTGAGATGACCTCATCCTTGAAGCTTGGAGCTTGAATATTGAATGACCATCTGTTTCCCCATCCACTCCATGGTCGGAATTTAAAAAAACCCACGGTCCACGCTCCCCTTGCTCAGATTGATAACAGCACGCGAAACAGTACCGCCTCACCTGTGCACAGAAGACAAGGCCATCTGTTGACGCCATGAGAGTCAAAGACAGCAGCACCGAGCAGACAGGCTCGATATCGTGAGCGTGTCTGCCCACTTGTTTGGACAAGCGGCCTCCGTCCCATCCATGCCTCCAGACACGCTGCCTGTTCAACCTGATCGGCTTCATGCCATACTTGGCCCTGCCGATCCTAACCATGGCGTAATTGTACGGTTCGTATGTACTTGTACCTGCCTCACCTTTGAATAAACATGACTGTGCTCTCTTATTACCACTTTTCAACGTTCCAACAAGCACTCGGCGGCTCAAACGGCCGGTCGACATCTGCGGCGCCCTAGTATATCATCGCTCATGCTATACGTAACGTACGATGTGTCTGAGTCGTAGCACACACATTTCTCGGAGTCGGAAATACCTCAATATATGTGAACTCCTAAATTGGAACTGCGATTGCCTTCTGGTACCTTCTCACCGACGGCTCGTCATAGTGTACAGCAGTGAGTTTCCAGCCCGCCTGATTGAGCAGGTCACGAAGATAGGTGATCGTGCGTTCTTGGCCGTTAGCGAGACACATCATCTTTTGACAGGCGCGTGCACAGAAAAAGAAGAAAAAAAAGTCGGGTCAGTCACATCACCATCGTAATCGAAAGGTTCCATTTGTCTTCTTACCATGAGGTCGCCAACGTACGCATTCAAGGCTGCACGACCCATGTTACGGAGCAGCGGTTCGGGTGGAATGGGAAGCTCCGCGCCCGGAATTTTCTGAGCCGCAGGTTCGTTGCAGGCGAATGACATCACCTGCTCGACGATGAGCAGCTGGGTCTTTGGCCCCGCCGCAGCCCGAAGATGTTTCAGTATCGTGAGGCAATACTCATCTGCCCATCGTGGAGCACTTTGCTAAGAAGGAAGACAGAGACGCCCTCTGAGTTGTCATCACCATGCTGCGTGGGTTGCGGGTCAAAGAAGTTCTGGCCTTGGATTTTCACCCGACCGGATTCGAGTGCATCGGGCATGTTCCTCTTCCAGTACTGTAGCGCATATTGTAAGCACGCGCCATAGTTTGGAGGGACTGATTCGAGTCATTACACATACATTGGTCGCATCTCCCAAGATAGACTCCCGATCCTGGACAACGAAGCGGAGCTGCGGGTGATGTTGAGCGAGCGTCAACGACTGCGAGCCGACACCGCCTCCGACGTCGACAACAAGCGAGCCCTCAGGAAGGCGTTCCCAGTCATACCCTGCAAAATCCAATGTTTCGAAGGTGAAATGGCGGCATATAATGCTTGCAACACAGCGCGAGCGAACCTTCTAGGATGGCATAGGCAGGGCATGCGTTCTTCAAGCCATTCATGGCAGCCCCGAATCGAACAAAATCCAATCTGTTCTCTGGACGCTCCAACCAGCTCCAAATATCTTCATTGACATTGTATGCTTTGTTAAAGGCGGTCTTGTTCGCTTTATAGGCATGCCCAAACTCAGGGTCAAGAAGAGTCTCAGTAAGATAACTAGAGCTCTTGAAGCCTATGCCGAGACTGTCAAAGCGCATTAGGATCTGAAATCTGTTAGAGCTCGGTGAGCAATTCGTACACATTTTCTATATAAGATGTCATCCCGAAGGTCCCAATGTGCTTCGATTCAGGGCTAACAATTCTTCAGTTCATTCCGATAGATCGATAGACTTAGGACCAACCTTGCCAATAGCTCTTCGACTGACTTTCCTGTATCCAAAGCAGACGACAGACGGTTGTTAGCAAATACGTCCGGCGACACCTCCTTGAAGATATGGCTCGTAGCAAGGATGCGGAGAACACGAGCTAATAAAACATAATCAACAAAGGGTATGTAATACTTCTTGATCCTTGATACCTACCCAATTTGCCGGGGTGAACATTGGTGGGTTGAGCGATTTCCATCACATGTTTTCCCTACGAGACAAGATCGTGTGCGGGGTCTTTAAAGGAATGATCCGGCATAATATTACCTTGGGGCCAGCATCTCGAAGGACTTCAGCAACATGCGTGCTTATTGCAGTTCCCATTGCAGTAGAAACGTGGAACTTCAGTATTCTCACATTGTCAACAATAACTTACGGAGGCGGCGAACTTTTGAAAAACCTCAGGGCTTACCTGAGTTGAAATATCAAGAAGGGTGAACGGCGCGGGCCTCACCAGTGTTATGAGCTGTCCCGCGGCAGACGCTATGAGTGAACCGGCCGACTGAATGGCAGGATGCATGCGCGGTGCCTCGGTCTCGGGGCTGAAGGTTGAATCCGGAGACGGGAAGGTGAAAAAATTGGCAGTCGTGACCTCTTCGATCTGTTCAATTGAAGATTGTATGATGTTGGCGAGGGCTTTCAACTCGGCAATGGCGTTCTGCGGGACCCTTCCAAGAAGCAAGAAGGGTCAAACTCTCATCATCAACTGCACAAGCAACATATTGGGTGATGGGTGTCACTGACTGAGAAGACAAAGGAGGTGGATTCGATAGAGAGAGACCCTGAGAGAGGGACATCGTTGAATAACGAGAGAGGTGCCGGGTCAATGATTATCCATTTTTCGTCCTCCGAACCCACTTCAGTGGGTTTTGAGTGGATAACCTTATGAATTTCTGGTGGAAGCGTGAACATGAATGGTGAATGATGCATACGGCATGATGCATGTCATTGCATGATGAGTACTGTATGGGCGGCGACCAGATTACAGTAAAGTAACTTCGTCTGTGGTCTGTGAGCTCAGTTGGGAATCATTTCTGACGGGTCACGAGTTCAGCCGCCCGCTAGGCTCTAGCAACTCCCTAGCAACGGCACACCACCGCGCAATGTGTGTCCATCCACACTTTTATTCAGTTTCTAGTTTGAAACACCAGAGGCCTGTCTTGTATATCTCCTTCCTGGCGCGGGCTTCTCAACTCACCCTCAAAGAAGTTTTCAGGCGACGACTGAGGTTACGTAAAGTATTCGGTTTCTTTTTCTTTTGCTTGGGATCCTCCGTAGCTTTTGCTCGAGAACGATAAATGAACTGCCATTTAATTATTAGAGCTTTTTTGTGATAGAATCTCTGAAGCTCGCCTTCGAGTCCTCATTTGATACAAGTCCAGTGAGAGCGTTCCCCAACAAACACGGAGGAGAACCGTGCTGTGGGAATAATGGGATGCATCGCAAGATTTTGGGGAGCAGACACTGCAGGGCCGAGCCAGTCAGAACGACAAAGAGACTATTGTTTTCACCAGGGAGTTTGTCGGTCAAGAACCCACGGATACTAGGCCGATGACGTTCATGGCTCGCCGTCACATTTCCTCGGTCGTTTGTGGAGTACCACATATATTATATGTCTTTGCTGAATCAGTTGCGGAGACGCGCTCAATGGAACGATGCACGTCTTGTACAGCATCACTGCAGCGGCCTCCTAAGGCATTACATTTGGGTCCGTCGCCATATTTCGCCAGAGTCCCATCCTCTTTATTGGCCTCGTGTCACGTAAGCTGGAGCTTGTCCTTTCCCTTACGTTTCCATCAATCGACACGCATAAACCATTCCGTTCCGACATATTGCCACCGATCTATCGTTTGAGCAATCTTTGCTGGTTTTTGATCCTACAATGTCGTTCCATTTCACTCGGAGAAGTCTCTTGCTATATAGACGTCTTATCCTTTCCAGGCCAACCGCCGCACCTTCCGTACTCGCATGCGTCCCATGGCCAGAAGTACAATGCATTTCGATGATGTTCTTGTGATCGTCTTCCTTACTTGCGCATGATATAGTGCATACTTGGACTTTTATAACGGAGAATACACACGTAGGAATGGCGCATCGCATGCTGTCCACACCGCGTTGCAAGAGTACCCGTGTTATGATTGCCCGAATAGTGTATCATCGCACATCAACGCTTTAGTATACATGATGTTCTAGGGTCCGAGTCGTGATAGTCATTTCTCTGAGTCGGAAATACCTCAATAAATGAGAACTCCTAAATCGGAACCGCAACTGCTTTTTGATTCTTTCCGTTCGACGACTTATCATAGTGTACGGCAATGAGCTTCCAGCCCGTCTGATCAAGCAGGTCACGAAGACTGGTAGTCGTGCGTTCTTGTCCATTAAAGAAAGTCATCATCTTTCCATGATTCGACGGGTGAGCGGGCGAAAAAGAAAAAGAAAAAAAAACGTCATTATCGCAGTCTGAGATTTCCAGTGTCTTCTTACCATGAGGTCCTCGGTGCACGCAGGCGAGGCCGCACGACCCAGGTTACGGAGCAGCGGTTGGGGGGGAACAGGAAGCGCTGCGCCCGGGATCTTCTGTGCTGCGGGTTCATCGCAGGCCAACAACACCATTGGCTCATCGATGAGCAGTTGGGTCTTTGGCCCCGCCGCAGCGCGGAGATGTTTCAGTATCGTGAGGCAATACTCGTCTGCCCAGTCGTGGAGTACTTTGCTAAGAAGGAAGACAGAGACGTCCCCCGACTTATCATCATCATGTCGCACAGGTTGCGGGTCAAAGAAGTTCTGGCCTTGAATTTTCACCCGACCAGATTCGAGTGCATCTGGCATGTTCGTCTTCCAGAACTGTGGACAGAACATACGGTAAGCACGCGCCATATTTTATAACGACTGATTCGCATACATCGGCCGCGTCTCCCAAGACGGACTCCCGATCCTGGATAACGAAGCGGAGCTGCGGGTGATGTTGAGCGAGCGTCAACGACTGCGAGCCGACACCGCCTCCGACATCGACAACAAGCGAGCCCTCAGGAAGTCGTTCCCAGTCGTACCCTGAAAAATCGACGCTTCCAAGGTGAGAGTGCGGCGTACAATGAATACAACACTGCGTGACCAAACCTTCCAGGACGGCATTGGCAGGGGATGCGTTCTTCAAACCATTCATGCCAGCTCCAATCGAAGAATATACAGTTTGTTTTCTGGACGCTCGAACCAGCTCCACTTATCTTCATCGAAATTGTATGCTTTGTTAAAGGCGGTCTTGTTCGCTTCATAGGCATGCCCAAATTCAGGGTCGAGGAGAGTCTCAGTAAGATAACTGCAGCTCTTGAAGCCTACGTCGAGGCTGTAGAAGCGCATTAAGATCTGAAATCTGTTGTAGCGTCCAGCGAGCAAATCATACCCATGTTCGATCAAAGATATAATCCCGGAGGTTCCTGTGTGCTTCGATTCGGGGCTAACGATTCTTAGTTTATCCAGATTGATAGATAGACCTAGGACCAACCTTGCCACTAGCTCCTCGACTGATTTTCCCGTGTCCAAAAACGACGACAGACGGTTATTAGCAAATACGTCTGGGGACACCTCCTTGAAGACATGATTCGTGGCGAGGAGGCGGAGAACACGAGCTGATCACATAATACAATTAACAACGTATATGCAATACTGTTTCATACATACCCAATTTTCCAGGGTGAACCTTGGTGGGTTGAGCAATTTCCAACGCCGATTTTCCCTACGCAATACTGGTCGTGTGCAGCTTCAAAGTAGTGATTCGGCAGAATATTACCTTGGGACCAGCATCTCGAAGGATCTCAGCAACATGCGTGCTTATTGCAGTCCTCAGTGCGGCACAAACGTTAAACTGGATTTTCCCACGTTGTCAGTAATAATACTCGGTGGCGTCGAGGAACCTCCAGGCTTACCTGAACCGTCATATCAAGAAGGATGAGCGGCGCAGGCCTCACGAGCGTTATGAGCTGGGCCGCGGCGGACGTAATGAGTGAACCGGCCGACCGAATGGCAGGATGCATACGCGGTGCCTCGGACTCGGGGCTGAACTTGAATCCGGAGACGGGAAGGTGAAAGAGTTAGCAGTTACGACCTGTTCAATCTGTTCGATCGAAGTCTGTATGATGTTTGCGAGGGCTTTCAACTCGGCCAAGGTGTCTTGGGGGACCCTTTTGAGGAGGACGGTGTCAAAAACTTAACTTTGACTGTACATGTATGACATACCCTGTGTCATACCGGGCGATGGGTATTGCTGACCCACGAGTCAAAGGATGAGGATTTGAGACAGAGGAGGTCATTTTTGGATAGCGAAAAAAGCCTCTGAAGACAGTACTACGGTCAATGATTTATACCACTCTTGATATGGCATGCCTAGAGTAGCGGAAACGGACAAGTCTGTGCAATCTGGTCCGCGGCCGTATGAGCATTGGAAACTTTGCCACCAGGAAGCATTAAATTCGCCCAAGTTTCCCTGAGGTCGGATACAGATAACTCCAACAGAGTCCAACTAGGTCATGTGCTTCCGTGAGGCCAAGTGGGTGACCGGCCCGGGCACAATAGTGCGCCTTCTCATAAGTGATGCGGACAAGCGGCCTTCAGAAGCAAACGAAGGCTGAGAGAAAAATCGAAGCTGCTGTATGGAGAATTGGAGCCACGAAGACCTCGTGGAGTGTTTCTTCAACTTTCTTCAAGTTGTTGTCATAGAAACCCCCGGATCCGACCGCTTTCAGCTCTCCGATTGAGTGCCGACCCGACAGCAAAAGTTGCTCTTAGGCTGGGATGTAGTCACTGAAGGTAGGCTACACGGCAACAAGTCTGCACGTATAAAACGACCCGGAGTAGTAGGCCTTCTTCCATATAAGGCGGTGCCCCCAAGGTGCCCCAAAGGGCCAAAGGAAGCGGCTTGTTGATGAAGTTGCGCTACAAACGCGAAGGGCCGGCAGCCAAGCCCGCAGCAGGCTGACAACACTCATAAATGGGATGAATGAATTGACGGGTTGGGGAATCGGAGTTTGGCGAACGCGTATCTGCTACTGTACTGTACTGTATTTACTGTACGCTCTCAGATCTCAGGCCTCAGGCTCAGCGCTCAGCGCTCAGATCTCAGATCTCATTACAACCACAGGCCTCAGCCTCAAACCACTCTCTCAAACCTCGACCGAGATTTCGTTGCCCTGCTCCCTTGCTGACTCAGACGAATTGACGGTCTGTTCAATACGGAATAGGTGTATCATCGCTCATCAACGTTGCATCAACGCTTTACCATACATAACGTACAAGGAGACTGAGTGATAACCACACATTTCTCGGAGTCGGAAACACCTCGTGAACGCGTGAACTCTTACAGTAAACCGGAGCTGCGATTACCTTACCTTCACCGACCACTCGTCATACTGTCCAGCAGTGAACTAGTGAACTTCCAGCCAGCTTGATATAGCAGGTCACAAAGATCGGTGATCACAAGATCCATCGTCTTTTGACGGGCATGCGCTCAGAAAAAGAAGAAAAAAAGTCGGGTCAGTCATATCATCTTCGAAATCGGAAAGTTCCATTTTGTCTTTTTATTATGAGGTCGCCAAGAAGTCTCTTGCTGCCTAGACGCATTATCCTTTCCAGGCCAATCCTGTCTGTCAACGCAACCGCCGGGTCTACTCGCATGCCTCCGATGGCTAGAAGTACAAAACATCTTAATGATGTTCTTCTGGTCGTCTTCTTTACTTACACATGTCATAGTATAAACTTGGACTCTTATAGAGGAGAATATACGGGTGGAACTGGCACACCACACGCTGTCTATACCGCGTTGCAAGAGGATCCGTGCTACGACGGCCGGAATAGAGTATCATCGTGCATCAACGCTTTACTATACATGGCGTTCTAGGGGCCCGAGTTGTGACAGTCATTTCTCGGAGTCAGAAATACCTCAATAAATGAGAACTACTAAATCGGAACCGCAATTGCCTTTTGATTCTTTCCGATCGACGACTTATCATAGTGTACAGCAATGAGCTTCCAGCCCGTCTGATTGAGCAGGTCACGATGATTGGTAGTCGTACGTTCTTGGCCATTAAAGAAAGCCATCATCTTTCGACGGGCGCGGGCGCGAAAAAGAAAAAGAAAAAAAAAGTTATGCCATCATCGTAGTCTGAGAGTTCAGTGTCTTCTTACCATGAGGTCCTCGTTGCACGCAGGCGAGGCCGCACGACCCAGGTTACGGAGCAGCGGTTGGGGGGGAACAGGAAGCTCCGCGCCCGGGATCTTCCGTGCTGCAGGTTCGTCGCAGGCAAAAGACATCACCTGATCGACGATGAGCAGTTGGGTCTTTGGCCCCGCGGCAGCCCGAAGATGTTTTAGTATCGTGAGGCAATACTCGTCTGCCCAGTTGTGGATTACTTGGCAAAGAAGGAAGACAGAAACGTCCTCTGGGTTATTTTCATCATGCCGCACAGGTTGCGGGTCAAAGAAGTTTTGGCCTTGGATTTTCACACGACCGGATTCGAGTGCATCCGGCATGTTCTTTTTCCAGTACTGCCCAAATACAAACTGTAAGCACGCAATTTTGGAAGGACTGATTCGAGTCATTTCACATACATCGGTCGCATCTCCCAAGACGGATTCCCGATCCTGGATAACGAATCGGAGCTGCGGGTGATGTTGAGCGAGTGTCAACGACTGCGAGCCGACACCGCCTCCGACGTCGACAACAAGCGAGCCCTCAGGAAGTCGTTCCCAGTCGTACCCTGAAAATTTCGATGTTTCTCAGGTGAGGGCGGGGTACAATGAATGCTAAACAGCGTGACCGAACCTTCCAGGATGGCATTGGCGGGCATTACGTTCTTCAAGCCATTCATCGCAGCCCCGAATCGAAAAATACGCAGCTTGTTTTCCGGACGCTCCAACCAGCTCCACTTATCTTCATTGACATTGTAAGCTTTGTTAAAGGCGGTCTTGTTCGCTTCATAGGCATGCGCAAACTCAGGGTCAAGGAGAGTCTCAGTAAGATAACCGGAGGTCTTGAAGCCCATATCGAGGCTGTAGAAGCGCATTAGGATATGAAATCTGTTAGAGTCCGGTCACCGGTGAGCAAGTCGTACGCATGTTCGATCAAAGATATAATCCCGGAGGTTCCTATGTGCTTCGATTCGGGGCTAACAATTCTTAGTTCATTCAGATTGATCAATAGACTTAGGACCAACCTTGCCAATAGTTCCTCGACTGACTTTCCCGTGTCCAAAAACGATGACAGGCGGTTATTGGCAAATACGTCCGGCGACACCTCCTTGAAGACATGGTTCGTGGCCAGGAGGCGGAGAACACGAGCTGATCACATATCATAATCATCAAAGTGTATCCAATACTCCTTCATACGTACCCAATTTTCCGGGGTGAACCTTGGTGGGTTGAGCAATTTCCAATACTTGTTTTCCCTACTCAATACTGGTCGTGTTCAGCTTCAAAGTAATGATTCGGCATAATATTACCTTGGAGCCAGCATCTCGAAGGATCTCAGCAACATGCGTGCTTATTGCAGTCCTCAATGCGGCACAAACGTTAAACTTCATTGTTCTCACGTCGTCAGTAATAATACTTGGTGGCGCCGAGGAACCTCCAGGCTTACCTGAACCGTAATATCAAGAAGGATGAGCGGCGCGGGCCTCACAAGCGTTATGAGCTGTCCCGCGGCGGACGTAATGAGTGAACCGGCCGACTGAATGGCAGGGTGCATGCGCGGTGCCTCGGACTCGGGGCTGAAGGTTGAATCCGGAGACGGGAAGGTGAAAGAGTTGGCAGTTACGACCTCTTCAATCTGTTCGATCGAAGTCTGTATGATGTTTGCGAGGGCTTTCAACTCGGCCAAGGTGTCTTTGGGGACCCTTTTGAGGAGGACGGTGTCAAAAATTCAACTTTGACTGCACATGACATACCCTGTGTCATACTGGGCGATGGGTATCGCCGACCCACAAGACAAAGGACGAGGATTTGAGACAGAGGAGGTCATTTTTGGATGAAAAGAGCCTCTGAGAAGGTACAGTGCTACGGTCAATGATTTATACCACTCTTGGTATGGCATACCTAGAGTAGCAGACACCGATAAGTCTGTGCAAGCTAGTCCGCGGCCATACGAGCATTAGGAAAGAGCACCTACATTCGGCCACACTGTCACCACTGGCAAGAAGCCGTCTTCTTGAATTGCCCTAGGTTTTCCCTACGGTTCGAACCAGATGGCTCCAAGATAGTCCAACTTGGTTATGTTCTTCCGTGAGACCATGCGGGTGACCCGGCGCCGCGGCACTAGGGTCACTTTGATGGCACAATGGTGCGCCTTCTCACAAGTGATGCGGATAAGCGGCCCTCACAAGCGAACGAAGGAGAGGGAAGTCGAAGCTGTGGAAATTAGGACCACAAGACCTTGTCAGCGTTCTTGTTATCCTAGAAACGTCCGGATTCGACCGCTCTGAGCTCTCCGATTGAGTACATACCGACAGCAAACTTGCTCTGGGATTATGTCACTGAAGGTATAACAGCAACAAGTGTGTACGTATAAAACGGCCTGGAGCAGACCTTCTTCGATATGAGGTGCTGCCCCGAAGAAAGCGGCGTCCGGTCATTGTTGACGGAGTTGAGTTACAAATGCAAAGGACCGGCAGCTGCGCGCGCGCACACACGAACAAAGTGTTCTAGCGACTGTCCTATGTGGTATTCTGAGCGAACTTGCGAAACTCGCCTCGCAATTGTTGCCCACCGCGCGTCCCATCCACCACGACTATCGATACCGAAGCCTTTGCCTACCGTAATTACAAGCGAGAAAGAGTGTCTGAGAATAGCCGCGTACAGAGTCAGCGGGGGGATGGAGGAAGCCTTAAGAGGGAAATTTTCACCTGGCCCATGCAGCCGAAAGTGTCACAACTTCAGAGGAGCGATCGTGGGGTCAGTTACGTAACACATGTGTAAGCAGCTGACTTGGACGAATTGACCCAACATGTTATATATCATCCTTGATATCACCGCCCATCAATGCATCAACGCTTTACCATACATAAGGTACAAGGAATCTGGGTCTTAACTCAAAATTTCTCGGAATCGGAAACACCTCATGAGCTCCTAAACCGGAACTGCGATACCTTCTGGTACCTTCTCACCGACCACTCGTCAAAGTGTACAGCAGTGAGCTTCCAGCCTGCCTGATCGAGCAGGTCACGAAGATATGTGATCGTGCGTTCTTGCCATTGAAGAATCCCATCATCTTTTGACGTGCGCGCGCGATAAAGAAAAAAAGAATCGGGTCAGTTATATCACCATCGTAATCTGAGAGTTTCATTTTGTGTACATACCATGAGGTCGCTAGCGTACGCATTCGAGGCTGCACGACCCATGTTACGGAGGAGTGGCTGGGGGGGAATAGGAAGTACTGCGCCCGGGATCTTCTGTGCAGCAGGTTCGTCGCAGGCAAATGACATTACTTGCTCGACGATGAGCAGTTGGGTCTTTGGCCCCGCCGCAGCCCGAAGATGCTTCAGTATCGTGAGGCAATACTCGTCTGCCCAGTCATGGAGTACTTTGCTAAGAAGGAAGACAGACACTTCCTCCGAATTATCATCATCGTGCCGCGCAGGTTGCGGGTCAAAAAAGTTCTGGCCTTGGATTTTCACCCGACCAGATTCGAGAGCATCCGGCATGTTCGTCTTCCAGAACTGTGGCCAGCACATACGGTAAGCACGCGCCATATTTTATAACGACTGATTCGCATACATCGGCCGCGTCTCCCAAGACGGACTCCCGATCCTGGATAACGAACCGGAGCTGCGGGTGATGTTGAGCGAGCGTCAAGGACTGCGCGCCAACACCGCCTCCGACATCGACAACAAGTGATCCTTCAGGGAGGCGTTCCCAGTCGTACCCTGCAAAATTCGATGTTCGAAGATGAGATGGTAGCGTACAATGAGTGCAACAGAACGTAGCCGAACCTCCCAGGATAGCATTGGCAGGGGAAGCGTTCTTCGACCATTCATGGCAGCCCCGAATCGAATGAGATTCAATCTGTTTTCTGGACGCTCAAGCCAGCTCCACGCGACTTCCTTGACATTGTATGCTTTGTTGAAGGCGGCCTTGTTCGGTTCGTAGGCATGCGCAAACTCAGGGTCAAGAAGAGTCTCAGTAAGATGACTAGAGCTCTTGAGGCTTATGTCGAGGCTGTGGAAGCCCATTCGGATTTGAAATCTGTTAGAGTCAGATGAGGAAATCATACACATGTTCCATAAAAGATGTAATCCCGGAGGTTCCTATGTGCTTCGATTCGGGACTATCAATTCTTTAGTTCATTGAGATAGATCGATAGACTTAAGACCAACTTTGACAAGAGCTCCTCGACTGACTTTCCCGTGTCCAAAGCAGACGACAGACGATTATTAGCAAATACGTCCGGGGAAACCTCCTTGAAGATATGATTCGTAGCGAGCAGGCGGAGAACACGAGCTAATCAAATAATCAACAAAGAGCATATAACATTCCCTGTTACCTACCTAATTTTCCGGGGTGAACTTTGGTGGGCCGAGCGATTTCCACCACTTGTTTTCCCTGGACAATAGAGGTCGCGTGCAGCTTCAAAGCCATAATTCAACACAACATTACCTCTGAGCCAGCATCTCGAAGGATCTCAGCAACATGCGTGCTTATTGCGGTCCTCAGTGCGGTGGAAACGTGGAACTTCGCGTCCTCAACAATAACACACGGTAGCACCGAGGATGCGCCAGACTTACCTGCATTGAAATATCAAGAAGGGTAAGCGACGCGGGTCTCACAAGTGTTATGAGCTGTCCCGCGGCGGACGCAATGAGCGAACCGGCCGACTGAATGGCAGGGTGCATGCGCGGTGCCTCGGACTCAGGGCTGAAGGTTGAATCCGGAGACGGGAAGGTGAAGGAGTTGGCAGCTGTGACTTCTTCGATCTGTTTGATCGAAGACTGTATAATGTTAGCGAGGGCTTTCAACTCGGCAATGGCGTCTTGCAGCACCCTTTCAAGAAGAGTCAAACACTTAACATTGACTGTGGATGTATGACATACCCTGCAGCAAACTGGGTGATGGGTGTCGCTGACTGAGAAGACAAAGGAGGGACAGAGACGGACATCGTTGTAAGAGAGAAGTGCCGTGTGAGTGATTCCTTTTATTCCCGAACCCATTTCAGTGCGCCTTGAGTAGATAACCATGTGCGCCCCTCGGCTCCGGGCATCATTTGATTCATTAGTTCCATGCTTCTGTCAGTCCGACTATAGTCATGATCAGTGACTGTAGCGACCAAACATATTCGATGGCACTGAGAGGACAGCTCACCATGGTGGAATCGTTGTTCGAAATTGTACTCTTGAAGGTCTAGCGCAAGCGTGAGTGATGTTGAGGACAACCAGCTGAGCCAGCGACTCGGTCGATCTAATTGATTACGAAATAAAATACTATTGCCCCCGTTCGGATGGTACCGGTCTACAGTACTACCGGTCTGCAGTTGGCTCAGCCGATACAGTAACTGCAGACCAGTGACGCGATACTATAAGAACGTTGGCAATTCATAATAGTAACTCATCGCTCCAAGCACCGCGCAAGTTACCGTGCTCCCTTTCTGATAGATCTTTTGCTCATTTCTCTTGTCTTTTTTTTTTCTCAGAAGTATTGTAGTTCAAACCAAAATTTCGCAGTGGACGTGGTGCGTGCTGGGATGCAAGGGTAGAGGTAGAATGCCGTTTAGACTGATTACAATTCGCAAGTCTCGGTAATCTATCATCCGCCCACTAGTAGTACGGTAATAGTAGAAAGCCATATTGAATCGTGAGCGGTGTCCACCTTAGCCAGCAGCCTGATCCTGATAACTCGGCCTGTATGTACGAAGCTTGAAGCTTCAGCCTCCTTGCGGCGCCACTTCTCTGGCGGCATCAGTCAACCAGTTATCCGAAACCAGGGTCCCTTCCAGACCCAGAGACGAATTGACGGTTTGTCAGTCGTTCAACACGGAATAGTCACTAGTGTATCATCGCCCATCAACGCTTTACGATGTAAAACATACAAGGAGTCTGATCGTAGCACAAACATTTCTCAGAGTCGGAAACACCTCATGAACTCCTAAACCGGAACTGCAATTGCCTTCTGGTACCTTCTCACCGACCACTCGTCACAATGTACAGCAGTGAGCTTCCAGCCCGCCTGATCGAGCAGGTCACGAAGATATGTGGTCGTGCGTTCTTGACCATTAAAGAATCCCATCATCTTTGATGGGTGCGCGCGCAGAAAAGAGAAAAAAAAAGGTCGAATCAGTCATATCACCATCGTGATCTGAGAGTTCCTGCTTACCATAAGGTCGCCAACGTACGCATTCGAGGCTGCACGTCCCATGTTATGGAGCAGCGGTTTGGGGGGAACGGGAAGCTCCGCCCCCGGGATCTTCTGTGCAGCAGGTTCGTCGCAGGCAAACGACATCACCTGGTCGATTATCAGCAGCTGGGTCTTTGGCCCCGCGGCAGCGCGGAGATGTTTCAGTATGGTAAGGCAATACTCGTCTGCCCAGTCGTGGAGCACTTTGCTAAGAAGGAAGACAGAACTTCCTCCGAATTATCATCATCATGCGCGCAGGTTGCGGGTCAAAGAAGTTTTGGCCTTGGATTTTCACGCGACCAGATTCGAGTGCATCCGGCATGTTCCTCTTCCATACTGGCCAAGTACAAACTGTAAGCACGCAGCAATTTGGAAGGACTGATTCGAATCATTTCACATACATCGGTCGCATCTCCCAAGACGGATTCCCGATCCTGGATAACGAAGCGGAGCTGCGGGTGATGTTGAGCGAGCGTCAAGGACTGCGCGCCGACACCTCCTCCGACATCGACAACAAGCGAGCCTTGAGGAAGGCGCTCCCAGCCGTACCCTGCCAAAAAAATTGATGTTTCGAAGTGAGATGGCAGTGTACAAGAATTCAACACAACGTAACCAAACCTTCCAGGATAGCATTGGCAGAAGAAGAGTTCTTTGATCCATTCATGGCAGCCCCAAATCGAACGAGATGCAATCTATTTTCTGGACGCTCAAGCCAGCTCCACGCAACTTCCTTGACATTGTATGCTTTGTTGAAGGCGGCCTTGTTCGGTTCGTAGGCATGCGCAAACTCAGGGTCAAGAAGAGTCTCAGTAAGATAACTGGAGGTCTTAAATCCTATGTCGACGCTGTAAAAGCGCATTTGGATCTGAAATCTGTTAGAGTTCGGCGAGCAACTCGTACCCATGTTCTACAAGAGATGTAATCCCGGAGGTTCCTACGTGCTTTGATTCAGGACTGACAATTCTTTAGTTCATTCAATTAGATGATAGACTTGGGACAACTTCGCCAATAGCTCCTCGACTGACTTTCCCGTGTCCAAAGCAGACGACAGACGATTATTGGCAAATACGTCCGGGGAACCTCCTTGAAGATATATTCGTAGCGAGCAGGCGGAGAACACGAGCTGATCAATAATCAACAAAGAGCATATAACATTCCCTGTTACCTACCAATTTTCCGGGTGAACCTTGGTAGGCCGAGCATTTCCGCCACTTGTTTTCCCTAGACAATACAGGTCGTGCAGCTCAAAGCCATAATTCAGCACAACATTACCTCTGAGCCAGCATCTCGAAGGATCTCAGCAACATGCGTGCATATTGCGGTCCTCATTGCAGTGGAAACGAGGAACTTCATGTATCAATAATAACGCACGGTAGCGCCGGAGAACGTCCAGGCTTACCTGGGTTGAAGTATCAAGAAGGGTGAGCGGCGCGGGCCTCACCAGTGTTATGAGCTGTCCCGCGGCCGACACTATGAGTGAACCGGCCGACTGAACGGCAGGATGCATGCGCGGTGCCTCGGACTCAGGGCTGAAGGTTGAATCCGGAGACGGGAAGGTGAAGGAGTTGGCAGCTGTGACCTCTTCGATCTGTTCAATCGAAGACTGTATGATGTTGGCGAGGGCTTTCAACTCAGCAATTGCGTCTTGCGGGACCCTTTCGAGGCGAGTCAAACACTTAACATCGACAGTATATGCATGACATACTTTGCAACATACTGGGCGATGGGTGTCGCCAACTGAGAAGACAAAGGGGGGAGACAGAGGGGGACATCGTTGTGACGAGAGAAATGCACTGTCAATACTTCTCCTTTTATTCCCAAGCCCATTTCAGCGCGCCTTGAGTGAATAACCTTATGTACAGCACAGTCAAATAACTCTTATCCTATACCCTCAGTCAGCGGTTTTCATTTCATGCTTCTGACATGCAATTAGTCAGTAACTGTTGCGATCAAACGCATTTGATGGCACTAGGCGGACAGCTCGCCATGGTGGAATGATTGCTCAAATTGTGTGGGCCAGTTGTGGCTCCTGGTGAATTCTGGGAAGTTTAGTGCAAGCGTGAGACGTTGAGACGGAACATGCTCAGCGCGGGCTGAGACAGGTGAGCGACCGGCGGACTTGGTATCCAGATCGATTATGAAATGGAGATTACGATAAGATAAAAGATTAAGATAAGAACCCGCGCTCCCTACGCATCTTTTATTCCTTTTCTCTTTTGTTCTTATCTTCAATTCCTCAAAATCAGTTTACACCTCGCCGTTTTTCAAATTTCAAAGTAGATGTAGTGTCGTCACTGCAAGTCACTGACACTGATTACCAATTCAGAAGTCGGAATCAGGTTTTATGATGGATCTGAATCTGTCACCCACTAATGGATGACTAGTTGTTTAGTGATGGTAATAGACTAATAGACTAATAGTAGAGTTCCATATAATGGTTAATCATGCAACCATAAGTGATCCTGATAGCTCGGCCCTAATGTCGGCTTTGGTCAACCGGTTAACCGGTAACCTGACAGCTGTAAGCCAGTTCCTTGGCCAACTCCCTCGCAGACTCAGACTAATTAATGATTGTTCAACACGGAATAGTATATCAACGCTCATCGATGCTTTACTATACATAACGTAAAAGGAGCCCGTCAGGCCGTATTCTGGGCGATGAGGTGGAAGAGTAGGAAGCCTCGTCATACCAAGAGCGAGCCTGTTAAAGACTCACTAAGATGTCTAAGACCAGACACGAACCGTGATAGATATCTCTAGGGAGTCAAAAATACCTCAATATATGTGAATTTCTAAACCGGAACTGCAATTGCCTTCTGGTACCTTCTCACCGACGGCTCGTCATAGTGTACAGCAATGAGCCTCCAGCCAGCCTGATCGAGAAGGTCACGAAGATATGTGATCGTGCGTTCTTGGCCATTAAAAAATTCCATCATCTTTTAATGGGCGCATACAGAAAAAGAAAAAGAAAAAGTCGGGTCAGTTATATCATCATCGTAGCCTGAGAGCTTGATTTTGTCTTCCTACCATGAGGTCCTCAGCGTACGCATGCGAGGCCGCACTACCCATGTTACGGAGTAGCGGTTGGGGTGGAACGGGAAGCTCTGCGCCCGGGATCTTCTGCGCAGCCGGTTCGTCGCAGGCGAATGACATTACCTGCTCGACGATGAGCAGTTGGGTCTTTGGCCCCGCGGCAGCCCGAAGATGTTTTAGTATGGTGATGCAATACTCGTCTGCCCAGTCATGGAGTACTTTGCAAAGAAGGAAGACAGAAACGCCCTCCGAGTTATTATCACCATGCCGCGCAGGTTGCGGGTCAAAGAAGTTTTGGCCTTGGATTTTCACGCGACCAGATTCGAGTGCATCCGGCATGTTCCTCTTCCAGTACTGTGGACAGCACATACTGTAAGCATGCAGCATATCTTGGAAGGACTGATTCGAATCATTTCACATACGTCGGTCGCATCTCCCAGGACGGATTCCCGATCCTGGACAACGAAGCGGAGCTGCGGGTAATGTTTAGCGAGCGTCAAGGACTGCGCGCCAACACCGCCTCCGACATCGACGACGAGCGAGCCCTCAGGAAGGCGTTCCCAGCCATACCCTGTCATTCGATATTTCGGAGATGAGATCATGGCGGCGTACACACAACTTAACCGAACCTTCTAGATGGCATTGGCAGGGGAAGCGTTCTTCGATCCATTCATGGCGGCCCCGAATCGAACGAGATGCAATCTGTTTTCTGGACGCTCAATCCAGCTCCACGCATCTTCCTTGACATTGTATGTTTTGTTAAAGGCGGTCTTGTTCGCTTCATAGGCATGCCCAAAATCCGGGTCAAGAAGAGTCTCAGTAAGATAACTGGAGGTCTTGAGGCCCATGTCGAGGCTGTGGAAGCACATCAGGATCTGGAATGTGTTAGAGAGTCCTGTGAGCAAATCGTACACATGTTCCATAAAAGATGTAATCCCGGAGTTCCTATGTGCTTCGATTCGGGACTAATCAATTCTTCAGTTCGTTGAGATAGATCGATAAACTTGGGACCGACTTTGCCAATAGCTCCCCGACTGATTTTCCCGTGTCCAAAACCGATGACAGACGATTATTAGCAATACGTCCGGGACACCTCCTTGAAGATGGTTCGTAGCGAGCAGGCGCAGAACACGAGCTGATCACAAAATCAAAATCAACAACGAGTATTTATACTCCCTGTTACCTACCAATTTTCCGGGGTGAACCTTGGTGGGTTGAGCGATTTCCAACACTTGTTTTCCCTACGTCGCAATAGAGGTCATGTACAACTTCAAACCTATAATTCAGTACAGCATTACGTTCGGTCCAGCATCTCGAAGGTTTCAGCAACATGCGTGCTTATTGCGGTCCTCAGTGCAGTGGAAACGAGGAACTTCATGTCGTCAACAATGATCCACGGTAGCGCCAAGGAACATCCAGGCTCACCTGAGTCGAAATATCAACAAGTGTGAGCGATGCGGGTCTCACAAGTGTTAAAGCTATCCCGCGGCAGACGCTATGAACGAACCGGCCGACAGAATGGCAGGATGCATGCGCGATGCCTCGGACTCAGGGCTGAAGGTTGAATCCGGAGACGGGAAAGTGAAAGAGTTGGCAGCTGTGACCTTTTCGATCTGTTCAATCGAAGACAGTATGATGTTTGCGAGGGTTTTAAGCTCGGCAATTGCGTTTTGCGGCGCCCTTCCGAGGGTAAGCACTTAACATCGACGGTACATGTATGACATACCCTGTGGCATACTGGGCGATGGGTGTCGTCGACTGAGAAAACAAGGAGGATTCGAGACAGAGTGGGACATCGTTGAGATTTGAAACGACACTCGAGAAAGTGCTGGGTCCATGATTTATACTTTCCCCGAACCCATTTCAGACGCCTACAGTACAGTCAATCACTCATATCGCATATCGCATACCCCTCGGTCACCCCATCATTTCAGTTTCTGACTATAGTCGGTACTGTAACTGCAGCACCAAGATGACACCTTTCTAAAACATTTGATAGCACTGGCAGACAGCTTACCATGGTGGAATCATTACTCAAAATTGTGTGGCTCCTGGCGAATTCCGGAAATTTCTGGCGCAAGCGTGGCGCAGTGATGAAGTCAATGATGGCGCGTGGACCGAGCCGACCGAGCCGGCGAGCGACACGCGACCTTGATTCCGGTCTATTACGTACAGTACTGTAACTTATGTCCCGCCGTTGTGAGTTGTGAGTAATTTCATTCCCGCCTTACAGTAATTCCCAAGTTACTGTAATTCAAGAGTTAATTCCAGTAAGAGTACTCATACGTCCCACCTCCTCCCTTACTCTCCTTCTAGAGGGTACTTGGATTCCAAAAATGACGACGGGCTCAGAGTCTCACAAACTAGGTCAAGAACTAGATTCTCACAGTGATCAGCTCTTTTAGCCAAGCTTTCCGCCGCTGCGGCGCGCCACAGCCACATCTAAATTGGTGGCGGCGGCCGTACCCGAAGGCACACCGAGCCAAGACAATGCGAGTGAGGTACTGTACCAGAGTCTCAGGAGCTGATGACCATCTCAGACGCTTGCAACAAGGCTTGCACAGCCGTGCTCTGATCAAATTGAAGATCATCAACGAAATCCTGGCACGTGTCGCAAACATTAGTCACGTGAATTTATAAGTCCCGTGCAGTGGTAATTCCTCTCGTCAGAGCTGCTGATTCAGTTGACTGATGCTGTGAACAGAGATGGGCTGTTCTCCTGCCGCCCACCTGTTGACCCAAACAGCGCCTACTCTGCTTATATATCTCCGTTTTACAAGCGGCTTTTCTCACATATATTAATCCACACTTCATCCTGGGAAGTGCAACTGCCAATTTCAGAGCCAACCATATTATGACACATACCACAGCTAAACTCGGTGGCCCAGCCTCTGGCGTCGTCATCGCAAAGTCGCAGTATGTTATCCAGTCCTGTTGTTGGCATCCTCTCCACTCTCTATTAACGGCTCTCACTTTGTCGATAGCATGGGCTTATGCGGATGACCTGGGCACCAACGCCTGTCCGAGATGAACAGGCATTTGCAGCATTAAAGGGAGGTATCGATGCTCTGCCTCCGGGAGCGAAGATGTTTCTCAACAGCTGTCAGTGGGTTCCATGACCCGATCATTATTTGCCTCCTCAACTCACGCGCCTCACTTCAGCCGAGTTCTATGGACAAGGCTTGACCACAGCGAATCTCGATTTACTCGCACGCTTCTTCGAGAAGTATCCAGGTTACGCAGACCGGACTTTCCTCTCTGTCAAAGGCGGAATCGTTCCCGGCCGGCTCGAAGCAGACGGGAGCAGAGAAAACCTACGCAGGAGTGTCAATGCCATCCTCAAGGCCCTGCGTGGAACGAAGAAGCTCGATCTATTCGAGCCGGCGAGACTCGATTGGAAATACAACATCGAGCACTATGCAGAGGTGCTCAACGAATTGGTGAAGGAAGGAAAGTTCGACTATATTGGTCTGTCTGCAGTTGGGGCAGAGACAGTACGACGCGCGCACAAGGTACGAAAGCTTTTTCAGTCACTTTGTATGATACACACGAATGTGTATACTGTGACTTTAGGTTATGCCTATCGCGGCGGTCGAGATCGAGGTAAGCCTTCAAGCCTACGGGAAGCAAACGAAGGACGGTAAGCGCCTACTCTATACCTTCTCCCTTTCCTATCAGGCTCATTATTTGCTTAGTGATCGCCATCTGTAAAAAGCTTGACATAAGCGTCATCGCGTATTCGTAAGCGCTTCTCGCTTCGTCGCTGCCATCATCCTGCTGACCCGCAGCAGCCCGCTTGGCCGTGGATTGCTCACAGATCGTGGAGGCGATTCCAGGCACTCATCCAACCGATTTCAAGATGATGTAAGTGCTCTTACGCACTCCAGCCCGCACGGTCAGCAAGCCACTGACTCTGTCCAACGCTCCAGTTCTTAAACACGCTGTCGACAATAGCGAATCGTAAGGGCATTACGCTCGCTCAATTGAGCATTGCGTGGGTAGGCTCCCTGGGCGACCATGTCTTCCCGCTTCCCGGTTCCTCGTGAGTTCACGGATCACACCTCATTACTTGATTCCTAGACGTGACCCGTGCCCCGCAGAAATGTAAAGCGAACTTTAGAAAACCTGCGGGCTGGGATGCGAAACTGACGACTGAAGACCTGGCAGATATTGCGCGGCTTTTGAAGAAGCATCCAACGGAGTGATATATAGATTATTGATGTAGTAGTTAGACGTCTAGATTTGAACCTCCCTCTCGTAGTGTCATTTTAATTTCAGTTGCTTGGTGTGTGGGGCTGGGAGTTGGACGACTGAAGAGCCCCTGAAAATTCCGCGTCAGCCTCCTGCATGACTGCATTGGCCTCGTGTGTTGGTGCTGTTCTCTATCGTGAGCCGTGAATGTCGTGAACCGTGAATGCGAGAACTTTAAGCGTTGAGCTGCACGCCTCAGACCTCAAGAATAACTCCAGCTGCCAAACAAATTTGTCCACGTGGCACGTGCACATGATTTCACGTGACTTTATTCGCGTGGGTCAGCTTAGGGTCGGTTCTGAACGCACTCCTGAACGAACCCGAAATCGCAGCCTCACACTCTTTCAACCAAATGACCGAAAACTACAGGGTTCTGCTGTCTGGTTGAAAACGATCGGAGTCTTTTCGACGTCTCCATCTCACCCACCTAATTGATCTTCGACCTTCAGGCACTGTCCGCACTGATTCATCATGAGCGCTTCCTGCAATGTGACCAGTGTTGAGTCGCAGCTATTTTTGATCCAATTTCAAGGCTTCAGCGTGTAATCATGAGCCTCGCTCACGTGTGAGCTCGGAACCTTTCGGAATTTCGACAATTATATCTCCCCGTTACCGACCGTTCAGCTTGGTTACAGGTTTCTGCGGCGTATAGGACTGCCAACTGCCAACTTCTAGGATGCCGAAACGCCCGAGTAAACCGACAGATGGCACTTATTCATTTTCCCACTCACGAACTGAACTTGGCTCTCAGGTAATCGGTCAATTTTATGTACAACCGTATTTTTACGCGCTGGAGGCTGTATAAATCCTTGACCATACGTCCGAGTCACTGTCCTCCTCCCATCATTTGCAATGTCTCCCCAGCTTCGGATCCCGTTCCACGATCAATGACACCCGCCGTCCAGAATCCTGTCACAGGGTATATCTCACATGTACGGCCGATGATGAACTGTCTGACAATATACTCCTCAAAAGGGTGTCGCAAAATGCCTTGGCAGCCTCGCCAACATCATACAGTCATCGGTCGAACAGATCGAAGCGGCTGTAACCGCAAACTCTTTCACAATTCCCTCTGCAGATTCAACGTTTACTGTTGAGTCCGAGGCACAACGCATGCACCCTGACATCCTATCGGCCGGATCGCTCATCACTTCCGCCGCGGCGCAGTTGTGAGGCCCGCTCCACTCACAGTCGTCGATATCATGATGCAGGTAAGGCTGAATGTCCTTCTGTGCCATGAAGTGTTGTTGACGACTTGGGAAATATGTAAGTTCCAGGTTTCTGCTGCAGTGCGCACTGCGATAAACATGCATGTTGCTGAGATCCTTCGGGATGCCGGTTCCGAGGTAGCATTCTATTCAACTTCGCTTTGAAACTATCCCGACCTCTGCCGCTTAGGGAATACACGTGTCGGAAATTGCCAAGTCGACCAAGATTCACCCCGAAAAGTCGGGTATGTATTCCGGGAGCACCCTACTGTCTCGAATCCGGCCGTGTGAAAGTTCAAGGTTGGTAGTAATAACGTTTTCAAACTTCCCACCTTCCACAGCCCCGGGTTATGCTCACTGACATTCGGGCCTCCTCCCTTCCCCCTTCCCAAGGCCACAACTTCTTCGAGCCACAACCCGCACAGCAATCGGACGTCTCCGTCTTCCTCCTCGCCAGAGTGCTCCACGACTGGGCCGACAGTTTTGCGTCAAAATACTGAAACAGCTGCGTGCTGCCGCCGGGCCAAAGACCCAACTCGTCGCGTCGTCGTCGAGCAGATGATGTCGCAGTCTGTGACGAGCCCGTAGCGCACGAGATCCAGGAGCGGAGCTGCTTGTTCCCCCAGAGCCGCTACTCCGCAACATGGGTCTGCGGCCTCGGGAACATACTTCATTGACGTCATGGTAAGGGAACTCAACTTAATATTAGGCGATAAACTAGCTGGACAATTGTTATTTTTGATGCGCCAAAGATGATGAGCTTCTTAATGGTAAAGAGCGCACGATCACTTCTTCGTGATCTGCTCAAAGAGATGGAGGCTCACTGCTGTATATTATGATAAGCCGTCGGTGATCAGGTTCCAAAAAGTGATTGCGGTTCCGGTCTAGTGGTCTCTCAACAGGGCGTGTTGTGGCCTTAGACGTGTGTGAGGAATTACGACCTGGAGGAGATTGCCAGTGCAATTTTGTGCGCAGACCGCGTGCCATTGTCAATTATCGAAGGCCAATTGACCTACTCCGTGCTATAACAATTTTTACTTTCGTTTATGCAAGAGATTGTAGCAATGTGACAATGACAGAGATGTCATCCAAGCGAGCCCCATGTTGTGACCTACCTCCTTTATGTGCTCCATAAATTGTGAGGTGTGCTGATGAAGCAGCTAGTTTTGAGACCGGGGTAGAGGAATGTGATAGAATAATTCTCACAATGCATCACATCGACCGACTCCTTCACGTCACAGCCACGACAACGGAGCATAAAAAATACTGTGCATATATCCAAACATACTCAGCACCAAAAGTCACAGCGTCTATATGTGATAGTAAATTGTATATACATCGGACCTTACCATTGCGTGTGGGTGAAAGGGCCGAAGCGTGAAGGGAATAAAGACGAGGTGAGGGCATCATGTAATAGCGCAAAAGATCCTGTGTAGTCGTCGCCGTCATCGTTATAGTCATGCGGGCGGGAAAGCGTGGAGGGACATCATCGCAAAGCTGATGGCCACTGCCTGCGAGGCAGCCACTGCCCATCCGCGTTAAACCGCGGGTTCCGAGGGAACTCGACCCCCTATCCTTCGTCGACCCAATCGGGACTAAACGAACAATTCCCCATCAGTTACAGTGCGGCGCACAACGTACGAGATAGGGGAAAAACTCACGGAACCATGTCCACACACGCGGGCCGAAGACCTGTTCCCAGTTCGCGCGCACGCTGCCAAGCCACCACATGTTAGCCTCGCGCCCGATGCGCCCATACTCTGCGTCCCACGCTTGTCGTGTACGCCACTTTGCCCTAAAAAAAAGCCACCCAATGGAGCTCAGCTTGCACAAGAAATGCGGGCGCACGAAGGGAGGGGGCGGGAGAAAGAAAGAAAAGCACGAACCTGAATGCACAGAAAGAATGCATTTCATCCAGCGTCTCATTCTCGCGCTCTTTTATCGTGCGCGAAACGAGGTGCTCAACTGTCGTCCGATTTGTGCCAATGAGCACGATATGTGTCGACACCATTGCCACCGTGAACATAGAGAATAGTCCCGATCTGTCGCCCTTGTAAGATGCGGGTAGTTGGAACAGGGAGGGGAGCAAGTGCGTACAAGGCAATCATGACAATCTGCTCAGGGTCGAGCGATATTCCCCTGCGCGTGGCGGCGCGCACATTGAGAGCGAGAAGTGTAGAGAATGTCCAGAGGCAGAAGAATGCGTTCCATGCCACAAACACAAAGAAGAATTTCTGATTCTGCGCACCGACGCACTGCCCAATCCCTATACCGTAGCGGTCACCTCCCGACATACCGGCCCGAAAAGGACACCAAAAACTTACAAGGACAATGATGATCGAATCTCAACACACACTACAGTACCGGCACGCAGCGGCCGCCCTCATGAGCGCTTTTCATCTACATCCCACAAGAGAGACGTACCTTGTCGCACGTCCTGCAGTGATGTGCTCGTGGTGGCTTATTAATCCCGCATGGCTGACAATAGTTATGTAGTTTGCGTGCGGAGTGATCGCCCGGTCAGGAAGCTTTGGTCTGCTTGTCGGTAATTGACCATTTGTAGGGCGCTGCCTGTCCACAGGCGAGATGTGTATGTGTCAGTGTGACCGGTGCTTTCGGTGCTCGGTCGGGCCGAGCGTGGTTGGTGTGAGTGATTTCCGGAGTAGGAATGTGAGTGGAGCGTGCTTGACATGCGTGACTGCTGCCCCGGCCACGGCGGGCGCGAAGAGAGGTGAGAAGGCGAGGTGAGAGAGGATGAAGAAGGCGGTATGCTCCGCGTGGACGAGTCCTGAGATATCTGGGGTGGCAGCGCAGGTGCTGGTGGTCGCGGCATCTGTAGCGGTGGTAATGGCGATGGCGGGAGGTCCCGGTAGGGCGTCGTGTTTTCGCGAGACACAAGCTCCTGGTCAACTGACGTCGGTTGTTTCAGATGAGCTGTGAAATGGAAGGGGAAACGCATCTAGTTAGAACAATCGGAATCACGGAACTAAGACAAACGGGGCAAGGCCTCTACGACGACGCGTGTTGACAGCCCAGCCTAGGATCAGCCACACGCCCATTAGGCCAAGAGATACCACTATATGACGTAATGGTCCGGGGAAGTCGTGACGGAAAATGGAGAACAGGGCCACGAACATGAATAGCACAGCGAGGTGCGCGTGAATGAAAGAAAGCGAGGTGCAGAACACACGCGTACAGCCAATCATGTCTGCTACGGGAAAAGGCGAGACTAGTCCATCAGAAAGAAGCGCGCACACGGGGCACATACATGCGGCAAGTGATGGGTGATGGTGATGGTGGCGATGGTGGTGGAACATCATGATACACAGCATATACGAAACGACGAATAGAGAGCGAGCACAGGACACGGCAGACAGCAGGGACGAGGCTCACCTTGGCATAACCTGGTGGGGTGAATAAAACCTGAACCCAATTCCCAACCAAACCCAAACATGAATTCACACATGAGCATACACGCCGAGCATCGGGGTAGAGGGGGGCAGGAGGGGGAATAGGCGAGCGACACGGTGGGGCAACTGAGAACTGAGCACGCACCTTGATATACGACCAAATCATCATCATCCCAAGCACGACAAAAACAGCCAAGAAAATGACTGACACGAGGATGAAAGATAAGAAGGTCGTCAGAATAAAGCCTCCGCCGCAATACCAAAAAATCACGAAAAGAGAAAGACAAAGGGAGGTGCGGGGAAGACGCTGGGACTCACTACCCAATCTACGTGAACCCAGCGAGTTGCGTTCGCGTTTGATCATTGGTATGCACAGTCTTCCGATGTAGACATATCCCGCGTAGGCGATGATGGTAACACCGAGAGCAATAGACCACTTGAGCACAAACCAGGGCTTGGGCCTTTGCGCCGTCTGTGACCACGACGGCGGGGAGTGGTAGGGACGGGCTCATCGACCATGGTGGAGGGGTGAAAGGCCTTGTGTTGATCACTTGAGGGCATCTCCTAATCATTCAACTCGCAGCCAGGGCTCCACACTGCACAGTCCGGGTCCGGAGGGACAAAGGGCCGTGTACGTAATTCTATCACGTGGAAACACTAGGGTTAGGAGTTGCTACAGTACATCTAACAAGTCATCAATCAATCATCACCACCTTGCATGAGCGTTTGCGAAGCCACGATCCGTTCTGCGAGGGCAGTCAAGTTCGCATCTGCCACCACGACGTCCGGCGCATACTCGACACCAAATATCTCCCGCACTGCACGCGCGATCCGCCATGCTTGCCGCGCCGACCAGAACCGGAAGTCGTCTGGGTCTCCGCTGTTGTCTCGCTGTCCTCAACCGTTCCATTCCCGTGCTTCGTGGAGCTTGGGATCAGTGATGGGTCCCCATCGAGACATAGCGGGACGACGTGTGCGAGTGCCGCGCGTACGGAATCGAAGTCGACTCTTTCGGGGCGGTCCACTGCGACACCGATTATGTCAATCTGGTACTCTGAAACATGGTACGGGGAAGACGCACCGTATATCTCGATAGGCCCTTCTAGCGCGAGCACATTATATTTCCGTCATGGTGGTACCGCATTTCGTAGTGCCCGACCGTCCATGGCAATGAGTCTCCTTTGAACACGGCCGTACCACATTCCTCGTCGCTTGCACCTGCATCTGTCGGAGCACTCGTCTGATTTCTTCGCCAATCGGGACATCTCCGTCCCACTCTTCGTCGTGAACGGGCACCCACATCCCCAGCGATGATGTTCGGGTAACAAGCGACGACCGGTTTGCACCAACACGATACAGTCCGATCCAGTCTCTCCGCGAGTGGTGCCGTGGCACCCGCCACTTAACCTCGATCTGCGCACCAAGGTGGAATCGTAAAGCACTCCCCGGAATTCGCGGTACAATGTGTATGCTGTATTTGTCCGTTGCGTACGCCGATAAGTCGTTTGCCACGCGCCTACGCCTCGAAAGTTCTCGTCAGCGTCCCAGTTTCAGTTACAGGGATTACTCACGTGATGACGAGTTTCTCTCGCGACTGCTGAAGGAGAAACTTCGTTTCTTGTACGACCTCAGATAACTTGGTCGAGCTGTGGACCCATTAAAATTCTCAGTGGACGGCCACAGGGGACGAAGCAGACATACACTTATTCACAAACTCCTCCAAAACCTCCGCGGTATCCTCGTATACCTTTTCAAACGTACCCCGTACCTCCCGCACAACGCGCTTAATCTCCGGCGCGTGACGTCCTGCACGCCTTTCGAGCAGTCGCGCGTTGTGACGCGCGACCTTTTTGACTACCTTAGTGAATCCCGCATCCTTCCGCAGGCTATCTCCGTATAACTTCCGCATGTGCGGGCTATAAAAAACATGTAGTGTTGGTCAGAGGCGTAAAAGGGGGTGATAACGCACTGTTCAACGTAACGCAGGAACCACAAATACGACATGTGCCTCACGCCAGCGAGGATATAGACAAGCTTGTTCCCACTGATGAGAGCCATCCCAAAGAACGCAGCGCCGGCAGTGATCTCAGGGTTGTTCAGATACCTAATGTGGCGTTAGGTCGGGCGCAAGACGGAGAAGACGGGGCATTACCGGTAGATGCCGGAGTAGTTGAGCGACGAAGGGTACTCGTCCATGAAAAAGTCACCGTAGAACCAGCCTGAAAGGCAACACGTTACACTGTTGTCGCCGCGCGCCAAGAACGGGCACTAATCGCTTACCAAAAACACCGAGGACCTCGTACGACTCCCTCGTCACCCACATGTGAAAGGCAATCAATATCTACGGTCTATGAGTTCAGGCACGTGCGCAACTAACGCGGAGGTGATGAACTTGCCGTCCCAACTGTGTGACGTAGTAACTCATTACCCGTTATCCAAGCGTGTGGAAGCTCGTAGGTCTTCCACACGAGCCCGAAACAGGACACTGTCCCCTTATATCAGCCCATCTTTGAGACAAGTGACAGATAGGAAACACGGACCGTAACTCATGCACATGCTCAGATTGTACACCACTTTCCAGCTGGCGAATGCCTCCCTTACAGCACCACGCATCAAGTTGCGGGCCGGGTAATGGTAATGCTTTAAGAAGTGCCGCACGAGGAACTTGCGCGCACTCTGTGCCTGCAAAACGAGACCGAGGCAGAGTGTGTGGAAAATTGTCCAGGCAAGCGCATGCCCAAAGTGCACTCCCGCGCTCGTGAGAAGATGCGTCGGAAGGACTGAGGTCAGTAACGCGTATGCCATTGCGAGGAGCAGCATGAAATCATGAGCCCTATCGGAAGAAGGCTATAGCATGCCAAAACACTCCACTACGAGTAAAGGAGGCTCACCGAAATACGTCGAGATGAGACAGGACGATAGTGTCCCGGCGGAAATACCGGTTGCGTAAATCGTGATGGGAAGCTTAGTTGATTCGATTCCTTCACTGATACACGTTTGCTGCTCCAACTCGGCATCGGTCTCCGTTTCGCTATCACATGGGGTTGAACCTTCGGTGACCGACGACGTTGAGGATGGGTCAGAGAACGCGCGGGCTCGAGAGAGCGTTCCTTCTTGTCGTTCAAGGGACGAATCTATCCGAGGTATAACGTCGGCTGAGTCATTTGCTAGTGGGGGCGGCTGAGGGATGGGCACGCGTTGGGCAAGGAGCTTGGGCTGCCCGTAGAAGCGTTCAATATCTAATTCCAGTAGATCAGTCTTCGAGAAAGTCAAGTTCAATACACGGCGACGCTTACGAGGATTCTCAAAAAAGACGAGAAAAGCAAATTGCGCGCTGTGCGCCGCAAGGCTTACGAACAAGACGGGGTAGCTGCCCACAATTAGGGATATTCCATAAATCCATGCATAACCTGTCACGGCTCTTAAAATGATCATGTGACTGATTAAGGAAAGCTTACCGACGGAGTACATGGGATGCGGCGCAAGCTCAAACACGCCATCAAAAACGAGCGCACCGCGTTGAAAGAAGCAGTCGCCCCAGTACCAGCCGTAATCCTTGACCACATGGTGCGCTTCCGATTTGACCCAGAGGTTGAATGCGATGAGGACGACACCACCGACCCAGCTGGAGTGGGTCAGACAATCACATCTCTGGCATGTAAACACAGACGCCCGCACGGCAAGACTCACCGCAGCACATGAACAAACATAGAGAGCCCTGACGGTACGCGGAAGCAGGCAAATGCGAACAAACAGAATGACAAAAAATCACTGGGAAGAGTCTTCAGAAGCGCTCGGAGGCTGATGACCAGAATAGAAACGCACTTGATCAAGATAATGTCTACGGCCTGGCGAAAGAGTAGCCAGGTGTTGTACTCCAGTGGAAGTTCCTATAAAACGCGCGGTCAATCGAGGGAGCAAATAGGCCATGAGAATCATGGACGCACGTCAAAGGAATAGTCCTTGCCCATCTTACCCACAAGCTGGTTGCGAATCCAAGCACGAACCAGGGGCCTACGTTCCTGATCGAGCCACCCAAGCTTGTGCACGGTCCTGACGATCCACCTGCGCTTGCTTTGCTTGGTCAGAACGTATCCCAGGCCAGCATCGTACGCGGCCCGCCAAAAAGCAAAGTAGAGAAAGAAAAAGAGTTTTCGGGGAGTAGACGGTAAGGAGTAAAAAAGGAAGAGCTGGAACGCAAGGAGGCCGAGGTTGATGATGTCGATGTGCGATTTTGGGTAAGATGGATGGAAGAGCGCCGTGAGGACATCGTGCGTGGTCGGTACGCGGAAGACTGAAAGGGTGGTGGCCAGGGCACGTGTTAGCGAGTGAGCGGACGGAAGTCCGTACCATGCTCACCTTGGCCCGACGGCGTTTTTCCGAGAACGATGGGATCCCGTGTGGGGTCATCATCCTGTGTAGTGTGAGCTTGTCCCTCTCGCTGATGAGGGACGCGATGTCGCAGACCGTCGTCCAGAATTGCCGACATGGCAGTCAAGATGCAAAAGTGGGTACGGGACGTAATAAAAGGAGCAAGAGGTCGCGTCTTTTTCGCTCCCATCCTCGTTCTCACGTGATTCTCGTAAAAAAAAAACCGGAAATCGAAATTAAAAACGACTCACCGTAGTTCTCACGTAATTTTTCGTCATCCTTGTGCGAGACAATAGTCCGACTTGCAGCCGCCTTGATCGTCGCTTTTCCCTGTTGAGAGTTGTACGCGAGTGCCGCCGACGATGTCCGAGTCGCTGATGCGATAACGTCTACTGGTAATCGATGGATCGCTCTGGGCTTGGCTCTGGGCCATCGAGGCAGTATCGAGGCTCGGCCATTTGTTGACCTTCGTTTGTTCAGATCGCGCACGAAAGATTCACGAGCTCATGCACTGTTGAGCTATAGACTGGTGAGGGCTTCAATGCATTGTGTCCAGTACGAAGTAACGTCGTAGTTGTGTGTGAGTTATCAATCAGTGGTTCCGGCCCTAAAGTCGCTGGCCAAACGTGTGGCGATTTTCACATTCAGCCAACGTGGGCTACTCGTGGGCTTGACTTTAACTTCAACTTCGACTATCAACGTATCAACAACTATCAAGTTCTCTTCCCATTGACAGGTTACTGTAAAAACCGAAATAATTCAGCGAATGAATTCAATGGTCATTCCCCCGTTATTCACTCAGCGCTAGGCCGAAGCTCACCCGGTGCAGAGTTGCTAATGAGGGGGAAGAGAGAATTTTTTATCTAGGCGTCAATTCAACTGCTTCCTCGTTCCTTCAGAAGTACGTTTTACGACACGCCTCACACTCAAAAAAAAAAGTTGCGTCACCCGCATAGTTTCCTCCCAGATGTACCTCCCAGATGTATCGTAGGCGTTATTCGTTTCCATGTTCATAGCACCTCAACAATCCAAGTCTGTTACTGTAATTGTCATCGGACAAACGTCATCTCTCCTACAATATTCCTTCGCAGTACATCAATGATTCAATCGATACGGAAATTAACGCGGGAGGGAGAATGCCGTGTTTCTGTAAGGCCCTGGGGCATGACACCTTACAGGCCTAACCAACCTGCCATGGTACGTCAACTCCAAGAGAGCGAGGACATACTGAACGCGCCCATACCGCACCTAGCATGCATGCATATTCAGCCTAGCACTGTCATGGATGCATTCTGTCACTCCTGAACGCCATCCTGCCAGCAGTCTCGGACGCAGTTGTCTGCTGACAGTATCAATGGACAAATTCGATATTGGTGGATTTCGCCGCGCACTCGTGTGCGCGTGCATGTGGTCGAGGGGCCCGCTACTGCACAGTAGCGCGATGTCATTTCAAACTTTGTTTGCTTCGGGTTCTGCTATGAGAGGATGGCTGTTGTGCTGTAAGGGTCGGCGATATGGGGATGTAGTCTCATGACCCCACCCCATCGCCTTTAAGCAAACCGTGGGCGCAATGTAATGCCGGGTTTAGGGGAGAAACAATTGATTTCACTAACGAGATTTCCTCGCCACCCTCCGTGTGGAAACAATAATAGCATGCGATATGGCCTCGTCAATTATGTACACAGGCTGTCCTCGACATTGTATACAGTATTGTACGAGTACATTTTCCAGAACTCATATATCAGAAAAGATCGAGGAACCTTCAAGTTAGTACGCCGAGAGCAAAATAGCAGTGAGCAGATTCCAACTAAACCGTAATTGTCATCACCAGCCCTGGATAAGCAAACACACCATCAGAAAAAACACGCGGATCAGCGAGGGAAATGATCCCCACCATCCCGGCAAAAAGACGGATATCAGCATGAGTCTCATACTGACCCCGTTCCGCCGTGTTGACCTTGACCATATCGAACTTGCCCTCCTCCCCGTTCCAGTGGAAAATGCGCTTCACGCCCGCCCACCGACACCACTCCACGCACCGCCAGCACGGCCTCGCGCTCCCCATTCCGACCTTCGTCACACGCGCGACGTAGATGTCCGCCCCATTGATGCGCGGATCCCGCCTCCGCGCGCTCCAAGCCTTCTCCTCCGCCTCGACAGCAACAGGGCCGCCAGCAGCCCAGCACGCGCCACCCAACAGCCGGCGCGCCCGACGCTTACCTCCCATGCCCCCACCCTCTCCCCCATCATCCCCTCTCCCGACCATCCTCTCCCTCTCCTCATCCCCATCATCCATCTTCTCCGCGCGCCCGAGCGCGGCGCGCTTGCGCTTAGAAGACGATGACCGGGGAGACCGCTTGCCCATGCGCGAGGGGGAGACCGAATCCGGCCCCGGCGACCGGGAGGTCGTCGATGCGGTGCTGCTGCTGCTGCTGCGGGTGCCCCTCACATGTAGCGAGGGGCGCCTCCCCTTTAAACGAAGGCCGTGGTGAGGGTGGGGGTGGGAGAGGGGGCGCGCGTGCAAAGCACGGTGTTTGCAACTGCGGTGCAGCGCCGGCTCGCGCGCCCTGTCGTTGCTTGCGGAACGAGGGGGACATGCCGGTGAGGCTGAAGATGGCGTGCATCTCCGCGTGCATGGACACGGGCTTGCGGTGCCCGCGCGTGCGCACCTCCGCGCCGTCGTAGTGCGGTCGGTGGTGGTTGTAGCCGCTCGAGATGACCTTGCCGCCTTTGACGAGGACGGCGCCGAGGGTAAAGCACATCGGACTCTTGGACGCCGCATCGGCGCATTGGGAGAGGTAGAACTGCGTCTTGCTCATGATGATGGACTACTTGTGCGTGTAGTAGTGTGTGTTGTCAGTATCGTTAATCGATGACCCTAGAGTTTTTTTCACCGCCTAAGATATATACGGGCCGGATCGGACCGGCTATCGGACACGTCCGCCTCGGCTCTTTTTCTTGGAGACTTGGACTCATTTCTTCGATTCGCAACACTCTGGAAATGTTGAAGCATGGATAGTGTTTATTGAAAAGAAGATGCGGACTCATACAGTTAGGGTACAAATACGTGAAGTTGTGTTATACACGGACGATACAGTTGCCTCCACACCGGGATGAACGAGATAAGGGTATGATCCATATGATGATTACTTGAGAAGCTAGTGGTAAGGTAGGTGTGATCAGCCTAACAGGCCTAACAGATAGAACAAACAACATAAATTGCACTTCTGGCGACATGTCACTTCGTGGCGAATGGGGTCTGCCTGCATACGTCGTGTAGAGGACTGGAAACAGGACTCGTACCTTTTTCTCTGTGTCCACACGATGCACGGGTTACTTTCCTTTTGCACCGCGCTTCGACAATAGTCGCGCAACTTCAACGTGGTTGTTCTGGTTCGCTAGCTCAAGCGGTGTCCGACCCCTGTTGTCAAGCGGGTTCACGTTCACGTCGAGCTCCAGCAGCCGCTGTATGACCTCCAAATATCCTCTCTGCGCGGCAATGTGCAGCGGAGTCTGGCCCTGAGCACCCGCAGAATTCGGATCTGCGCCGTGCTTGATCAGCAGCTTCGCGAGATCCTGATGGCCTTCCGGATGGTTGCCGTTGTGGAGCGCCATGTGAAGCGTATCCCAACCGAGGATGGACCGGGCATTCGGATCGGCACAGTGCTCGAGCAAGATTTGCGCGACTTCGACGTTCCCGCCGCCCTCCGATACCAAACAGAGCGGGGTTTCGTTAAGCCAACTCCTGGAATTTACCTCCGCACCGTGGTCGATTAGCAGTTGGGCGACCTTGGGATGTCCGTACCACGACGCAAAGTGCAGGGGCGTCAAGTTATCCACATCACCGAAGTTGACATCTGCGTAGTGCGCGAGTAGGACCTGCACCACCGATAATCGCCCTACTCTAGAGGCGATATGCAACGGGGTCGTGAACTCGTGATTGGACTCGTCTGCGTCATGGGAGCATGCAGTGATGAGCCATTCCGCCACTCGTTGGAATCCGTGTTGTGCGGCATAGTGTAACGGAGACAGCTCGGGAGGACAAGGATCTTCCATCTCCATGGATTGATCCGAAATCGTATCGTACATCCACACCCAGTTCGTGAAATAATGATTATCGGGATGGAAGAGGCGTTTGATCAGGTCGTCTGCTTGCGATGCCACGTCCTCGAATTCGGCATGGCTGGCCCAGTACCGGGCAGCATAGAGGGCAAGCGGGTAATTATCGATGCTCTTTTTGGTCAAGTTTTTTTCGAGCTGGAGTAGAATGGAAAGACATGATTGGGCGACAAAAAGATGGGCCGATTCGAGAGGGGTGGAGTAGCGCGAGACACGGTCGCTTTCCGCAATGCGTTTTGATGTCAAGTACTCCTTGACCGAAAAGTGCGAGAATTGGATCACTTGCGAACCGTCTACATTTATGACCGTCACCAAGCTCGAGCACGTAGACAGCACCATGTCCCTTGGGTCTTCAGGCCGCCAGTCCCCTTCAAACGTAAGTTTTCCTCCTTTTTCCGATTTGAACGCGAGAAATTCGGCGATTTCTTCAACCAGCAGTGGTCGGCGAGCGACAACAATGCACTGGAAGAGACGGTGTGCATACGCCCAATTTTCATCGTCGATGTCCAGCAATGTCCGCTCATACGTCTCATCCAACGTCTCGGGTAATTCGTCCAACGCACGTCGAATACGAGGTGAGAGACACCGGCGTAACCTATCCAATTGGCAGAACACCCACCGGAACCTGCATCACAATGTCAACCAAAATCGAAGAGCATACGCAAGTGCCGAATCTCACATGCCATCTGCTCTTTCAGAGAGCTTATCAATGACAAGCTGTTTGTCCTCCTTTCTCCATCTCCGCGTCTTCATGTCTGTGTTTATGAACCACTTGATATAGTTCATGATATCCTCCTTTTGTCCATTCTCGCCGTGAAGGGAAACCGTATTAGATGCCAGGGGCAGGAGAACGGCTTCGATGTCTGCTTCCGGTCTGCTGGTGACGCAAATAAAGACATGTGAATGGTTTAACTCTGATAGCCACTCCACAAATTCCAGGACATTTTCCCTTGGCGATGGAGTACCGGCATTGTTGGGACATTCGTCGAGTGCATCAAGGACGATAAATATCGGTCCTTGATCCTGGAGAGACAGCATGTTTTCCAGACATTCTCTGAGGTCATGTTCGCTGGCCTGTTGGGTGCCTGCATCGTTTGCTATGTATAGAGCAAAAAGGCTCTCGCAAAAAGTATCTGATTGAGCGGCGAGTTGAATAAGGAGGGAAGAGAGCGCGGTGCGGGAATTCTGCTTTAATTGATCTTTGAAATCAAAGTAGAAAAATGCCAACGAGGCTAATCCGGCCTGGCGTACTGCTTTGAGGTCTCCGATAATCGTAGAACTGAACGAAGATGTAAATCATTTGAGAAGAAAAAGGTGAGGCGTTACGTACGAAAGGACGGTCTTCCCCGATCCTGCTGTAAAATTGGGCCCTCATTTGAGCAGCGAGGATGAGGAGAAACGAATATACATACGTTTACCGTGAACCCATAGCAGCGAACCCGTCGACATTTTCCACTGTGGGTAAGCGTTTCCGCGGATGAACCATTCAGCGCTTCCTTTGTGGTGAGCTTTCCGTGCGATGTTGTGGTTTACTGATGGATCTGCAGGAGACAGCCACCGTCGAAAGCTTTCCTGCAACTGGTCACCTACGAAGTAGTCTTATCAGTCGTCATCGGCAACAGCACCGAGATAATTGTACGCACGTCTCGATTTGTTTATGTCACTCGCGAGTTGTTGCATGAATACTGGCGCTGTTGTCAATCACGAGAATGTATCCTATGAGTTGAACATACCGAGAGTCTGATGAACACCATCCATTACGACGTTTCCGTCTGAAGGGGAACATTCAATACAGCATCATGAGAACTGGCAAGGTATGCGTACCATCCATGACGACCTTGATATTCTTCATAAGACCATACACGACTTCCAGCGTCTGTGTCGCAGTCGTTCGAGCCTCCTCTTGCGTTAGCCGGTCCAGTCTTTGTAGTATTACTTCCACATCATTCTCTCTCATGAGCTTCTTCCCAAGTTTCTCTGCATAACATTGTGTTACTAAACTAACTTATCAAAAAGATGGGCTCACTGAGTCGTCCTTGTTTGGCCTGTTGTACCGCAACGGAGATGGTAGAAAGCAATTCAATTAGGATCTTGACGATGATCTCGCTCATCGCCGTGGTGGATGGGATCTTCGTATAGATGTCGAGGCGCCTGAGGAAAGATTCGAAAGACTCGAAAAGGTCGATGAGGGCATCGTAGCTCGAGCTAATATCTTTGATTGCCTGATGGAAGCCACAGGGGTTACAAGGATCCTCTCAATTAAACCCAGGTAGGGCACGTACGCCAAGGAGTACAGCGATTCCAGCGAAAACTGCTTTTGCTGGTGGGAAAGGCTGAAAACGTAATATATTACACGGTGGATGCCAGAGGAACGAGTAGAGGCATACCAGACTGATACTCTCACAAAGCATATCACTGATTGAAAGGGTATACAAGACATTAACAGTGCGCTTGAGCCACGTCATGAGCTTCCCATCGTCGCCTCGAAAGCTACGGAAGGCCTGTGCTTGCTCTTGAATGATGTCGATGACGGAGTCGGCGGATTCGCAACTTAAAAACTTGTTAATTATTTGATGATGGATCAAGTTGGTCCCTGCTCGCTTCTCGAATTCGTTCAAGGCAGTCTCAAAGAGTGATCTCAGCTCTGGAGGGGGATTGATGGACATGGTGTTGAAGAGAAGGAACGGCGCTCAGGAGTCCGACTGTCCGAGTCAGGGCACAGGGAGTCAGGGACCATGCCCAACATAGTCGCCCAGGTGACTGATGGGCGATAAGCGCGCAAGTCGAGACTCGAAAGACATTATTGAAAACAAAAGAGTCAGGTCATAAGTTGCTGTGCAGTCGTCGCTCCCTGTCACACGCATTCTCAAGTTGTACGCCTGGGCAATAACCCACTGCAAGTTAACCCACGTACGAATCGACACGACCGTACTGGGATTATCTTCTCTTACTACAGTGCGGTTCCTATAGTACTAACTACCCCTGGACCGTGGGAGCGGCATCCGATCAAGCTCGCAATCAAAGCCCCACGGGGCGCTCGCCCACTGCCCAAATGAGGACCCAGACAGCACCACAGTAGAGCACGAGTTGGAAGTGTCCTTACGCCGCTCGATCCAAGTCCCCTTTTCTTCCTTGTTGAGTTCTGTGCTCGCAGACGGTCCGGGACGCGTCATCGCATCATCCACGCACCCCATTGGTGTGACCTCCATTTACCCATTCGGACGCACAAAGCCTCTCAGTACTAGTCAGTAGCTTCCTGAACTCGCGAATCTTGCTGCTGTTTGGCTTCATAGATCATAGAAGATCTGCGTCGAGATCACCAAATGGGGATCGGTCAAGGATTGGTTATAGAAAAAAAGGCATGAAAAAAGAGCGCGCAATTTTTCGAGAATTTCTGTGGGGCGTACAAGGTTGTCGCATAAAACAAGTCCAAGTATTCAGAATTTTCAGATATCATTCGCTTCCTCATAACTTTTTGCTGTTGATTAACGCTGTTCGCTCCCAGCCCTCCATCAGATCTTTCTTATACGTTTTCAGATGATATTGCCCCACCATCCATTGTCCCACATCAACATCCAATCTCATTAGCAGAGCAGCCCCTTTTCAGTGACACCAATCCCCCCGCCGCGGCGACATCAGATATCCGAGAGCCGATTGGTTCGGATAGCCCGAAAGTCGCTATTGAAGAACTTCGACATTCATGACCATCTTTGCTAGAGTAGAGGTGCTGTTCATTCGCATGAGTTCCTACGCCTCCGTCATGACGAGTGTTCGCACACGAGAGACAGCATCTTTCAGCATTTCTCGCTCCGTCTCAAAACGTGGAGAAAGCCAACGCCATTGCGAGCTTCTAGCCTGGAACAACTCCTTCGCTCGTGCTGCCTCATGGCACCATTCAAGGTTCTCAACGCATGCTTGGATGTTTAACTTGAGCACCCACTTATTACAAAATTCCACCAGCATCGCGTCCGATGTAATGTAATTTTGGCTGAAGCCGAACGGGTGCTGCGGCTTGCCGCAGGCGCAGGCTTGTTCAGTAGAGTCAGTACTTCTACCCGTGCGCCTGCGCAAACCAGTCCCGTCTCGGAAGACACGCCTCGGAAGCCCCGGGCCAGGGCCGAGACCACACCGTCGATGAGGCTGCGAGCAGAACATATCCTTTCGCCGGGTGGAACAGCGAGCGCAGTCTGGATGATATTTGGGTGTATTCTATTGTAGAGGGCTAGTGGCACATTGTGCCGTGGCACATTGTGCCGCGGCACGAGGACTCGGTCTGGTCTGGCTCCGAGTCGCGTTCGAGTTGGTTTGACGCGGGGACGGGGTGCGTATATCTATTGAGGTGTCTTGTGTCAGTGATGATGAGACCGGACCCACGCGCACGCGAAGCTTAGGTGCCAGTGCTGGTGAGCCGCGACCACCGACGCAACGCGCAGATTTCTACGTGAATCACAACCGATGATGCTGGGATTTGCGTGCCTTTTTCGGCTAATACAAATACCGAGATCCTTCCTTGTCGTCCGCTACCACAGCAGAACCAGGACGTTATGTCTGGGAGCATTGACAGAAACTGAGATAGATTCAAGGTGATCGTACGTGTGTCGATATTGACATGGGCCTGTCACCACAATGCTTCGTTCAACGGGTGGATAGAAAAAAACAACTGAAACTGCAATTCTCGGCGTCGGCTACATGTCGTAACTTAGTGGTGCCATAAATGAATGGTGTCTAATTGAGAGGACCAGAATTATTCAAGACAGGACTCATACCTGCGCCTACGCGATGCAAGGGTTATGTTCTTTGTGCACCGTGCTTCAACAACAATTGCACAACTTCGTCGTCGTCGTCGTCTTCCGCTATCTGAAGTGGTGTTCTGCCTTCGTTATCACGCGAGTTTACGTCTACGTCGAGTTCCAATAGCCCCTGTGCGACCTCCGTGTGTCCTTTTTTGGAGGCCACATGCAGTAGTGTCCGGCCATTGACGTCTCGAGTATTTGGGTCGGCACCATGCTGAGTAGCAGGTGTACGAGACCTTGGTGGCCCTTCTCGAGTGCCATATAAAGTGAATCCTTACCCCAGTTGGCTCGGACACCGGGGTCTGCCCCATGCTCAAGCAGCACTTGTGCAACCTCCAGGTTCCTCTCGCGATACATGAAATAGCGGGGTTGCGCGATCAAAATCCATGGAATTCACGTCTGCACCATGTTCGAGTAGCAGTCGAGCCAGCTTGGAATGCCCATTCCTCGATGCAATGTGCAGTGCAGTCCAAAGTTCCGAAGAAAGAATAGGAGTGTTGACATCTGCATGATGTGTGAGCAGGATCTGCACGACCATGAACTGCCCTCGTTTGGACGCCAAATGCAACGGGGTCAAGGATATGTGACCGTACTCGTTTGGGTCCTGGGAGTATGTAGTGATGAGCCAATCTGCCACTCGATGGAATCCGTGTATGCGGCATAGTGTAATGGAGCCGACGTGGGACAGGAAGGTCTTTCTGAGTCCATGGATCGATACAAAATCGTATCGTATATCCACACCCAGTTCGCAAAATGATGGTTCTCGGGATTGAAAAGGCATTTAATCACATCTTCTGCTTGCGATGACACGTTCCCGAATTCTGCGTGGTCGGTCCAGTACCAACCAGCATACTGAGCAAGCGGTTGGTCCACGATGATCCTTCTGGTCACGTGCTTGTCGAGCTGAAGCAGAAAGCTGAGGCATGCTTGGGTGACGAAGAGGTGGGCCGGTTCGAGAGGGATTAGTACCGTGACAACGGCCTTCTGCAATGCGATTCGATGTCAAGTACTCCTTGACCGAAAAGTGCGAAAATTGAATCACTGGAGAGCCTTCCACATCCACGATGGCAATCAAGCTCGAGCAGGTAGATAGCACCGTGTCTCTTGCGTTTTCCGGCCGCCAGCTCCCTTCAAACGTGAGACTTCCTCCTGCTTCAGATTGAACGCAAGAAATTCGGCGAGTTCTTCACCCGGAGTGGACAGCGAGCAACTACAATGCATTGGAACAGACGATGCGCATACGCCCAATTTTCTTCGTCGATGTCCAATAATGTCCGTTCATACGTCTCGTCCACGTCTCAGGTAATTCGTCCAAAGCCCGACGAATACGTGGTGAAAGACAACGGCGCAATCTGGCATTGACAGAACACCCATCTGAACCTGTATCACAGTTTAAATCAAAATCGAAAATCATCGGTGATGACAAATCTCACATGCCGTCTGCTCCTTCTGAAAGCCTTTCGAGGACAAGCTCCTTGTCCTCCTTTCTCCATTTCCGCGCCTTCGGGTCTGATTTTATAAACCACTTGATGTAATTGACAATATCTTCCCTTTGTCCACCCTCTCCATGAAGAGAAACCGTATGAGATGCCAAAGGGAGGAGAGCATCTTCGATGTCCACCTCCGGTCTGCTGGTGACACAAATAGAGACGTGTGTGTAATGCAATTCCGATAGCCATCCTACGAATTCCAGGACATTTTCGCGTGGTGATGGACAACCAGTGCTGTTGGGACATTCATCAATTGCATCAAGAATGATGAATATTGGTCCTTGATCTTGAAGCGAAAGCATGCTCTTAAGGCATTCTTTCAATGCATCTTTACTGGGTTCTTTCGAGCCATTATCATGTGCTGAGTACAGGCATTCTAGACTCCGAAACGGGCATCGGACTGAGCGGATAGCTGAGTGAGTAGAGAAGATAGTGCGCCTCGGACATCTTGCTTTAAGGAGTCACGAAAGTCGAAGTAGAAAAGCGCGATGGAAGCTAATCCCGCGTCTCTCATTCGCGTGATCTCTTCAATAATAGTCGAGCTAGTCAAAATTATAAGTCTTCCGAAAGAGTAGGAACAGAATGGTGCATACGAAGGATAGTCTTTCCTGATCCCGCTGTAGAGCCGAGTCCCCATTAGAAACGCGAAAATGGAATGGGAAGCACGCACGTTTACCGTGGATCCAAAGCAACGAACCCGTCCGTTTCCATTCGGAGAACGTGTTTCCGTGGACGAACCATTTCGCGCTTCCTTCATGGTACGTCTCGCGTGCAATGTTATAGTTCTTTGACGGATCCGGAGGAGATAGCCACCGCCGGAAGGATTCCTGTAACTGATCACCTAAATGTAGTCTTAGCCATGGTCGGAAGTACTAGCAACAGAATAATTGAGCGCACGTCTTGCTTTGATCATGTCACCCGTGAGCTGCTCGATGAGTACTGACACTGCGGTTAATAACGAAAGACCATCCTATAAGTAAAACACACCGAGAGTTTGATGGACATCATCCATTAAGACGCTTCCTCCTAGCCGAAAATACAAAAATCAGTGCAGCACGGAGAATTAACAAGAAGCAACGCGCACCATCCAAAACAATCTTAATATTCTTCACAAGACCGTACAAAGCCCTAGTGTTTGTGTCGCGGTCGTTTGAGCCTCCTCTCGTGTCAGCCGGTCCAATCTTTCCGGCACCGCTTCAACATCATTTCCTCCAAGGAACTTCTTCCCAAGTTTCTCTGTGTCGCATCGTGTTACTAAATAGCTCATATTATCAAAGACGGTGTGGCTCACTCAGTCGTCCTTGTTTGGCTTGTTGTATTGCGAGGGAGATGGTGGAAAGCAATTCGATTAGGATCTTTATGATGATCTCGGTTATCGCAGTGGTGGATGGGATCTTTGTATAGATGTCGAGGCGCCCGAGGAAGGACTCGAAAGACTCGAAAAGATCCACAAGTGCGTCATAACTTGTTCCAATATCTTTGATTGACTGATGGAAGCTATAGGCGTCACATGAGTCCTTACGAGAACACAGGTAGGAAACATACGCCAAGAAGTATGGCGAGTCCAGCGAAGATTGTCTTTGCCGGTGGAAAAGGCTGAAGAAAAATGTATCACGGGATGCATGCCAGAGTAACGAGAAGACGTGTACCAGACTAATATCCTCACGAAGGACATCACTAGTTGAAAGGGTATACAAGACGTTAACAGTGCGCTTAAGCCAGGTCATGAGCTTTCCATCGTCTCCTCGAAAGTTACGGAAGGCTTGTGCTTGCTCTTGAAGGACCTCGATGACGGAGTCGGCAGATCCGCAATTGACGAGCTTGTCGATGATTTGATGTTGGATCAAGTTGGTCCCTGCTCGCTTCTCGAATTCGTTCAGGGCAGCTTCGAAGAGAGATTTGAGCTCTGGAGAGGGATTGGTAGACATGGGGTCGAAAGAATAGAATAGGACTGCGATAGTCAGTATCAGATAGCCTGATGCGTTGATGGCGATAGGCGCCTAACGGCGCCTGGAAATGCCGTCGGGTGATACACATCCAACACATCCAACGATTGGCTTCGGCGGACATAGGAGATCGCCGCCACCGCTTATATCGCTCCTCTCCGAGTCCCATCCCGCTTTGGGGTCCCCAATTTACAGGGATGTGAATTTTACTGCCACAATTCCGCTCTGGAGAGTGCTGTCTCGGTTGTAACTTGTCAGCTGACAGACTTTCCTGACGATCATCCTCGTCGCTCAGGTCTTTCATTCTCGGTCTCATCTTTGTCGCCCTCGTCCTGCCCCTCACCACCATCATTATCGCGTCACCCTTGCACCCGCCTTGTCGTCCTCGCTCATCCTCACTCTCATCCTCGCCATCACCGTCGGCTTCGCCCTCTCCGGCCTCGTCACCGTTGACCTCGTGTCGTCACTTCACCGCAGTCACCTAGGCCATTGTCCTTGTGTCGTCACCGTCGTCGTTGCCGTGTCGTATTCGCCTTGTCTTTGCCACCGCCGCCATGTCATCGAATTGATGTTGTCCACGCCATTATACCATCCTTGTCATTGTCCTCGCCCTCACCTCTTTGTCCCCGTCCTGCCACCATCCCCTCATTTCCCTAGCCCCCTTCCCCGTTTTCTGTTCGCCTTACGGTGGCGTTGCTTCCCACTTATGCCGATGCTGGCTCTCCGGGGAGTCTCCGCATCACGCTGGCGTTGGCTCCCGGCCTTATGCGGATTCTGCGTGCTTCTCCTATGAAAAGGGATGCTCAACCTGGTGCATTTTCTCCGTCTCCTCTACTCTCTAATACTGATGATATTGACGTCCACTCTATTGGTCCAAGGACGTCAATTCTCTCTTGTCGGTCCATCAAACTAGCTCTTAGAGCTTAGATATGTGCAACTTCGTGACATTGAAAGCATGCGCTCTGGCGCGTGTGCTAATTAAACCTGTGACTTGGTTACGTTTGAGCAAACTGCTTGACAACCGCGATGATTTTCATCAGGCCCCACGATCAGATTGCGCCTCATTACGCCATACGACTTGCTCGGGCAGAACCTCCTTCGCATCGTTGAGCCATATTCGGTCTTTGAGATTGAATACGTAGCACGGTAAGACGATGAAGCAGGTGTACTACTTCTCTTTCTCTGACGTCTGCCCTGTATTAGTTGACTTTCCCCAATTTTAGGAGCTTGCCCGTCATGATCATGACCCATCCACAGGACGAAGCTGCTAACGGATCAGACGATCAAGGATAGTCATGTCCATTTCAGAGGGTCGCTCAAGACCCGACAGAAGGTCGGTGGCGCAGTTGCGGCCGACGATTATCCAGACCGACGAGAATGATCTTCCGTCAACGTGCTGGCGTAAGCAGGATCACTGAGTTACTTGTGAACGAGGAAGATGCAGTGACGGTCGGGCAAGCCCTTTTCCGAACCGTGTTCTCAACCCTGCCTCCGTTATCGCCACCAAAAATTGTTTATGCTTCTACGTATGCGTCGCGATCAACTGCTAGCCTGGTGTTCTCTACGTTTACAAATTCTCAGTTTATTCTGCTCCTGCAGACTCGCCTGCCGATCTACTTGTGCTCAAGTGATGCATTAACATTACTATTCTTCATAGAGTCACGCATTTTCTAAACAGTTGCGCTGTCAGATGCTTCTTTCAAAGCCCTGAGCGACCGTCCTGCAACAAAAGAGTCGGGGCCATATGTAACAACGCTGCAATCGTCACCTTGCCACACGCACTCTCGCTTCACTTCGGGTTGTACGGTACAAGTATAGTACCTGGGCAATAACCCACTGCAAGTTAACCCACTTACGAATCTTCATTCAATGGGATTGTCATTGTCATCTCTTAGAGTGCGGTTCCTAAGTTATACTGTACTAGACCCAATCAAATCGACCCCTGGACGACATCCCCCGCAGGGCGCCCACCACTGCAAATAGCATTACAGTTGAGCACGAGTCGGAAGTCGTCCTTTACGCGCTCGATTCAAGTCCCTTTTTCTTCCTTGTTACGGTATCCTCATCAAGATCGCTTGCAGACGATCCGGAACGGAGCACATTGTGTAAGCAACCAGCGGAGAATCCGCCGGAGATCTTTCAGCAGTGAGCGGAGAGGGCGGCACATGACGTCTTCGCCGCCATCCCTCCCGCTTTCCCCTTCAGACAGGTCAAAGAACCTCCCTGCCGCTTTAAGTTTGCCCGCCCGCCGCTCCCAGTTTTAAGTTTCCAACAGAAAATTTTTACGATTAGTCTCGCATCTGACGGCGGTCAGCCCGCTTCAGGTGGGCCCAGCCGTCGCGAGCTCGCCCCTGGACACGCACCTCATCTTCGATCGAGAAGCACTACTACGTGCACGGTGTTCCCACCCACTTGTCGAGTAGATAATTCCCAAATCATCTCGATATATTACCCTAAGTCTTAGTGTATCCAAGCATCATAATGTTTACTCAATACTCGCGCGCTGGCCCGCTCTCTCCTCTCTCGGCGCGCTACACGCCGTTAGCACGATGCGTGGCTCACAAGGCGAGCAGTACGCAGCGGAAGACGCGCCTCGGCAGCCCCGGGCCAGGGCCGAGACCACACCGTCGATGAGGCTGCGAGCAGAACATATCTCTTCGCCGGGTGGGACGGCGAGCGCAGTCTGGATGATATGTGGGTGTATTCGATTGTGGAGGGCCAAGTGGCAGTGTGGCACATCGTACCGCGGCACGAGGACTCCGTTTGGCCTGGCTCCCGTTCGAGTTGGTTCGACGCGGGGACGGGGTGCATATATCTACTGGGGTGTCTCGTGTTAGTGATGATGAAACCGAACCCACACGTACGCGAAGCTTTCGGTGCCAGTGCTGGTGAGCCGCGACCGCCGACGCAACGCGCAGATTTCGACGTGAATCACAATCGGAGTGATAATGCTGGGAATGCTGGGATCTGGGTGCTTTTTTTGCTGACACAGATACTGAGATCCGCTGTCTGCTACCACATCAGAACCAGGACGTTATGTCCGGAAGCAAGGACAGAAACTGAGATAGATTCAAGGTGATCCTACGCCTATCGATATTGATATGGGCCTGTCACCACAATACCTCGTTCAACGGTCCGCCCTCTCCAACTTGCAACCTACACAAGGTAGTTTCGGTTTAACCCTCCAACCCTCGGGAGTCGGGATAAGTTGACGCGTGGATAGAAAAAAGACAGCTCGAGCTGCATTTCTCGGCGTCGGCTACATGTCGTTTGGTAGTATCATAAATGAATGGTGTCTGGTTGTATAGCATCATATAGAGGACTGGATCGTTCGAAAACTAAGATCGGTACCTTCTTTTCCGCGCCTACGCGATGCAGGGATTACGTTCCTTTTGCGCCGTGCTGCAACAATATTTCCGCAACTGCCTCTTGGCCGTGCTGCAATGCCACCTGAAGTGGTGTTAGGCCTCGGTTGTCACGCGAGTCTACGTCTACGTCGAGTTCCAGTAGCTCCTGTGCGACATCCGTGCTTCCGTATTCGGAGGCCACATGTAGTAGAGTCTGGCCATTGGCGTCTCGAGCAATTGGGTCCGCACCATATTTGAGGAGCAACTGTGCGAGACCCCGGAAACTGCTCTGGATCGCCATATAGAGTGAATTTTCACCGAAGGTGGACCGAGTATTCGGATTTGCACCGAACCCAAGCAGCACTTGTGCAGCTTCCAGATTTCCGCTGCACTGGGATAACAAAAACAGCGGGGTTTCGCCATCCTTATTCTCGGAACCCACGTCTGCACCATGCTCGAGGAGCAGTCGGACGACCTTGGAGCACCCCTTCCACGATGCAAGGTGCAGCGGAGTCCAACCATCGACATTATGAGCGTTGGCATCTGCCTGATGCGTCAGTAGGACCTGCATTACCGTGAACTGCTCCCACTTAGATGCAAAATACAACGGGGTCATGAGCTCGTAACCAGACTCGTTTGCATCCTGGGAGCATGTAGTAATGAGCCATTCTGCCACTCGATGGAATCCATGGCATGCGGCATAATGTAATGGAGCGGACGTGGGACGAAGAGGACCCTCTGAGCGCATGGATTGACCCGATATCGTATCGTATATCCACACCCAGTTCGCAAAATGATGGTTCTCGGGATTGAAAGGCGTTTAATCAAATCTTCTGCTTGTGATGACACGTTCCCGAACTCTGCGTGGTCGGCCCAGTACCGACCAGCATACTGAGCAAGCGGTAAGCCCTCGATAATCCTTCTGGTCACGTGCTTGTCGAGTTGGAGCAGAAGGGAAAGACACGCTTGGGTGACGAACAGATGGGCGGGTTCGAGAGGGATGTAGTAGCGCGACACAGGGCCTTCTGCAATCCGACTCGAAGTCAAGTATTCCTTGACGGAAAAATGCGAGAATTGCATCACTGGTGAGCCGTCCACATTCACGATGGCTATCAAGCTCGAGCAAGTAGACAGCACCGTATCTCTTGGGTTTTCAGGCCGCCAGTTCCCTTCAAACGTAAGGTTTCCTCCTGTTTCCGATTTGAACGCGAGAAATTCGGCGAGTTCTTCAACGCGGAGCGGACGGCAAGCAACCACGATGCACTGGAGCAGACGATGTGCATACGCCCAATTTTCATCGTGATGTCCAGTAAAGTGCGTTCATACGTCTCATCCAATGTCTCAGGTAATTCGTCTAGGGCCTGGCGAATACGTGGTGAAAGACAACGGCGCAATCTTGCCAGTTGACAGAACACCCATCTGAACCTGTATCACATTTCAATCAAATCGAAAACCATCCGTGATGCCAAATCTCACATGCCGTCTGCTCCTTCTGAAAGTCTTTCGAGGACGAGCTCCTTGTCCTCCTTTCTCCATTTCCGTGCCTTCGGTCTGATTTCATGAACCATTTGATGTAATCGACAATATCTTCCCTTTGTCCATTCTCTCCATGAAGGGAAACTGTATGAGACGCCAAAGGCAGAAGAGCATCTTCGATGTCCACCTCCGGTCTGCTGGTGACACAAATAGAGACCTGCGGTAATCCAATTCTGATAGCCATCCTACGAATTCCAGGACATTTTCCCGTGGTGATGGACATCCAGTGCTGTTGGGACATTCATCAATTGCATCAAGAATGATGAATATCGGTCCTTGATCTTGAAGCGTAAGCATGCTCTTTAGGCATTCTTTCAATGCATATTTACTGGGTTCCTTCGAGCCATTTATGTGCTGAGTATAGGCATTCAGGACTCCGCAGCGAGCATCGGACTGAGAGATAGCTGAGTGAGTAGAGAAGAAGTGCGCCTCGGACATCTTGCTTTAAGGAATCTCGAAAGTCGAAGTAGAAAGAGCGATGGAGCTAATCCCGCTCTCTCATTCGCGTGATCTCTTCAATAATAGTCGAGCTAGTTAAAACTATAAGTCATTTGAAAGGGTAGGAACAGAATAGTGCATACGAAAGGATGGTCTTTCCGGACCCCGCTGTAGAGCCCCATTAGAGACGCAGAAACGCGGAAATGGAAATGGGAAGCACGCACGTTTACCGTGAATCCAAAGCAACGAACCCGTCCGTTTCCATTCAGAGAACGTGTTTCCGTGGACAAACCATTTCGCGCTTCCTTCATGGTACGTCTCGCGTGCAATGTTATAGTTCTTTGACGGATCCGGAGGAGATAGCCACCGCCGGAACGATTCCTGTAACTGGTCGCCTACAATGTGGTCTTAGCCATGGTCAGAAGTACTAGCAACGGAATAATTGAACGCACGTCTTGATTTGTTTATATAGCTCGCGAGCTGCTGGATGAGTACTGACACTGCTGTTAATAACGAAAGATCAATCTATGAGCAAAACACACCAAGAGTCCGATGGACATCATCCATTAAGACGCTTCCCCCTAGATGGAAATACGACAATCAATGCAACACGGAGAACCAGCAAGAAGCAACGCGCACCATCCAAAACAATCTTAATATTCTTCACAAGACCGTACACAAGTTCGAGTGTTTGCGTCGCGGTCGTTTGAGCCTCCTCTCGTGTCAGCCGGTCCAATCTTTCCAGCGCCGCTCCACATCATTCTCTCCAAAAAGCTTCTTCCCAAATTTCTCTGCATCGCATGGTGTTACAAAGCATCTTATCGGAGAGGATGAGGCTCACTCAGTCGTCCTTGTTCTGCCTGTTGTATTGCGAGGGAGATGGTGGATAGCAATTCGATTAGGATCTTTATGATGATCTCGGTGATCGCGGTGGTAGATGGGATTTTTGTATAGATGTCTAGGCGCCTGAGGAAGGATTCGAAAGACTCAAACAGATCGATTAGGGCGTCGTAACTCGTGCTAATATCTTTGATTGCCTGATGAGAGCCAAAGGTGTTACAAGAATCAAGTGACTTCATGTAGGGCACTTACGCCGAGAAGTATAGCGATTCCAGCAAAATTGCTTTTGCCGGTGGGAAAGGCTGAAGAAGTGATATGTTACACGGTACATGCCAAAGGAACGAGTAGACGCATACCAGACTGATACCCTCACAAACCACATCACTTGTTGAAAGGGTAATAAGACATTAACGGTGCGCTTGAGCCACATCATGAGCTTTCCATCGTCTCCTCGAAAGTTACGGAAAGCTTGTGCTTGCTCTTGAAGGACGTCGATGACGGAGTCGGCAGATTCACAATTTACGAGCTTATCGATGATTTGATGTCGGAGCAAGCTGGTCCCTGCTCGCTTTCGAATTCGTTCAGAGCAGCTTCAAAGAGATATTTCAGCTCTGGAGAGGGATTGGTAGACATGGGGGTTGAAAGAGATAGAACGGGACTGCGATAGTGCAGGTCGTACGGCAGATAGCCGCCCAGATATGGAGGTACCGTGGCTGATGCGCTGATTGACGATAGGCGCGCAACTGGAAATGCCGACGGGTCATAATGTAACAACCATTCAAGTTGCTTGTCGTGACCGCATAATTTTTTGCTCCATTTCGGTTGCAATACAGTATTGATTAAATAGACATCCAACGATTGTTTCACTGGTATGTGGATGAGCCGGGAAGATGAGGGTTCTGACATGGGAGGTGCGAGATGCAATTTATTGCCCCACCAGCCTTCCATGATCGCAGCGCTCATGTCCGAGTCGCGCTATCACCATCCCGCTTCAGGATCGTCAATTTATAGAATGTGAATTTCGAGAGGACCTCAATGAGTTTACAGAGAGAGATGTGAACATTTCTCGGTGAAAAAAGAATAGATGGAATTGATTGGAGAGACGACGTCAGCGAGACATGAGTTGAACAGCTGTTGGAAACGTTTCCCGTCTGCCTGATTGCTGCCACCAAGGCTGCCACGATTCCGCTCCAATTTAGCCGAGCCGACCAGACCACTAACCAGGCCGTGGCTTGCAGTTCAAACGTTCAACGTTCAACGTTCAGGCATGTTCAAGCCGTCCTCGCGTCCTCATTTGAAGATGGAGCATGGTGAGCGTCGTCTCGGTTGTCAGTTAACAGACTTTCCTCACGACCATCCCCGTCGCTCTGGTCTTCATTCTCGGTCTCATATTTGTCGCCCTCATCCTCGCCTCTCATCACCATCATTTTGGCGTGTCGCCTGCCCTCACCCTTGCATCCGCCCTTGTCGTTCTCGCTCATCCTCACTCTCATCCTCGCCATCGCCGTCGCCGTTGGCCTCGGCCTCGTCACCGTCGACCTCGTGTCAACACCTTCACCGCAGTCACCTAAGCTATGGTCCTTGTGTCGTCACCGCCGCCATCGTGCCGTTACCGTTGTCGCCGTCGCCGTGTCGTATTTGCCGCCGCCGCGTCGTCGCATTGATTGTCGTGCACGCCATTATCCCCATTCTTGTCATCGTCCTCACTTCGTCCTCGTCCCGTCCTCACTACCATTGCCCTCATTCCCTAGCCCCCTTCCCCGCTTTCTGTTCGCCTTATGGTGGCGTTGGCTTCCCACTTTATGCCGGATTGCTGGCTCCCCGCCTCATGCGAGTTCTGCGTGCTTCTAGCGTCAACCATGGGATTGGTAACTTTGTCAAGGCCAAAGTGTGTGTGCTTCTCATGCCGACTTTTTGTTGCGTACCTAAAGAGTCACCTAATATTTCTGTTAGCCTCTCCCCGCAGTGCGCAAACTCGATCTACTACCTACCTCAACAACCCATGCTGCTTTGGACTTGTAATCCGGAGTTATACACGTTGAGGAAAAAGTCTATGGGTTGTCTACTCATACTCCTAGTCGATGTTTCAGGAATTTGAGGGCTCCCAGGAGGATCCACCCGCACCCGAGACGCTCAAATACATGCTCCTATGAAAAGTGATGCTCACCCTGGTGCATTTCTCCGTCTCCTCTACCTCTCTAATACTGATGATATTGACGTTCGCTCTATAGGCCCAAGGACGTCAATTCTCTCTTGTCGGTCTAGCAAACCGGCTCTTAGATATGCGTAACTTCGTATTGAAAGCATGCGCTCTGGCGCGTGTACTCATCAAACCCGTGACCTGGTTGCGTTTGAGCAAACTGCTTGAGAACCGCCAAGATTGTCATCAGGCCCACGATCCGATCGCGCCTCATTGCGCCATATGTCCTTCGCATCGTTGGGCCATAGTCGGTATCTGAGATTGAATACGTGGCACGGCAAGACGTTGAAGCAAGTGTACTACTCCTCTTTCTCTGACGTCTTCTCTGACTTCTGCGCTGTATTCGTAGACTTTCCCTAGTTTTAGGAGCTTACCCGTCATCCACGCGACGAATCCGGTCAAGGATTGGATGATCAAGGATAGTCAAGTCCATTTCAAAGGGTACGCTCATGACCCGACAGAAGGTCGGCGATGTGCTTACGGCCGACGATTATCCGACGAGATCGATTGTCCGTCAACGCGCTGGCGCAAGCAGGATCACTGAGTTACTTGTGGATGCGGTGACGGTCATGCAAGCCCTTTCTGAACCGTGTTCCCAACCCTGCATCCATTATCGCTACCAAAAACTGTTTATGCTTCTACGCTTGCGTCGCGAGCAACTGCTAGCCCGCTGTTCTCTACATCTTACAAACCTTCAGATTATTCTGCTCCTGCAGATTTTCTTGGGATCAAGCGACGAGTTAACATTACTATTCTTCATAGAGTCACGATATTTTCTGAACATGTACGCTCCGCTTTAAGTTCATTACTGTCAGATGCTCTTTTCAAAGCCCTCACTGAGTGACCTTACTGAAAACGAAAGAGTTGGGCCATAAGTTAACAACGCTGCAGTCGTCACCTTGTCACGCATTCTCGCTTCACTTCGGGTTGTACTGTACAGTACAAGTATAGTACCTGTGCAATAACCCACTGCAAGTTAACCCACTTACGAATTATCATCTCTTACAGTGCGGTTCCTGTACTGTACTAGGCCCAATCGAATCGACCCTTAGACCGTAGGAGCGGCATCCAACTGAACGCACGTCCCCGCAGGGCACCCACCCACTGCCAGTGCAAATAGCATAACAGTTGAGCACGAGTCGGAAATCGTCCTTTACGCCACTCGATCCAAGTCCCCTTTTCTTCCTTGTTATAGTATCCTCATCGATTGCGCTCGCGGACGATCCGGAACAGAGCACATTGTGTGAGCAACCAGCGCAGTGAACGGAGAGGGCGGCACATGGCGTGTTCGCCGCCATCCCTCCCGCTTTCCCCTTCAGACAGATCAAAGAACCTCCCTGCTGGTTTACAGTAAGCTTGCCCACCCGCCGCTCCCAGTTTAAGTTTTCAAGAGACAATTTGACGATGAGTCTTGCATCCGACGGCAGTCAGCCCACTTCAGGTGGGCCCAGCTCGGCAAGCAGCTCGGCCCAGGACACCTCATCTTCGATCGAGAAGCACTACGTGTCTTGCTGTGTAGATAATCCCAAATCATCTCGATATATTACCAAGTCTTAGTGTATCTGAGCATCATAATTTCACTCATACTCGCACGCCGGCTCCTCTCTCCTCCCTGCCATAGCACATGAATGCGTGACTCACAAAGACGGACGGCGCCTGGCAGCCCGGGCGGGCCGGACCACACCAATCGATTCTGGACACGGACGCGGAGCAGGTGCCAGCGCTGGTGAGCCACGACCGCCGACGCAACGCACAGACGATGATGCTGGGATTTGGGTGCTTTGTTCGGTTAACACAGATATGAGATCCTTCCTTGCTGTCTACTACCACGTGGCACAGCAAACTAGGACGCTATGTCCGGAGCAATGACGAAACCGAGATAGATTCAAGGTGTCTACCCAATTGATATCGACATGGGTCTGTCACTACAATTCCTGTTCAGCCATCGCCCTCTCCGACTTGCAACATACACAGGGTAGTTTCAGTTCTGATCCTCCAACCCTCGGAGGTGGGATATGTCAACGCGTGGATAGAAAAAAACAACGCGAAATGCATTTCTTGGCGTCGGTTACATGTCGTTTCGTGGTGTCATAAAGCGGTGGTGTCTGGTTGTATAGCGTCATGTAGAGGACCATGATCACCCAAGAACCAGGACTCGTACCTGCGTCCACGCGATGCTTGTGCACCGTGTTGCAACAATATTTGCACAACTTGCTCGTTGTCCTCATCTAATGCCACCTGAAGTGGTGTTCGGCCTTCGTTGTCACGCGAGTTTACGTCTGCGTCAAGTTCCAGTAGCTCCCGCGTCACCTTCGTACTTCCAAATCGAGATGAAACGTGTAGTATAGTCCGGCCACCGACGTCTCGAGTATTTGGGTCTGCACCATGCTTGAGCAGCAGCTGTGCGAGATCTTGATGGCCCTTCTCGAGGGCCATATAAAGTGAATCCCTACCGCTGCCGGATCTGACACTGGGGTCTGCACCATACTCAAGCAGCACTTGTGCAACTTCCAGGTTTCCGTCTCTCTCCGACAACAAACGTAGCGGGGTCGAGTCGGTACTACTCTTGGAATTTACATCTGCGCCATGCTCGAGTAGTAGTCGAGCAACCTTGGGATGCCCGTCGCATGCTGCAAAGTGCAGTGAGGTCCGATCATACATACCACCAGCGTTGACATATGCATGGTGCATGAGAAGGACCTGCACCACCGCGAACCGGCCACGTTCGGATGCAATATGCAACGGGGTCGAGCGGTTGTAACCGGACACGTTTACATCCTGAGAGCATGTAGTGATGAGCCATTCTGCCACTCGATGGAATCCGTGGCGTGCGGCATAGTGTAATGGAGACGACCTGGGACGAGAAGGACGTTCTGAGCGCATGGATAGACCCAAATCGTATCGAAAATCCACACCCAGATCGCAAAATGGTGATTCTCGGGTGGAAGACACGCTTCATCAAATCTTCTGTATGTGATGACACGTTCCCGAATTCTGCGTGGTCGGTCCAGTACTGACCAGCATACCGAGCAAGCGGAAGCTCCTTGATGATCGTTTTGGTCACATGTTTGTCGAGTTGGAGCAGGAGCGAAAGACATGCTTGAGTGACGAAGAGATGGGCCGGTTCGAGAGGGATGTAGTACCGCGACACACGGCCTTCTGCAGTGCGATTCGATGTCAAGTACTCCTTGATCGAAAAGTGCGAAAATTGAATCACGGGAGAGCCTTTTACATCCACGATGGCAATCAAGCTCGAGCAGATAGACAGCACTGTGTCTCTTGCATTTTCCGGCCGCCAGTTCCCTTCAAAGGTGAGGCTTCCTCCTGTTTCCGATTTGAACGCGAGAAATTCGGCGAGTTCTTCAACGCGGAGTGGACGGCGAGCAACCGCAATGCATTGGAAGAGACGGTGCGCATACTCCCAATTTTCATCGTGTATGTCCAGTAATGTGCGTTCATACGTCTCATCCAATGTCTCGGGTAATTCGTCTAGCGCCCGACGAATACGTGGAGAAAGACATTGGCGCAATCTGGCCAGTTGACAGAACACCCATCTGAACCTGTATCACAATTCAAATCAAAACCATAAACCATCCGCAATGCCAAATCTCACATGCCGTCTGCTCCTTCTGAAAGTCTTTCAAGCACGAGATCCTTGTCCTCCTTTCTCCATTTCCGTGCCTTCGGGTCTGATTTCAGGAACCACTTAATGTAATTCACGATATCTTCCTTTTGTCCACTTCTCTATGAAGGGAAACTGTATGAGACGCCAAAGGCAGAAGAGCATCTTCGATGTCCACCTCCGGTCTGCTGGTGACGCAAATATAGACGTGTGGGTAGTGCAATTCCGATAGCCAGCCTGTGAGTTCCAGGACATTTTCCCTTGGTGATGGACAACTGGTGCTGTTAGGACATTCATCAACCGCATCAAGAATGATGAATATCGGTCCTTGATCTTGGAGCGTGAGCATGCTCTTTAGACATTCTTTCAGTGCATCTTTACTGGGTTCCTTCGAGCCATTATCATGTGCTGAGTATAGGCATTCTAGGACTCCGCAGCGAGCATCGGACTGAGCGGATAGCTGAGTGAGTAGAGAAGATAGTGCGCCACGGACATCTTGCTTTAAGGAATCTCGAAAGTCGAAGTAGAAAAGAGCGATGGAGGCTAATCCCGCGTCTCTCATTCGCGTGATCTCTTCAATAATAGTCGAGCTAGTTGAATCTATAAGTCATTTGAAAGGGTAGGAACAGAATAGTGCATACGAAAGGATGGTCTTTCCGGACCCCGCTGTAGTGCCGAGTCCCCATTAGAAATGCGAAAATGAAAATGGGAAGCACGCACGTTTACCGTGAATCCAAAGCAACGAACCCGTCCGTTTCCATTCGGAGAACGTATTTCCGTGAACGAACCATTTCGCGCTTCCCTCATGGTGGGTCTCGCGTGCAATGTTATAGTTCTTTGACGGATCCGGAGGAGATAGCCACCGCCGGAACGATTCCTGTAACTGGTCGCCTACAATGTAATCTTAGCCATGGTCGGAAGTACTAGCAACGGAATAATTGAACGCACGTCTTGATTTGTTCATGTCACTCGTGAGCTGCTGGATGAGTACTGACACTGCTGTTAATAACGAGAGACCATCCTATGAGTAAAACACACCGAGAGTTCGATGGACATCATCCATTAAGACGCTTCCTCCTAGACAAAAATACAACAATCAATGCAGCACGGACGACCAGCAAGAAGCAACGCGCACCGTCCAAAACAATCTTAATATTCTTCACAAGACCGTACACAAGTTGAGTGTTTGTGTCGCGGTCGTTTGAGCCTCCTCTCGTGTCAGCCGGTCCAATCTTTCCAGCACCGCTTCAACATCATTCTCTCTAAGGAGCTTCTTCCCAAATTTCTCTTCGTCGCATCGTGTTACTAAATAACTTATGTTATCAAAGAGGGCGTGGCTCACTCAGTCGTCCTTGTTTGGCTTGTTGTATTGCAAGGGAGATGGTGGAAAGCAATTCAATTAGGATCTTTATAATGATCTCGGTTATCGCTGTGGTAGATGGGATCTTTGTATAGATGTCGAGGCGCCTGAGGAAGGACTCGAAAGACTCGAAAAGATCCACAAGCGCGTCATAACTTGTGCCAATATCTTTGATCGACTGATGGAAGTCATAGGCGTCACATGAGTCCTTACGAGAACACAGGTAGGACACATACGCCAAGAAGTATAGCGAGTCCAGCGAAGATTGTCTTTGCCGGTGGAAAAGGCTGAAGGAAAACGTATTACGCGATGCATGGCAGAGGAACGAGAAGACGCGTACCAGACTGATACCCTCACAAAGGACATCACTAGTTGAAAGGGTATACAAGACGTTAACAGTGCGCTTGAGGCAGGTCATGAGCTTTCCATCGTCTCCTCGAAAGTTACGGAAAGCTTGTGTTTGCTCTTGAAGGACGTCGATGACGGAGTCGGCAGATTCGCAAATTACGAGCTTGTCGATGATTTGATTTTGGACCAAGCTGGTCCCCGCTCGTTTCTCGAATTCGTTCAGGGCGGCTTCAAAGAGAGCTTTGAGCTCGGGAGAGGGATTGGTAGACATGGGGTTGAAAAAGATGGAACGGGACTGTAATGATGTAGGTCGTACTGCAGATAGTTGCCCGGAAATGGAGGAACCCGTGACTAATGGATTATAAGCGCGCAAGGTGGATGAGAGAATCAGAGAAACCGAAAACGAACAAAATTCGGGTCATAAGTGTGCTTTTCGCCTTGCATGATGGTTGCCACGATCACCACCACCCAACGACGCCCATCTCCGAGTCGCGCCATCACCATCACAATCGCAGTTCCTGTTATGTAATGCGGGATGCCGTTAACAGCTCAGAGGTTCCAACTTCCACGCTCGTCCTTGACCAGCTTGACCATTCAGTTCCGAGTCGACATTAGTGTAATGTCTGCCGCCAACATCCCCTCTTGCATCCCCCTACTACTGTAAATGGGCCAAGACCCAGTCTTCGGACGTCAATGAAGCCTATATACTTTCGTCATCTCCTCCATGCTCATTCGGGGTTTTCCGGTTCCCTATCACTAGCTGCGCCGCATGTACACAACAGAACAGCTCAAGGCCAAGTTGGCCAACGAAGTAGTCGAAAGCGGAGCTTCTATCTGTATGTCTTCATCCCAGAAAATTTTAGATTGGGTGTTGGAAAATGGAGATTGGGTTCTTGTCGAGCATGCGCGTGGATTTACAGTGAAGTGGATTTTGAGACGACCTCGGTGAATGACGACCTCGATGAATGATGTGAACATTTCTCGGCTTACAAAGAATTGATGGGATCGATTAGGGGAGACGTCGGCGAGACATGATTTGAGCAGTCCATTGGAAGCGTTTCCCGTCTTCCATTTCCTGGCAACGACTCCGCTCCGCTTTAGCTGAGCCAGACCAGACCACTGCCGGGCTGTGGCTTGTAGTTCAAACATTCAGCGTTCAATATGTTCAATCTTCAACGTGCGCTTCAACGTTGAGGCATGGTGAGTGTTGTCTTGGTTGTTTTGTCTTGGTCTGTCAGCTAATACATTTTCCTTGCGATCATCTCGTCTTTGTCGCCCTCGTCCTCGCCCCTCATCAGCATTATTTTCACGTGTCGCCTGCCCTCACCCTTGCACCCGCCCTTGTCCCTCGCTCGTCCTCACTCTCATCCTCGCCGTCGCCGTCGGCCTCACCCTCGCTCTCCGGACTCGTCACCTTCACCACAGTCACCTAGGCTATTGTCCTTGTGTCGTCGCCGTGTCGTATTCGCCTTGTCTTTACCACAGCCGCCGTGTCGTCGCATTGATAGTCGTCCACGCCATTATCCCCGTCTTTGTCATCGTCCTCACCCTCATCGTCTTCGTCCCCGTCCTCGCCACCTTCGCCCTCATTGCCCTAGCCCCCTCCCCTGCCCTCTGTTCGCCTTACAGTGGCGTTGGCTTCCCACTTTATGCCGATGCTGGCTCCCCGCATCATGCTGGCGTTGGCTCCCGGCCTCATGCGAGTTCTGCATGCTTCTAGCGTCTACCGTGGGATTGGTAGCTTTGTCAAGGCCAAACTGTGTGTGCCTCTCGTGCCCACGTTTTATTGCGCACCTAAAGAGTCACCTAATATTTCTGTTAGCCTCTCCCCGCAGTGTTGCAAACTCGATCTACTACCTACCTCAACACCACGCTGCTTTGGATTTGTAGTCCGGAGTTATAGACGTTGAGGAGAGAGTCTATAGGGTTGTCTACTCCTACTCCTAGTTGACGTTTCAGGAAATTTGAGGGCTTGAGCTCCCAGGAGGATCCACCCGCACTCGAGGCGCTCAAATACATGCTCCTATGAAAAGTGATGCTCAACCTGGTGCATTTTTTTCGTCTTCTCTACCTCTCTAATACTGATGATGTTGACGTTCGCTCTATTGGCGCAAGGACGTCAACTCTCTCTTGTCGGTCTGGCAAACTGGCTCTTAGATATGAGCGACTTCGTGACATTGAAAGCATGCGCTCTGGCGCGTGTGCTCATCAAACCCGTGACCTGGTCGCGTTTGAGCAAACTGCCCGACAACCGCGAAGATCGTCATCAGGCCTCACGATCCGATCGTGCCTCACTGCGCCATACGACGTGCTCTGGCAGAACCTCCTTCGCATCATTGAGCCATATTTGGTCGTTGAGATTGAATACGCGGCACGGCAAGACGATGAAGCATGTGTACTACTCCTCTTTCTCTGACGTTTGCCCTGTATTAGTAGACTTTTCCTAATTTTAGGAGCTTACCCGTCATCCACGCGACGAATCCGCTAAAGGATTGGATGATCAAGGATAGTCAAGTGCATGTCAGAGGGTACGCTCAAGACCCGACAGAAGGTCGGCGACGCGGTTACGGCCGACGATTATCCGACGAGATCGATTTGTCCGTCAACGTGCCGGCGCAAGCAGGATCACTGAGTTACTTGTGAACGATGAGGATGCGGTAACGGCCGTGCAAGCCCTTTTCCGAACCGTGTTCCCAACCCTGCCTTCATTATCGCTACCAAAAATTGTTTATGCTTCTACGCTTGCGTCGCGATCAACTACTGGCCCGCTGTTCTCTACGTCTTTAATTTTTGATTTAGAAATATTATACAAAATTTCAGTTTCATCTGCTCCTGCAGACTCGCCTGCAGATCTACTTGGGCTCAAGCCTCAAGCGACGCATTAACATTACTATTCTTCATAGAGCCACGCATTTCTTAAACTTGTTACGCTCCGCATTCAGCTCATTACTGTCAGATGCTCTTTTCAAAGCCCTACCTCTGAGTGACCTTACTGAAAACAAAAGAGTCGGGGCCATAAGGTAAGTTAGTTCACGTGTGCCGGAGGTGGCGATCCGTCGTTTTTGGGTCGCCAACCTTTCTCGACCTGAGACTTGTTTGCGGCCCTAGGACACGCTTGGAGCTCACAGACATCTGGCCCCCCTTTCCAATCATCATAACGAACCTACTCGATGGGCCTATCCCTTGGGAATTGCGACGATTGGCCTCTGCAATGCACGTGCAATTTCCGGCGCTGATCCATCTCAAGCTTGAGTCAACTTGACAGCCGTCCAGTTTCAGCTCTTCCCGATGGGTTCTTAGGTGGATCTGCCCCAAATCTACAAACTCTCGAATTGCATTCCATCGCATTCCCTGCGTTTCCGAACCTTCTTTTGTCCACAACTCACCTTGTCCGCCTCACCCTGGCCGTGTTGGCCAGCCTCAAATCTCTGACAATTGTATTCAAATCTGGAATACCTTTCCCCGACCAGGTAAAGGCGACGTCCACTGCCGCCAACACATACCGTCCTCCCCGCTCTCACTCGTTTTCAGTTCAATGGGGTCAGCGAATACCTGGAACACCTGGTGGCCTCGATCGATGCCCCTTTGCTTGACTCCATCTCGATAACCTTCTTCCACGAGCTCAAATTTGCCATACCAAAGCTTGCCCAGTTTATGAGGCGCACGACAAGGTTTCAGGCACTCAATGAGGCACATGTGGACTTTGGTTGTTCCAGCGTTTGGGTCGGTTATCTCCCACCGCCACGGATATTTGACGAAGAGTCCGGATTGAAAACCTTATGCCGAAGTGATCGGCAGCATTTATCTCTGGCGCAGGTTTTACTTCGTTCTTCCCTTCCATCGGCATAGTGGAACACCTCTACATCTACGGGTCTCCACCACAATGGCAAGACGGCGTCGTGATGGACATCATGCAATGGCTTATTTATTTACTGCTGTGAGGAACCTCTATGTATGCGAGGAATATGTACAACATATCGCCGACGCCCTGAAAGGGCTCGTCAGGGAAAGGGTGGCAGATGTGCTACCCGCTCTGGAGGTCTTTTTTGGAAGATCTCGGGTCTGTTGGAAAGCCATTGGGCGGTTCGTTGCTGCACGACTGCTCTTAGGTCACCGTGTAGCGTTTCTCCCTGGAAAAGAGTATTATTAGAGCCAGCTCCCTTACTATCGCGTCAGTGGTAATGCAAAACGACCATTTATTTTCTGTAGCACGAACTACGCATCGCAAGCTTGTACATGCTAACATTGTAATGAATGACCCTGCGACCTCAAAACCCTGCGCGAGTTTGTCACGACTTCTCATAAATGTTTCAGCTATTTGTAGAATCCCCCTAGAATCCCAGAATGGCACATCCTTGGTGCGCTCACTGCGCTGCGTACCAAAGGGTAGGACTATGAGGGAGTTGACTGGCCGCGACCGCGTATTGATTGATGAGACCTCTCCTTGCCCCACGCAGCGAGCTTAAATAAGAGAGTTATGTCTTTTTTATGAATGTCGAGCAGGCTTCCGGGTCCTTACGGAGAAGACAAGAAGTTCACTTGCACACGCACATGGGACACAGAAACGGCAAGAAAACGTGCAAAATTCGCGCGACACGAGTAAAGTCGACAACTTAAGTCAAGCCTGTCCTCTTGAAGGCAGTAATTTGAGAGGTGACCAGTGACTTGCTACTCCATGGGGTAATATCCTGGACCAAATCAGAGGCTCAGTTGACAGATGTCGAGGCGGCTGAAGGTGACGTTGAGCGCTGAGCGCTGAGGCTGGCTGAGCGTTGATGCGCGTGACCTCCTACCAATCCAATCACTTCTCCGTTCCATCGACTTCGACGCCTCCTCCTACCCCCATCCTATTAATTCTTCCCCCAACGAATGGATCCACGGGTTCAAATGTCAAACACAGTCTCAAAAGAAGAAAAGAAGATGATCGTGTCACGATTTGTGGCCACAGCAAAGCCTCGCGCGTGACCATGTGCAGCAAACTGCACTGCACTTGTGTGCTCTTAGTGTGGAAAACGACCCATTCTCTACATTCTGATCCGGTGGTCGGAGGTGCCCGCAAGTTCAGTTCCAACGTGGCGCGGTGACGTGGTAACCGACGCGGCGCGTGTTTTCGGGCAAGGTAGGCATCACCCCATCCAGCCATCAATCAATCGATCGATTGATTGTCCGTACCTTTGCTCTTTCAATTTTCACCCTGATGCGACTCACTTGGCTGGTGTTCGTGGTTGCTGGGAGGATTGGGTGAGGAAAAAAAATCACAGTGCGTAATTGAGACACAGTCTAGAGCTGATCGAAAAAAATATCTTAGGGTATATATAGTTGTACAGTACACCGGAACAAGCATGAAAAGCGATACAAATCTGCAAGCCGTCTATGGGCCCCACCGGAGGACCTCCCATCAATAACAGGACAGAAACAGACAAGACGGAATACGGTGAGCCGGGCGTGGAGTCCAACGTTGATTAGCGTCCACTGAACTTGTTCTTCTTCGAGGATTCGGGGTACTTCTCTTTGATGACCCGGGAGAAAGGCACCTCGGCATACTCCTCACCCGTCCTCAAGAACTCCCGCAACCTTGCGACGAACTCGTCATGGATCCTCTGCGTCTCTCGGCGCTTCTCGTCAGCCTTCGAGCGCGTGACGCTGAGGCACTCCACGGGTGGATGCTCGCGGTGTCGCTTGAGCGAGTCGGTGCGTGCAAAATAGTCCCCGCAGAAGTCGCAGAAGTCGATCGTCAGTGGGTGCTTCTCCGACGTGTCGCAGTGCCGTGTGTAGTCATCCCACGATTTGAACTTCGTGCCGGGACAACGCCGGCACTTGATCTCACAAACCGATCCACGTTCCCTGTCGGCTTGGGTGGCAGCGAGGAGCGCCTGGCACCCCATCTTGAACTTTTTCGGGAACTCAAAGTACTTGTCCACTTCCTCTTGTTGTCGTTGTCGTTGTTCCTGCTGCTGCACTGGTTCCTCCTCCACACTCCCCTCGACCCAAATTAGCTCTCCGTCCACAGTTTGTCCCCCCACCCCTGCTGGAAACTCGGTCCCTGCAAGGGTCGATGTTGAACTCCCTGCGTGTTTGGGGTCGCGAGCCTCTCCGCTCCGCGTCCCGGCTCCTTGGGTTCATATTGATCATTGTTATTGGGATCCTGGCCACAGACTTGTGGCGGGCTCTATCCGCGGACCGCGTTGCCTTCAGGATCCCTTTGTGTGATTGCCCCTGCTTCGTTTCTGGGGCGGGTTGCCGATCGGGGCCCCGACGCCTTGAGGCTCTTCCCGACGGCGTTTCCAAGGGCCACCACCGGCGCGGATGTTGCCGGTGCTGCAGGAGTCGGCCAGGAAACTTGGCCGATGTCCCAGCCCGCTGGGGATCTGCAGACACCAGTATTAGTGACGCTGGTTGCATCACCATTGCACATAAAAGATACTCACGTCGTAACCCCATAAAGCAACGTGTCGTACTCCGGCGCAATCGGTCCTCCTTCGTTCCCACCGCTGGTAGGCGAAAATGATGTAGCGGGCGTGAATTGCCCTGCCCCGAAGAGCCAGGATAATTCATCCTGGGACGCCGGCAAAGTTGAGGAACTGCTAGGATCCACAGCCTGTTGAAGGAATCTAGGTGAGTAGAGCTGTTCTGGTTGTGGCACTCGCACTCACGTTGGGTGCTGCAGCCACTGATTGGGCCGCAAAGGAAGTCCAAATGGGTCGCCAGACAGCTCGGGGGCGACCAAACCTGGGTCTACGAAAACTTCAGCATCTGGTGAAGGTGAACACGAAGGTCGTGAGAGAACCAAGAACGGACGTACGTTGGCCCTGTATGGACCAGGCGTTGGGGGCATTCTGTGGCCGCAGCAAGGTAAGTCAATGTCGACGATCAAACCACGGCTTACTTACTGAATAGGTGTGATTGGGCTGGCTTGTAAAGTTTGTAACCCCCCATCGATGTGGTGGGGGCGGGCGTAAAGGCCGTATCACTGACAGCGTTGAAATCGTGAAGATCCGAGCCAGCAGAGGAAATATGTCCAGGCGCGGGTACCACCAAGTCCTCCTGGATGCTCTCTAGTAGAAACATAGTGTCTGAGAAGCCCGCCAAGGCTTCCAAGAGATCCGTCCAACGTATGGCGTCCACTTGAGCATTAGTTGGGTCGGAATTGTTCATGATATCAAGTGAAGATGCTGAGAGGAGTGGAAGGGCGAGAGGAGTGGGTGGAAATAGTGAGGGGTGGTGATTAGATTGTGGAAGACGGTGCGAGCTTTTAGGAGGACTCAGGCAGGTTTAGCGCCCACAACTCAACAAACCACACTTGCTGCCACGAGGTCAGAACATGAGAGACACCCTCATATCTTTGCCTCGTATTCTGCAGTTTGAATGGATAACTTTTTGGCCTCCCCGAGGAATCCCCGTGTGGTTTAGCTGAGAATAAAAACCCGTCCAGTGTGGTTTTCGATTCTTCCAGCGAGTTCATTGTACTTCAACTTGTAAATAAAATGTCACGGTTCTTGGTGTTGGAAGACGGACAGTGCCATCCTTTACCAACTGTGGACAAAAGCGATCCTCATTTCGTTCCGAGCGATTTGTGGAAGTTCTAGACCTTTCGCTGCGGTTGTCATTATGTGGCGTTGCGCAGAGGCCATCCCTGGTGTGATGCTGATAAAATGTGTTTTTATATTCACGCACTCATTGATGATGTCTTACAAAGACGTCGGATGAGAAAGGTACTATAAACACCCTAAGCTTTGCCTTGAATTGTGCTACATGACCCGACTGAGAACGCGGAACGAAAGCTGGGCTCATAAAACCCACAGAACTGAATTTGGGACGTACGAATCAGGCTAGACTGACAATTTCACGACACGAAGTGACTCCAGGAGTCCAGGTTGTGCGATTTTACTAACTTAGAGTCCTCGGCGCCAACTGCCAAGGGTGAGCCAAACCCCGGTAGGAGACCAAGAGATACAAACGGCCAAGCGGTGGGACTGGAGCAGAAATAAGATTGCAGCTGTGGGACGGAAAAGAAGGTGTTTAATATCTGCCAAACACAAGCTTGCCTTGATCTTCAACAGAAATAGCTATTGATTCGCGCCGAAGCAAGTTAAGGATGGAAATGTACTGTCGGTGACTCGAATTTGGACACGCACCTCGTCAGGGCCTTCATTGTAAATGCGATACTATAGCACGCTCACCAGGAGACCAGGCAGGCAGGGTCCGCTTAGAAGAAAAATGGGAGCTGGAGGATAAAGGTGCATACCATAATGAGAGAGTTCTTTCGGTATGAGATTATGTAAGTGTTTGTCCTCGGTGCACAAGAACCATGGTGAGCGTGAGGAGAGGACGGGCGACATTGAGTGGAGACGGATGGAAGGGGATGTACAGGCGAATGCCCGTACCGAGTAATGTTTACTCACGGGCCTCGCACGCCCCATATACAGTAAGGAAAGAACAAAAAAACGTATGGTAAGCCTCCGGTCGGAATTACTTACAGAGGCGCGAGATACTGTACTCCTACTCCTATGAGACGTTTGAAATTTTGAATTCCCAGGAGATCCGCCCGCACTCGAAGCGCTCAAATGCATGCTCCATGAAAAGTGATGCTCAACCTGGCGCATTTTCTTCATCTCATCCTCTCTAATGCTGACGATGCTACGGTTTATTGAAAGGAAGCTACAGACTCATACATTTAGATACAAATCCGGGAAGTCGTTGTGCTATATGCGGAGGATAAAGTTACCTCCGCACTGGGATGAACAAGAGAAGGGTATGATGCATGTGAATGCCTTGATGAGGTAGTGGTAGGGTAGTCGTGATCTGGTGTCTAACGGATAGAACAAACAATACGAATAGAGAGTCAGCAACATGTCGTTTCGTGGTGTCATAAAAGAATGAATTCGCGATGCAGAGAGAGGACCGGGATCATTCAAAACTAGGACTTGTACCGTCTTCTCCGTATGGGTTAGTTTCCTTTTGCACCGTGTTTCAACAATAGTCGCGCAACTTCTTCCTGGCTGTTCTGAAGCGCTAGCTGGAGTGGCGTCCGGCCTCTGTTGTCAAGCGGGTTTACGTTTACGTCGAGCTCCAGCAGCCGCTGCGTGACCTCCAGATATCCCCTTTGTGCGGCAACATGCAGCGGGGTCTGGCCCTGAGCACCGGCAGAATTCGGGTCTGCGCCGTGCTTGAGCAGCAGCTTCGCGAGATCCTGGTGGCCATTCGGGTGGTTGCCGTTGTGGAGCGCCATGTGAAGCGTATCCCAGCCTAGGATGGACCGTGCGTTCAGATCCGCACCGTGTTCGAGCAGCATTTGCGCGACTTCGACGTTTCCGCCGCCTTCCGATACCAAACAGAGCGGGGTTTCGTTCAGCCAGCTCTTGGCATTCACATCCGCACCGCGGTCGATTAGTAGTTGTGCGACTTGGGAATGCCCGTACCATGACGCAAAGTGGAGTGGAGTTAGGTTATCCACATCACCGGCGTTGACATCTGCGTTATGCGCGAGTAGGACCTGCGCCACTGCGAATTGCCTACTCTGCAGGCGATATGTAACGGGGTCGAGAACTCGTGATGGACTCGTCTGCGTCCTGGGAGCATGTAGTCATGAGCCATTCCGCACTTGATGGAATCCGTGCTGTGCGGCATAGTGTAATGGAGACAGCTCTGGACAGGAAGGATCTTCCGACTCCATGGATTGTTCCGAAATCGTATCGTATACCCACAGCCAGTTCGCGAAATAATGATAATCGGGATGGAAGAGGCGTTTCATCAAGTCTTCTGCTTGTGATGCCACGTCCCCAATTTGGCATGGCTGACCCAATAGCGACCAGCATATCGAGCGAGCGGGAACCGTTGATGCTCTGTTTGGTTAAGTATTTGTCGAGCTGGAGTAGAATGGAAAGGCATGATTGGGCTACGAAGAGATGGGCCGGTTCGAGAGGGACGTGGTAGCGCGATACACGACGGCCATCTGCAATGCGTCCCGATGTCAAGTACTCCTTGACCGAAAAGTGCGAAAATTGGATCACTTGCGAGCCGGCTACATTTACGACCGTCACCAAGCTCGAGCACGTAGAAAGCACCGTATCTCTTGCGTTTTCCGGCCGCCAGTTCCCTTCAAACGTGAGGTTTCCTGCTTCCGATTTGAACGCGAGAAACTCGGCGAGCTCTTCAACAAGAAGCGGACGGCGAGCGACAACAATGCACTGGAAGAGACGATGCGCATACGCCCAATTTTCATCGTCGATGTCCAGTAAGTGTGCTCATATGTCTCATCCAACGTCTCCGGTAATTCTTCCAACGCACGCCGAATTCGAGGTGCAAGACACCGGCGAGCCTATCTAATTGGCAGGACACCCACCGGAACCTGCATCACAATGTCAGCCAAAATCGAAGAGCATCTGCGAATGCCAATCTCACATGCCATCTGCTCTTTCAGAGAGCTTTTCAACGACAAGTTGTTTGTCCTCCTTTCTCCATCTCCGCGTCTTCGGGTCTGTGTTTATGAACCACTTGATATAGTTCATGATGTCTTCCATCTGACCACTCTCTCCGTGAAGGGAAACCGTATAAGATGATAGGGGCAGGAGAACGGCTTCGATGTCTGCTTCCGGTCTACTGGTGACGCAAATAGAGACGTGTGAATGGTTTAACTCTGATAGCCACTCCACAAATTCCAGGACATTTTCCCTTGGTGATGGAGTACCGGCGTTGTTGGGACATTCGTCGATTGCATCAAGGACGATAAATATCGGTCCTTGATCTGGAGCGACAGCATGTTTTCCAGACATTCTCTGAGGTCTGTTCGCTCGGCTGTTGGGACCCTGCGTCGTGCGCCACGTATAGAGCGAAAAGGCTCTCGCAAAAACATCTGATTGAGCGGCGAGTTGGATAAGGAGGGAAGAGAGCGCGGTGCGGAATTCTGCTTTGATTGATCTTTGAAATCAAAGTAGAAAAATGCCAACGAGGCTAATCCGGCCTTGCGTACTACTTTGAGGTCTCCATAATCGTGGAACTAATCGAGGATGTAGTCACTTGAGAGAGAAAAGATGAAGCGTCGCGTACGAGAGAATGGTCTTTCCCGATCCTGCTGTAAAATCGGCTCCTGATTTGAGCAGCGAGGATGAGGGGAAAGAATATACGTACGTTTACCATGAACCCATAGCAGCGAGCCCCTGGACATTTTCCACTGAGGGTAGGTGTTTCCGCGGATAACCATTCTGCGCTTCCCTCGTGGTGAGCCTTCTGGGCGATGTTGTGGTTTATTGATGGATCCGGAGGTGACAGCCACCGCCGAAAGCTTTCCTGCAACTGGTCACCTACGAATAGACTTAGCCGTCGCTGCCAGAAATAGCTCCGAGATAATTGTACGCACGTCTCGATTTGTTTATGTCACTCGCGAGTTGTTGCATGGATACTGGCCTGTTGTCAATCACGAGAATGTATCCTATGAGTTGAACATACCGAGAGTCTGATGAACAGCATCCATTACGACGTTTCCATCTGAAGGCAACATTCATACAGCATCATGAGAACTGGCAAGGTACGCGCACCATCCATGACGACCTTGATGTTCTTCATAAGACCATACACGACTTCCAGCGTCTGTGTCGCAGTCGTTCGAGCCTCCTCTTGCGTTAACCGGTCCAATCTTTCTAGTATTGCTTCCACGTCATTCTCTCCCATGAGCTTCTTTCCAAGCTTCTCTGCATCGTATTGCGTTACTAATCAACTTATCTAAAAAGAGGAGGCTCACTCAGTCGCCCTTGTTTAGCCTGTTGTACCGCCACGGAGATGGTAGAGAGCAATTCAATTAGGATCTTGACGATGATCTCGCTCATCGCCGTGGTGGATGGTATCTTCGTATAGATGTCGAGACGCCTGAGGAAAGATTCGAAAGACTCGAAAAGATCGATTAGGGCGTCGTAACTCGTGGTAATATCTTTGATTGCCTGATGGAAGCCACTGGGTTACAAGAATCCTCTCAAGTGACCCTATGTAGAGCACGTACTCCAAGAAGTACAGCGATTCCAGCGAAAACTGCTTTTGCTGGTGGAAAAGGCTGAAGAAAAAAGATATTAGAAGGTGCATGCCAATGGGACGAGCAGACACATACCAAACTGACACCCTCACAAAGCAGATCACTAATTGAGAGGGTATACAGGACGTTAACAGTGCGCTTGAGCCACGTCATGAGCTTCCCATCGTCTCCTCGAAAGCTACGGAAAGCTTGTGCTTGCTCTTGAATGGCATTGATTACGGAATCGGCAGACGCGCAATTTACGAGCTTGTTAATTATCTGATGTTGGGCCAGGTTGGTCCCTGATCGCTTCTCGAATTCGTTCAAGGCAGTCTGAAAGAGTGATTTCAGCTCTGGAGGGGGATTGGTAGACATGGCGTTGAAAGAGAAAGGACGGACGGGGCTTAGGGCTCAGGCGCCCAGCGCACAGGGGTTACCAGCACAGGCCCAACATCAGATACCGTGACTGATGGACGATAGGCGCGCAAGTTGAAAGATGTGAACTTAAAACAAGAGTCGAGTCATAAGTTACTGTAACAGCGCTGCAGTCACACGCGTGTTCTTGCCTTGATTCTCGCTCCGCTTCGGGTTGTGTAGTACAGTACATGCGGCAGTGCCTGCGCAATAGCCCACTTACGGGTCTGCACTGTACATTCGATGGAATTATACTGTATGTCTCTTACAGTTCGGTTCCTATACTGTACAGTAACTATGTTACTATGTAGACCCAAACTAATTCCAACCGAGGCCGAAGGCCGGAGGATGGGTTTTCCTTTGCCAGTCCCGATTCGGCCGTCACGACACACGTGTGAAAGCATGACGTAATAGGAGCTCGCCTCCAAAGCTCCAACGCTCATGTGCTGCCACATGTCCTACACACGTCTTCGCCTTCATAAATCTCATATGTTTCTCATCCACCGAAAATAAACTCTTCTCACTATCCATCATTTTTCCTTCCACGGTCGGACCCCGCCACAGACGTGGCGCCCAAATTAATATACCCCTGGAACGTGGGAGCGGTATCCCGGGCCAGTTGAACGCGCGGGGCGCCCACTGCCCAAATGAGGACCACCACTAGAGCACGAGTTGGAAGTCGCCCTGAAACGCCGCTCGTTCCAACTTCCAAGTCCCCTTTCCCTCCCTATCGCACTCGCGGACGGAGCACATTCTTGTGTAAGCAACCGTCACCATCCACGTCCCATTTGGGATTATAGGTGTCCTCCTTCACCCATTTGGACGGGCAAAGCATCTCAGGAACTTCCTGAGCTCGTGGATCTTGTTGCTGTTTGGCTTCATAGATCATAGGAGATCTGCGTCGGAATCATCAAAGGGGGGATCGGTCGGGGGTTGGTCACAGAAGTAAAAGTCGTAAAAAAAAAGAGCGCGATAATTTCTCTGTAGAGGGCGTCTGGACTCTGGACGATCTTTGGATAATTAATAAGCTGGGCCATCTCGGAGACGGAAAGCTTTCCTCTGCTACACCTAATTCATGTAACGATTGGCGATGTTCGGGCTCTACCCCAGGCATTGTGCAGTTACTAACACTGTCAGAGCGGCGGGACTTGGACGTAGTAGTTACGAGGTAGCTTGCAGGGATGATAAATATGATGGCAATGATTCCTCAACGGTACACATGACTATGATGTGAGATGTATTATCGATCTTCAAGCTGAGGCGTAAAGCCAGCCAAACTGCTAATTAACATACAGTATCAAGTACAGTATGTACCACTAGGTGCAACCTGATCCGAGCTGGTTTAAGTGCTTCGATTCAGTCGAAACATACAGTACTCTCGGCTCGGACCCTACAACCCTCGTGATATGTCGAATATTATCGACACGCGGAGAGAGCAAAGAACTCGGAATGCAATTATCTCCATCCGCCCCGTGTCGCTTCGTGTAAAGATATAGAATGGCGTCTGTTTGTATAGCGTCAAGCGAAGACCGGGACCGGGCAAAAGTCAGGAACCGTACCTGCTTTTCTCCCAGTCTGCCCAGAGCGGTTACGTTCATTTTGTACCGTGCTGCAACAATATTTCCGCAACTTTCTCTTTACCGTTCTGCAACGCCACCAGAAGCGGTGTCCGGCCCTGGTTGTCTCGCGAGTTCACGTCTACTCCGAGTTCCAGCAGCCCCTGTGCGGCCTTCAAACCTCCTGTTCGGGAGGAGACGTGTAGAGGAGTCTGGCCATCAACATCTCGAGTATTTGGGTCTGCACCATACCTGAGTAGCAGCTGTGCGAGACCTTGATAACCCCTCTGGAGTGCCATATAAAGTGAATCCCAGCCGGAGATGCATCGGATATTCGGATTTGCACCGTGCTCAAGCAGCACTTGGGCAACTTCTAGATTGCCGTCTCTCTCCGATAACAAACGTAGCGCAGTCTCGCCGAAAGGATACTTGAAATCTACGTCTGCACCGTGCTCGAGTAATAGTCGAACGACCTTGGGATGCCCCGTCCACGATGCAAGATGTAGTGGTGTCCAGCCACGCTGGCTGGCGTTGACGTCGGCGTGGTGCTTGAGTAAGACCTGAACAACAGTGAATTGCCCTCCTGAGGATGCAATATGCAACGGGGTCGAGGAGTCGGAACTGGACACGTTTACATCCTGGAAGCATGTAGTGATGAGCCATTCTGCCACTCGATGGAACCCGTGGCGCGCGGCATAGTGTAATGGATACGACTCGGGACGAGAAGGACCTTCCGAGACCAGGGATAGATCATAAATCGTATCGTATATCCACACCCAGTTTGCAAAATAATGATTCTCAGGGTCGAAGAGGTGCTTGATCATATCTTCCGTATGTGATGACACGTTTCCGACTTCAGCATGGCCGGCCCAGTACTGACCAGCATACCGGGCAAGTGGATATTCCTCGATGCTCTTTTCGGTCACGTGTTTGTCGAGTTGGAGCAGAAAACAGAGGCAGGCTTGGGTGACGAAGAGATGAGCCGGTTCGAGAGGGATGTAATAGCGTGACACACGGCCTTGTGCTATACGGGTCGATGTCAAGTACTCCTTGACAGAAAAGTGCGAAAACTGCATCACTGCCAAGCCCTCCACATTCACGATAGCAATCAAGCTCGAGCAGGTAGACAGCACCGTATCTTTTGGGTTTTCAGGCCGCCAGGTCCCTTCAAACATGAGGTTTCCTCCTGTTTCCGATTTGAACGCGAGAAATTCGGCGAGCTCTTCAACAAGGAGCGGACGGCGAGCAACTACAATGCATTGGAACAGACGATGCGCATATGCCCAATTTTCTTCATCGATGTCCAACAACGTGCGCTCATACGTCTCATCCAATGTCTCGGGTAGTTCGTCCAGAGCCTGGCGAATACGAGGTGAAAGACAACGGCGCAGCCTGTCCAATTGACAGAACACCCATCTGAACCTGTATCACAATGTCAATCAAAATCGAAGAGCATCTGGGAATACCGGATCTCACATCCCGTCAGCTCCTTCCGAGAGCTTTTCGAGGACAAGTTCTTTGTCTTCCTTTCTCCATTTCCGCGCCTTCGGGTCTGAGTTTATGAACCATTTGATGTAGTTGATGATATCTTCCTTTTGTCCATTCTCGCCGTGAAGAGAAACTGTACAAGACGCCAAGGGTTGAAGGACAGTTTCGATGTCTACGTCCAGTCTACTGGTAACGCAAATAGAGAGATGTGAATGATTCAGTTCCGATAGCAATGCTACAAGTTCTAGGACATTTTCTCTTGGTGATGGAGTACCAGCGCTGTTAGGACATTCATCGATTGCGTCAAGGACGATGAATATCGGTCCCTGGTCTTGGAGTGTAAGCATGCTCTTTAGACATTCTTTCAGTGCGTCTTCACTTGGTTCTTTTGAGCCATCTTTATGTTTTGAGTACAGGCGTTCAAGGACGCCACAACAAACATCGGACTCGGATAGCTGAACGAGTAGGGAGGAAAGTGTGCCACGGACATCTTGCTTTAAGGAATCCCGAAAGTCGAAATAGAAATGAGCGATCAAAGCTAATCCCGCCTCGCTCATTCGCATGATCTCTTCAACAATAGTTGAGCTAGTCAAAATATCAGTCATCCAAAAGGGTAGGAGTTGTGTGGTGCGTACGAAAGAACTGTCTTTCCTGACCCCGCTGTAGAACGGACTCTCCATTAGAAATGTGAGAAATGAAAAGGGGGATCACACACGTTTACCGTGTATCCAAAGCAACGAACCCGTCTTTCGTTTCCATTCAGAAAACGTGTTTCCGTGAAGAAACCATTCCGCGCTTCCATCATGGTGGGCCTTACGTGCAATGTTATGGTTCTTTGACGGATCTGGAGGAGACAACCACCGTCGAAACTTTTCCTGGAACTGGTCACCTATAAAGTCATCGTAGTCTTAGTCGCCGCCGCAGGCAATATCATCGAGATAATTGTACGCACGTCTCAATTGTTTATGTCGCTCGCAAGTTGCTGGATGAGTACTGGCAAGGCGGTTAATGGCGAGAGCACATCCCATGAACAAACATACCGAGAGTTCGATGGACATCATCAAATAAGACACTTCCCCCTAGTTGGAAAAGTGACAATCAGTAGGCGTGGAGAGCTAGCGAGCAAACCACGCTCACCGCCCATAACGACTTTGATATTCTTCACAAGACCGTAAACAAGTTCCAGCGTCTGTGTCGCGGTGGTTTGAGCCTCCTCTCGCGTCAGCCGATCCAATCTTTCTAGCACTGCTTCCACAACATTGTCTCCAAGGAGCTTCTTTCCAAGTTTCTCTGAATCGCGTTGTGTTACCAAGTATCATATCGGATAGAATGACGCTCACTCAGTCGTCCTTGTTTTGCCTGTTGTATCGCAAGGGAGATTGTAGAGAGTAATTCGATTAGGATCTTTACAATGATCTCGGTGATTGCCGTGGTGGATGGGATCTTTGTATAGATGTCGAGGCGCCTGAGGAAGAATTCGAAAGACTCGAAAAGGTCCACAAGTGCATCGTAGCTCGTGCTAATATCTTTGATTGCCTGGTGAAGATCACAGGTGTCACAAAGAATCCTGTCGATAACATAGGTAAGACACATACGCCAAGAAGTATAGCGAGACCAGCGAAGATGGCCTTTGCTGGTGGAAAAGGCTGAAGGAACATGTATTACGCGCTGCGTGTCAGAGGAACGAGTAGACACATACCAGACCGATACCCTCGCCAAGCACACCACTAGTCGAAAGAGTAAACAAGGCAGTAACAGTGCGCTTGAGCCAGGTCATGAGCTTTCCATCATCTCCTCGAAAGTTACGGAAAGCTTGTGCTTGCTCTTGAAGGACGTCGATGACAGAGTCGGCGGATTCGCAATTCGTAAGCCTGTCAATGACTTGATGTTGGACCAAGTTGGACCCTGCCCGCTTCTCGAACTCGTTCAAGGCGGTTTCAAAGAGTGATTTCAACTCCGGAGAAGGATTGGTGGACATGGGGTTGAAAGAGATGGAAAGCGGGTGTAATAGTACGGTGGTAGAACAGATAGCCGCCCTGATATGGCGGAACCGGCGTGAGTGACCGATGGACGATAGGCGCGCGCCCAATCGGATGAGAGAATCTGGAAACGAACGAAATTCGGGCTATACTAGTTGTCATCCAGCGACTGTCTTCATGTGAATGAGCCAGAGATGTGAGAAGTAGTCGAGGGTTCTGACATGGGCGGTGGTGTGGTTGCCCAGTCTAATGATTATTTGTCCTGCCATCGTCTTCCATGGTCGCCGCCTTGCTTGGGTTTTGTCGAGCATGCGCGTCGATTTATAGATGCGAATTTTTCGAGGACATCGCCATCCTTGTTGATTCTTCGGGTTTGCATTTGCCGCCGGTACACAGGGAGATGTAATATACTTTCTGCGAACGAAGAGATAGAATTTATTGGGAGCACGATCCTACGATGGCAAGAGATGAGTTGGAACTCTTCCTCACTCGCTCCGCTCCGCTTGTCACCGGCGCTCACCGGCGCTCACCAGCTCAGCCAACAGCGCGGCCAAAACAGGACGAGCGGCGCTGAAGCCTTCCTCGCGTCATCGTCCTCGTTTGGTCTCATTCCTAAGGCCTAAGGCCTAAGGGGCCGCACAGTGAGTGAGACACAGCTAGCAGAAGTTCCATGTGCTCATCCTCGGTTTGGTTTTTGTCGCTCTCGCCGCCCTCGTCCTTGCCCCCATCACCATCGTTCTTGCTTGTCGCCTACCTTACACCCTCGCACCCGCCCTCGTCCTTCTTGCTCTCATCCTTGCCGTCGCAATCGGTCTCACCCTCGCTCTTCTAAAGAGTCACCTAATATTCTTGTTAGCGCACTGCCGCAAACTCGATCTACTACCTTTCCCAACTCTACGCTGCTTTTGACTTGTAATCCGGAGTTATACACATTTAGGAAAAAGACTATAGGACTGCCTACTCCTACTTCTATGAGACGTTTGAGGACTTGAGCTCCTAGGGGGACCCGCCCGCACACGAGGCGGTCAAATTCATGAAAAGTGATGCTCAACCTGGTGCATTTTCTCCGTCTCCTCCCCTCTCCGATACTGGTGATACTGACGTCCGCTCATTCGTCCAAGGACGTCAACTCTCTCTTGTCAGTCTGTCAAACCCGCACTTAAATATGCGCAACTTCGTGATATTGAGGCGCATTAAACACGTGACCTGGTCGCGTTTGAGCAAATTCTGCCCGACGACGACAAAAATCGTCATCAGGCCCCACGATCCGATCGCGGCTCACTGCGCCATACGACGCGTTACTCGGGCGGAACCTTCTTCGCATCGTCGAGCTATATTCAGTCTCTGAGATTGAATACATGGCACGGCAAGATGCGTGCTACCCTTTCTCTCAGGTTGACGTCTGTCCTGTATGAGCTGACTTTCCCCAAACTTTAGAGCTTACCCGCCATGCAAATTCCACACGGTGAAAAGACGACGCGGTCAAGGTGGTCCATTTCGGGGTATGCTCAAGACGAGACAGAAGTTCGGCGAGGCGGTTGTGACCGACGAGGGGGTCGCCAGTATCTAGACCGACAAGATCGACGTATCGGTTAACGCGCCGGCGCAGGATTGCTGGGTTATTTGAGGATATGGTGACGGTCTGGAAGGACCTCTTCCGAACCGTGTTCCCAACCCTGCCTCCGTCATTTCGATTCGCTGCACGATGTGAGATCACGTGCGGAATGGTGCGCGCAGGTGAGTACAGTAGAGGTCGGCGCACGGGTAATACTATTGAGAGTTGGTTTAGCCACTCTGAGACTATTATTGTATACTTAGGTCTGCACAGGAGAGCGCATAGCGCTTCTCGATCGAAGATGAGGGTGCATGTCCAGAGGCGAGCTCGTGATGGGGGCCTACCTGAAGCGGGCTGATTGCAGTCGGACCGCGAGGCTCATCATTGAAGTTTCTTTGAAACTTGAACTGGGAGTAGCGGGTTGGGCAAAATTAAAGCGGAACGGAGGTTCTTTGAACCATCCAAGGGGAAAGCAGGAGACCTAGATGGAGGGACACAAAACGAACGTATCACGTGCAGCCCTACAACCCAGGGCCTACGCTCGTGCCTCGCTACTGCCTCGCTTCGTCCCACAATCCCCATATTGTTGACACCAACATTCCGTATGATTTATGGGTGCTACAGCAGACAGTTGATGGCATAGACAGCACCCCGTATTGTCCGGATGCCAAATATGGATATTTCTCAAACACAACCGTGACGCCCTGGTGACGCCTGTTTGTGCATACAGTACTGTCGATATTGTTGACATTGACATCTGGGATTTGACATTTGCAGCGAAGCAGAAGTGATGCTGATCTTGTTGCATTTCCTGAACAACCATGTATCAACAAATCGTTACGGTAACACGCAAGGCAATTCCCAGCCGGTTATCTCACTATTGTGTGGCAAGCAAGTGGTAAAGAGGCGCGTTTAAGAGCGCAAACCGTGAACAGTTGCTGGACCACAACATACTTGACGTCCAACCTTGGTAACAGGCTCCTGGCTTTGTTGTATTCTCGTACATCCATTACATGTCTCGAACATTGCCCTCAAAGTTTCGGCATATAATGGACCGATGGGAATCACAGCAACATTCACGGTTGCTGTTACCAAAGAAATTCGAGGCAACACTTTGCTCTATATCCCTTTCCAGGCCACGCTCCACCCTTAGCAAGTTACAGCCACTACACTGCAACCCCGACTGCGTCTGACTCCAACTTGTTAGCCAACCATGACCTCGGAAGTGTTCGGGACTCGCAAACCAGAGAAGGAAGACCGGGCAGTCCCTCACCTCAATCACCACACTCTGTTCCAACTTGGAGCCTGTCTTCACGCCTCCAGCCCTCAGAGGCAGCGTTTGCCGTCACGTCACGTCTCCTGGAGAGCATCGTAACAGAGTCACTGCTCCGTGCTTATTGTATCATTCTATCAGCTCATGTAATGGGAGAAGTCCCATCCCACTCGGTCCCTGCGCCCTGCGACATATTTGCTATCCTTCCTTTGCATCAGGACCCGTGTACTCTGGAATGTCTCCGCACATGGAAGGCCTATCTGGCTCTAGATCCACCTGACATGATCCCTTCGATTTTGACCTTTGACCCGAGAAGCCGGATTGGTTATATATGTGTGTTAATCATCGGGATTGCAATCTGGAATATTTACTCATCTATGATAGCCTACCCTTCAAGTCTTCTCTCTTATCTAGTGCCTCCCCATGGCAGCTTGGGGATCTGTTGTTCTGACGCTGAACCGAGATCCACTACACTGGTGGAGAAAATTCGCCTCAACTATCATGATGGACGCGAGGTGAACACCAGTCTGGCAGAGGAACTTTCTAGCTCTCATCTCTGGCAAAGTGCGGCGTATAGTGAATGCAACGTCGATTATTTCCACGGAGCTTATATCCACTTTTGCAGGAGCAGTATATGAGAACACCCCCGTTTGCCCTACTATCTTCTCTCCAGCGATTGAGTGGGAGCAGTCAGTCATTGAAGGCCATCCAACTCATCCTGCGCGTCATGCGTGCCTTTCTTTCCTTCAACACCCCGTATGCTCAGTCCTTCATTTGACAGATGCATGGGCTCGTCACGCAGTTCCTCCTTCCCATATCAAGATCCGAAAGCAGGGACTGAAACATCCACGGATCCGTCTTGCCATCGTGCCCCGCTCAAGGCTCGACATTGTAGGGCCTTTTGAGAGAGATTCGTCATATCACAGAATTTGCCACACGTTCTTCAGGTATGCCGCTTCCTGAGCGGGATGGATGCGTAATTGTTCCAGCATATGATCTACAAATCGCAAATATTCGGGACAAGTTTCCGGATGTAGAATTTGAACGAGGTTCAATATCTCTTCTCTTGGCCAAGCGAGCATTCGGTGCGTTCATCAGTCACACGTCATTTGGTTCAGGTTTGACTGTATTCACTGGCAGCACTGTGGTTTTTCCTGAGGCTCCAGACATTGCGTTGAAACTCTCAGTTGGGATCCGTATATCTTCCGTCATCCGTACGATTGTCGGTTTCGGGCCAACCTTGGCCCACGTATTCCACGGAGGTCGTGCCCAAGCTAGCTATCGATACCGGAATCTTGTCAATTGAGCAAGAAGTTGCCAGCGTTATCTGTGCGAGAGACGCAGAGGGCGTTTACCTTGACCCCGATATTGCCAACATTTCACAGCCGTGATCAGGAAGCCGTTATCCCAGATGAATCCGAGGCAGCAATCATTTGCGCCGCGCTCCTAGAGACGGGTCATTCGGGTTTGCCAGTGGGAATCCCCGTAGTGCAGCATATTATGGGTCTAGACTGCAGGAAAAGCGGTTCACCTTTTTCAACGAGTAAGTGCTCAGTGCTCATTACGCGTGGTTTCAATTCCCAGGACGGCTTAATTTCTCTTCGGGGCCAAAAGGTATTCGCGTCTTCTGATGGCAGCAGTCGTCCCTCCGTTGCTTCACAACGGCGTCGGCTTTGAAGTGCACCCGCAGAACATGCTTCTGCGCCTGTCACGTTCCACGCTCACCCCCCACCGGCTTTATTATGCACGATCTGGGGAACCTGCGCGTGCATCCCACGACCCTAAGCACTTCCACCGGCTCTGAATTCTCGTTTCTCCCGGGAGACAAGGCCGTGGTTTCGAAGCCCGAAGACGCTGCGAGGATGCTTTATTACACCCTTGTTCACAATCACCTCCAGCGTCTGGCGCGCGTCCTGCGGCTGCACAGCGATGGTAGCGCGTGGTCGGCGGTGCGCGCGCATCTGACGCGGAAATTCCTCACGGTTCGTGGCTCTGGTGGGCGTGGATGGATAATGGCGTGAAGAGTCTGCCGGGGAAGCGCTACTTGAGGATGAAGATAGAGGGTGTGTCGTGAGGTCAGTTGTTTTCATGCCCTATCCTGCTTTTTCCACTGATGCGTGTCCTCAACCCCTCAGCCGCTCATCTTCGGACCCTTTCCGAACTTGATACATCATCGACCAAAAAGGATGAATGGGACGTGAAAATATGTGAGTATTCTCTATGTGATGTACTTTGTGGAGGGAATGTTTTACGGTAGCCAACTCAGATGGGCCGAGATCAAAAAAAGCACCTGCCACACACTGTAGTCTCCCAACTTTCCACAGGAGCAGTTGTCAAGGACAACGTTGGGGTTGTCTGGCACGGCAGCAGGCCCAAAAACTCCACTATCCTTATCGTACGCATGGGAGGAGATGGTAGGAGAATTTCCTATAATGCTATAACTTGAACGCTGATTCCATACAACTTCGATATTCTGAATTTCGGACAAGGTGGCCAAACTAACCAAAGTTGATTTTCAGCTTGACTTTGACGAATAAGGAATTTACTATAACGTCCTATAACACATCTGATCGCGAAATTGATCCCGCTGACATCGGTCTGACGGAAAGCATCCACGTTGTAGATACCAGAATCCATAGAACTTGTTCAGTTCGGCGGGCGGCGGCGGTCAAATCGAAGTCACCTAATGCGGCCTAATTTCTGCCACAACAGGTCTGGCTCAGCTCAGTCCGTCCCTTGGCCGTCCTATGGCGAGTCGGTGCTGAGCGGAGTGGAGTCGCGGCTCGGCAGCACTTGGCTTGTACATAACTTATGACAGGTCCGTGACACCTGTTTGTGCATATCATTGACATCAACATTCTGTACGATTTACAGGGTTGATGGCATGGTCAGCCCGCATTGTCTGGCCGTATAGCCGCATGTCGCTAAAGATGGAGATTTCTCGAACATGACCGTGAGTCCGTGACGCCTGTTTGTGCATATGTTATTGTTGACATTGACATCAACATTCATCGGAAATTTGATAGACATTTGGCCGTAGCGAAGCGAGGAAGTGAGGCTCTTGTTCTTGCTCTTGTATTTTTGAACTCAACCATGTATCAGCAAATCGTTACAGTAACAGGAAAGACGGTTCCCAGTCAGTTATTTATTATCGTGCGGCAATCAAGTGGTAAAGAGCGCAGACAGTTGCTGGTTCTAAGGCGATGTTCCATCAGGAATTAAGCATTTAGTTTCCGGAGGTTGCTCAACTCATGCGTCCAGCGGAAACCCGGAAACTTGGACATCTCGAAACGTGTCTGATTTTCCCGAAACCTAGCCGCCATTGGCTGCCAGGGAGCCAGATGGAAATGGAAACCTATGACAGTTGAATGTTGAACGTTGAACGTTGAACCACCGGTCCACCACCTTTTGAAATTTGAATCTTGCCGATGAATTGAAGGCTTTGAAGCTTGCCGATGTCGATAATTGTCACATTCCATTTCAATCTGGAGCCGAGGTGTTGGACTTCCAGGTTTCCGGAAACCGGAAACCAGGGGAAACCCGGAATATAAACTTCCAAATAGCTGATGGACCTTTGCTCTATATCCCTTTCCAGCCACGCTCGGACGCTCCACCCTGAGCAAGTTACCCCACTACACTGCTTCCAGACAGGACAAGCCCTTTTGTGTGTATTTAACCCCAACTGTGTCAGACTCCAACTTTTAGCCACCATGACCTTGGAAGTGCTCGGGATTTGCAAATCAAAGGACGACCCGCCTCGGTGCAGCCCCTCATCTCAATCAACGCACTCTGTTCCAACTTGGAGCCTGTCTTCACGCCTCCAGCCCTCAGGAAGAGCAGCGTTTGCCGTCACGTCACGCCTCATGGTGGGCATTGTAACAGAGTCTTTACTCCGTGCCTACTATATCCCCATACGCTCAGAGGAGGCATGTGGAGTTTGTATCATTTATCTACAGATGTAATGGAGAGAATCCCATCCTCACTCGGTCCCTGCGCCCTGCGGACGTATTTGCTATCCTTCCTTTGCATCAGGAGCCTGTGTACTCTGGAACGCTCTCCACACACGGAAGACCCATTTGGCTTCTAGATCCGCTTGACATGATCCCTTCGATTTTCGAACTTTCGACCCGAGAAGCCGGATTGGTTAAATATGTATGTAATTCATCGGGATTGCAACATGGAATATTTACTCATCTGTGATAGCCTACCCTTCAAGAGTCGATTCTCTCGTGTCTAGCATCTTTCCCATGGCAGCTTGGGGATTCTGTCGTTCTGACGCTGAACCGAGATCCACTACACTGGTGGAGAAAGTTCGCGTCAACTATCATGATGAGCAGTGACGTAAACACTAGCCTGGCAGAGGAACTCTCTAGTTCTTATCTCTGGCAAAGTGCGGTTTCTACTGCATGCGGCCTCGATCATTTTCACGGAGCTCATGTTTTTTTTTGCAGGAGCAACATACGAGAACACCCCCGTTTGTCCAACCATATTCTCCCCAGCCATTGAATGGGAGCAATCAATCATTGAAGGCCATCCAACACATCCCGTGGGTCATGCGTGCCTTTCTTTCATTCAACACCTCGTACGCTAACTCCTCTATCTGACAGATGCACCGGGCTCGTTGCTCAGTTCCTCCTCTCCCATATCAAGATCCGCAAAGCAGGGACTGGAAACATCCACGGATCCGTCTTGCCATCGTGCCCCGCTCGAGGCTCGACATTGTAGGGCCCTTTGAGACAGAGATTCGTCGTATCACAGAATTTGCCACACGTTCTTCAGGTATGCCGCTTCCACAGCGGGACGGATGTGTAATCGTTCCTGTATATGATGTACAAGTCGTAAATATTCGGGACAAGTTTCCGGACGTAGAAATTCTGGACGAGGAGTTCAGTATCCCTGCCCTTGGCCAAGCGAGCATTCGGTACGTTCGTCGATCATAGCTTTGTTTGGTTCAAATTTTGACCGTATGCAGCACTGTGATTTTTCAGGAGGCTCTAGATATTGCGCTGAAAGTCTCAGTTGGGATCCGTATATCTTCCGTCATCCGTACGATTGGTCACTTTTCAGCCCGTCTTGGCCCACGTTTCTCTACGGAGGTCGTTCCCAAGCTAGCTATCGATACCGGCATCTTGTTAATTGAGCCAGAAGTTGCCAGCGTCATCTGTGCGAGAGACGCAGAGGGCGTTAACCTTGATCCCGATATTGCCGCACATTTAACGGCCGTGATCAGGAAGCGGTACATCCCAGACGAGTCCGAGGCGGTAATCATTTGCGCCGCGCTCCTAGAGACGGGTCATTCGGATTTGCCAGCGGGAATCCCCACAGTGCAGCATATTATGGGTCTAGACTCGCAGGAAAAGCGGTTTGAGTTCTTCAATGAGTAAGTGTTTCCTACACGTAGTTTTCAGTTCCAATGTCTTAATTTCTCTTCGGGACCAAAAGGTATTCGCGTCTTCTGGTGGCAGCAGTCGTCCCTCCGTTGCTTCACAATGGCGTTGGCTTTGAAGTGCACCCGCAGAACATGCTTCTGCGCCTGTCACGTTCCACTCTCGTCCCCACAGGCTTCGTTCTGCGCGATCTGGGCGACTTTCTCGTCCATCCCGCGACACTGAGCGCTTCCACAGGCTCTGAATTCTCATTTTTCCCGGGAGAAGAGGCCGTGGTTTCAAAGCCCGAAGACGCTGCGAAGATACTTTATCACACCCTTGTTCACAACCACCTCCAGCGTCTGGCGCGCGTCCTGCGACTGCACAGCGATGGTAGCGCGTGGTCCGCGGTACGCGCGCATCTGACGCGGGAGATTCCTCATGGTTCGTGGCTCTGGTGGGCGTGGATGGATGATACCGTGAAGAGTTTGCCGGGGAAGTGCTTCATGAAGATGAAAATAGAGGGTGTGTGTCACGAGGTTAGTTCTCGCCTTTTGGGACATCGAAGCCATGCCCCATCCTGCTCCTTTCCACTGATACGTGTCCTCAACACCTCAGCCGTACATTTTCGAACCCTTTCCAAACTTGATACATTATCGACCAGAAGGGATGAATGGGACGTGAAAGGAAAGGACTATTCTCTGTGAAAATATGTATTTAGTGGAGGAAAAACAAATCTATGATAGTACGCCAAGTCTCCAACTCAGATGAGCGGAAGATTAAAAACAAGCACGTACACGAACCACAAATTGTAATCTCCCATGTTTCCACAGGTGCGGTTGTCAAGGACAACGTTGGGTTGTCTGGTAGAGCAGCAGGCTCAACGACTCCACAACCTTTGTCGTGGGCATAGTAGGAGAGTTGCTTGCCTATTGCGCTGATTCGATACAACTTTGGTATTTGGACAAGGTGGCCGAACCTGTACCAAACTCGATTTTCAGCGTGGTTATGGATGAAGAGGTCCAACGGCTCAATAACACATGTGATCGCGAAATTGATCCCGCCGATACCCATATGAGCCTCAGCCAAGTCTGTGGCGTACTGTGGCGTAACCGCGAACTGAGTTGAAGGAAAGTCTTTTTGAGTCACGCGAGGTGCTCGGTGCCCACACTAGATGGTGCGCGGTGGGATATGACAAAGAGAGACCAGCGCACGGGTAAAGGACTGGGAGAGCTTAAACATTCTAGGATTTACTTAAGGTACGTTTTTCAATGAAATACACAGCGAATTGGCGTGCGTGCATAACGATTCTCAATCGAAGATGAGGAGTGCATGTCCGGGGGCGAGCTCGCGACGGGTGGATAGCCCACCTTGGGGTCCACCTAAAGCGCCGACGCTTAAAAGCGGGCTGCGGTCGGACTGCGAGGTTCATCATCGATTTTCTTGGAGAATTGAAAATGGAGTGGCGGGCGGGCAAATTTAAAGCAGCAGGGAGGTTCTTTGAACCGTCTGAAGGGGAAAGCAGCCCAGAGGATGGCGGCAGGGACGACAAAGACGAACGCGTCACGTGCCACCCTCTCGGCCGAAGCGAGGAACGAGCCGTCGTAGTAAGCTAGAGACTTGCCATAGAGCTTGCTTGTTCAGTTTGGCACAACCACGAATTGACTTACCTTAATAACCAGATAGTAGAAATAACAGAATCTGAGGCATCTTGGGGTCATTACGGGCCATTCCACAGCCTCAGATTGATGTAGTCACCTGGGATGCGGCCCAAGATGCGGCCTACCATCGGCGGTCCATCGCATCGCAACCTTGCAACGTACTCTACTGTATAAGTGAACGCCATGCATGATTATTGGTAAAATATTGCTAGATTGTCAATGACTAGAAAAGAAACAGCCATAACGCTAAACTAGTGATAATTAGCACTAGCACTGGCATTAGCCAGGTGAATTTAGCATCGGATTTCCCTGATGTTCTTTTCTCGGTTCCTGTCAAGTTTGCGCCGTGCTGCGATAATATTTGCATAACGTGTTCGTTGCGCTTCTCCGAGTCCAACGCTACCCGAAGTGGTGTTCGGCCTTGGTTGTCTTGCGAGTTTACGTCTACCCCGAGTTCCAGTAGCCTCTGTACGACATTCAGGTGTCCGTATTCGGAGGCCACGTGAAGTAGAGTCTTGCCATCGACGTCTCGAGTATTTGGGTCTGTACCATGCTTGAGTAGTAGCTGTGCGAGACCTCGATGGCCCGTCTCGAGTGCCTCATACAGTGAATCCCTACCGCTGTTGGACCGGACACTGGGATCTGCACCGTGCTCAAGCAGCGCTTGTGCAACTTCCAGGTTTCCGTCTCTCTGCGATAACAAACGTAGCGGGGTTGATCCCTCAGAGCTCCTGACATTCACGTGTGCACCATGGTCGAGTAGTAGTCGAACGATCTTGAGATCCCCATTCCACGATGCAAAGTGCAGTGGAGTCCAACGAACAAATTTGTCAATAGCGTTGACATCTGCATGATACGTGAGTAGGACCTGCACCACAGTGAACCGCCCATGGTTGGATGCAGTATGCAACGGGGTCGTGAGGTGTGAGTTTGATTTCGATGACATGTTTACATCCTGGGAGCATGTATCGATGAGCCATTCTGCCACTCGATGGAATCCGTGCTGCGCGGCATAGTGTAATGGAGAAAAGCTGGGATGAGAAGGACCTTCTGAGCCCATGGATATACACCAAATCCACACCCAGCTGGAAAAATGATGATTATCGGGATTGAAGAGACGTTTGATCAACTCCTCTGCATGTAATGAAACATTCCCGAATTCTGCGTGGTCGGCCCAGTACCGACCAGCATACAGAGCAAGCGGGGAATCATCGATATTCTGTTTGGTCAAGTGTTTGTCGAGCTGGAGCAGAAAGGAAAGACATGCTTGGGTGATGACGAGATGGGCCTGCTCGAGAGGGATGTAGTAGCGCGAAACACGGCCGATTGAGATGCGAGTCGATGTCAAGTACTCCTTGACCGAAAAATGCGAGAATTGTATCTCCGGCGAGCCGTCCACATTCATGATGGCAATCAAGCTCGAGCAGGTAGACAGCACCGTATCTCTGGGGTTTTCCGGCCGCCAATTCCCTTCGAACGTGAGGTCTCCTACTTCCGATTTGAACGCGAGAAATTCAGCAAGTTCTTCAACGCGGAGCGGACGGCGAGCAACTACAATGCACTGGAAGAGACGGTGCGCATACGCCCAATTTTCTTCGTCGATGTCCAGTAATGTCCGCTCATACGTCTCATCCAACGTCTCGGGTAATTCCTCTAGAGCCTGCCGAATACGTGGTGAAAGACAACGGCGCAACCTGTCCAATTGACAGAACACCCATCTGAACCTGTATCACAATGTCAATCAAAATCGAAGGGTATCTACGAACACCGCATCTCACATCCCGTCAGCTCCTTCCGAGAGCTTTTCAAAAACAAGTTCTTTGTCTTCTTTTCTCCATTTTCGCGCCTTCGGTCTGAGTTTATGAACCATTTGATATAATTCACGATATCTTCCTTTTGTCCGCTCTCTTCATGAAGGGAAACTGTATGAGACGCCAAAGGGAGGAGAGCATCTTCGATGTCCACCTCCGGTCTGCTAGTGACGCAAATAGAGAGCCGTGGGCAGTGCAATTCCGATAGCCACCCTATGAGTTTTAGGACATTTTCCCTTGGTGATGGACAACCGGTGCTGTTATGACATTCATCGATTGCATCAAGGAAGATGAATGTCGGTCCTTGATCTTGGAATGTCAGCATGCTCTTCAGGCAATCTTTCAGTGCATCTTCACTGGGTTCTTTCGAGCCATCTTCATGTTTCGAGTACAAGCGTTCAAGGACGCCGCAACAAGCATCGGACCCGGTGGATAGCTGTGTAAGTAGAGAGGAAAATGCGCCACGGACATTTGCTTCAAGGAATCCCGAAAGTCGAAGTAGAAATAAGCACGGAAGCCAATCCTGCCTCGCTCATTCCCATGATCTCTTCAATAATAGTTGAGCTAGTCAAAATATCAGTCACCCGAAAGGGTAGGAATGTACGGTGCGCACGACAGAACGGTCTTTCCTGACCCCGCTGTAGAACCAGTCTCCATTAGAAATGCGGGGAATGAAAAGGGGGAATCACACACGTTTACCGTGAATCCAAAGCAACGAGCCCGTTTTCCGTTTCCATTCAGAGAACGTGTTTCCGTGGAGAAACCATTCCGCGCTTCCATCATGGTGGGCCTTACGTGCAATATTATGATTCTTTGATGGATCTGGAGGGGACAACCACCGTCGAAACTTTTCCTGGAACTGGTCACCTATGACGTAGTCGTAGTCTTAGCCGTCGCCGCAAACAATACCACCGGGATAATTGTACGAACGTCTCAATTTGTTCATGTCGCTTGCAAGTTGTTGGATGAGTACTGGCACTACCGTTAATAGCGAGTGCCTCCTATGCACAAAACATACCAAGAGTTCGATGGACATCATCCATTAAGACGCTTCCCCCTAGATGAATGCGACAATCAATAGGGCATGGAGAGCTAGCAAGCAAACCACGCTTACCGCCCATAACGACCTTGATATTCTTCACAAGACCGTAAACAAGTTCCAGCGTCTGTGTCGCGGTGTTTGAGCCTCCTCTCGCGTCAGCCGATCCAATCTTTCTAGCACCGCTTCCACATCATTCTCTCCAAGGAGCTTCTGTCCAAGTTTCTCTGAATCGCGTTGTTTACTAAGTATCATATCGGATAGAATGACGCTCACTCAGTCGTCCTTGTTTTGCCTGTTGTATCGCAAGGGAGATTGTAGAGAGTAATTCGATTAGGATCTTTACAATGATATCGGTGATTGCCGTGGTGGATGGGATTTTTGTATAGATGTCGAGGCGCCTGAGGAAGAATTCGAAAGACTCGAAAAGGTCCACAAGTGCATCGTAGCTCGTGCTAATATCTTTGATTGCCTGGTGAAGATCACAGGTGTCACAAGAATCTTGTCGATAATATAGGTAAGACACATACGCCAAGAAGTATAGCGAGACCGCGAAGATTGCCTTTGCTGGTGGAAATGGCTGAAGGAAAATGTATTACGCGTTGCGTGTCAGAGGAACGAGTAGACACATACCAGGCCGATACCCTCGCCAAGCACACCACTAGTCGAAAGAGTATACAAGGCGTTAACAGTACGCTTGAGCCAGGTCATGAGCTTTCCATCGTCTCCTCGAAAGTTACGGAAAGCTTGTGCTTGCTCTTGAAGGACGTCAATGACGGAGTCGGCGGATTCGCAATTCATAAGCCTGTCAATGATTGATGTTGGACCAAGTTGGACCCTGCCGCTTCTCGAATTCGTTCAAGGCGGTTTCAAAGAGTGATTTCAACTCCGGAGAGGATTGGTAGACATGGGGTTGAAAGAGATGGAAAGGGGGTGTAATAGTACGGTGGTAGAGCAGATAGCCGCCCTGATATGGCGAACCGTGAGTGACCGATGGACGATAGGCGCGCGCCCAGTTGGATGAGAGAATCTGGAAACGAACGGGATTCGGGCTATATGTAAGAGCATTTCGAGTCGCTGTTGTCGCAGCCGCTTTCTTACTCTGTCTCGGTTTGCCATACAGCATTTACATTGTCATCCAGCGACTGTCTTCATGGAATAACCAGAGATGTGAGAAGTAGTCGAGGGTTCTGACGTGGGCGGTGTGTGGTTGCCCAGTCTAATGGTTATTTGCCCTCCATCGTCTTCCATGGTCGCCGCCTTGCTTGGGTTTTGTCGAGCATGCGCGTCGATTTAGATGCGAATTTTTCGAGGACATCGACATCCTTGCTGATTCTTCGGGTTTGTATTTGCCGCCGGTACACAGGGAGATGTGAATATTTTTCTGCGAACAAGAGATAAATTTATTGGGAGTACGATCCTACGATGGCGAGAGATGAGTTGGAACTCTTCCTCACTCGCTCCGCTCCGTTGGTCACCGGCGCTCACCGGCTCGGCCAACAGCGCGGCCAAAACAGGACGAGCGGCTGAAGCGCTGAAGCGGTCCTCGCGTCCTCGTCCTCGTTTGGTCTCATCCCTAAGGCCTAAGGGGCCGCACGGTGAGTGAGACACAGCTAGCAGAAGTTCCTTGTGCTCATCCTCGGTTTGGTCTTTGTCGCTCTCGCCGCCCTCGCCTCCCTCGTCCTTGCCCCCATCACCATCGTTCTTGCTTGTCGCCTACCTTACACCCTCGCACCCGCCCTCGTCCTCCTTGCTCTCATCCTTGCCGTCGCAATCGGTCTCACCCTCGCTCTCCGACCTTTTCACCACCGACCTCGTGCCGTCGCCGTCGCCGCCGTCACATTGGCTGCTGCCCTCGTGTCGTTGTCGTCGTCCTCGTCGCTGTGTCGTATTCATCTTCACTCTCGTCGTCCTTTGCCTCGCCGTCGTCGTCGTCTCGTCGCATCGGTTGCCGTTCTTGCCGTTATCTCTTCCTTGCCATCATCCCCACCCTCTCCGGTCTTCTCGCCCTACCACCGTCGCCGTAACTCCCCTGCTTCCTGTCCGACTTATAGTACTGGCTTCCCACTTCATTCCGAGCTGGCTCCTAGCTTCATGCGGGTTTTGACTGACTGCTTCTCGAGTCTACCTCGGGTTTGGTAGCTTTGCCAAGGTCAAAGTGTGTGTGCCTTTCACGCCGACTTTTTATTGCGTACCTAAAGAGTCACCTAATATTCCTTGTTAGCGCACTGCCGCAAATCGATCTACTACATACCCCAACTCCACGCTGCTTTGGACTTGTAACCGGAGTTTTACACATTTAGGAAAAAGACTATAGGACTGCCTACTCCTACTTCTATGAGACGTTTGAGGACTTGAGCTCCCAGGTGGATCCGCCCGTACACGAGGCGGTCAAATACATGAAAAGTGATGCTCAACCCGGTGCATTTTCTCCGTCTCCTCCCCTCTCCAATGCTAGTGATACTGACATCCGCTCATTCGTCCAAGGAGCCAACTGTCTCTTGTCAGTCTGTCAAACTCGCACTTAAATATGCGCAACTTTGTGATATTGAGAATCTGGCGCATTAAACACGTGACCTGGTCGCGTTTGAGCAAATTCTGCCCGACGACCACAAAAATCGTCATCAGGCCCCACGATCCGATCGCGCCTCACTGTGCATACGACGCGTTACTCAGGCGGAACCTTCTTCGCATCGTCGAGCTATATTCAGTCTCTGAGATTGAATACATGGCACGGCAAGATGTGTACTACCCTTTCTCTCTGGCTGACGTCTGTCCTGCATGAGCTGACTTTCCCCAAACTTAAGTCCATCTTAGAGGGTACGCTCAAGACGAGACAGAAGTTCGGCGAGGCGGTTGTGACAGACGAGGGGGTCGCCAGTATCTAGGCCACAAGATCGACGTGTCCGTTAACGCGCAGGCGCATGAGACCTCTTCCGAGCTGTGTTCCCCACCCTGCCTCCGTCATTTCGATTCCCTGCGCAATGTGAGATCACGTGCGGGAGGGTGCTTTTTGCGCGCACGTGACCTGTGCTACCGTTCGTCCCCTCGTCGATATTATCGTCGCCGCGGACGCGCGGGGACAGGTCAAGGTAGACCTCGAGGACAAAGTGAAATTCTTTCCCTTGAGAGTGAAATTTAACGAATGTTGACGTTTGATACAGATTTATAGTCCATGATGACACGTCCGTCGTTTATATAATTATATTGCGCTGAATCCCAGACCATGCTGTACCGCAAAGGGGTTCACAACGCGACTTTAGTCTTCCTCACCTATAGAATCCTTGACCTCGATTCCCGTGTCCATGCTTTCCTTCGGCTTCCCCGACATAACTACCACTACAATACCACCAGCACTAGCACCACCGGGCACCTTACTTTACCAACATACAAGTGCCCAAGCCGATGAACATGGCGGTGGCGGGGGTACATAGCCACTAGGGGCAGGTGACATGGACATCGACTACGAGTTCTCCTCAGATGACACGGCATGTTGGACCATCCAGGCGGTTCCTGCGCTTTCTCACAATGGTGTGCGTCAACTCACCCTTTTTCTCGACCTCCTCCCCTTTGTTCTCCCTTTCGTCCTCCCCACCCCCTCGCTCATCCGGACAACATTATGTCATCGTCCCCACGAGGAGGAGCACGTGCCGTGCTTCGAGGATGCCCTACGACGGCGTCATGGACTACTAAGCAGTAGCAGCACCGGTAACACCGCATCACTCGTTCCCATCGCGTCCCACACGTGCACCTGACAATACCTCCTACTCCTTTTCGCCAAGTTGGGCATGTCATGCACAGCCCGCCCGACGCGGTATCGCGTCCAATCGTACTGCTGTCCCGGAAAAGCTGTTCACAGTCGGGTACATCGGGGCGCACGCAGGTCGAGAAATTGCTGCAGGATACGTGCCAGCAAACGAGCTTGGAAAACCATAGACTGTAAGAAACGAACCGGGTGATGGAAAGCTCGTAAAACGTGGCTTAAGATAGGGAGCTTGCCAGTAGCGTCTTGGAAAGTACTGAAGTGCCGGCACTCGCTGTCGGGGAAGCTGTGGCTCTGTGATAAATAAAGCTGTCCTCCCCAGTGGAGGAGAATAAAGGTGTTGATAAGACTGTTCCTGCTCTTGATACAATCTAGGGTAAGTAAATCGATCCCCTAGACCGGAGAGGCAGAGTTGGGGTCCGGATGCGAGAGCTGTCGTCCTGGAGGTGAAGAGAGCTATGCTTTCGGGCGCAAGTTGAGATGGAATATAAACTCTGAAAGTAGGGCGGTAGTGGTTGCCTGCCGGTCCAGGGATCATGAATATGGTGCCTCGATGCCGCAAGAGTCTACATCTACTCTTTTATACAAATATGTCAGTCAGGTTCTGAGGGGCCAGTGAGGGCAGGCGCACTAGTAATAATCAGAAAGGAGAACCAGTGCTATGGTTAGTTTATATACTTGCGTACAATTCGGAATGAGGCTGCAGAAACCTCGATGCGCGCGCCTATGAGCCTGAGGGAGATGAAGAACGCAACTCGGACGAGGCACCAAGTAATTACTGTATTGAGACGGTGAGGCGCTCCGTAGCACTTCCGTCGCCGCATCGCATTGTAGTATTATACCACAGCCCTCGTCGACAGCAGATACTATCACTGCCTCTTTGGACTTTCCCGCTCTTGTCGTTCTCTTTCCTTTCTCTCTCAGATAACTCTAGCTTACCCACTGCCAAGCAGCATCTGATGCACAGCATTGTACACGTTCATTCACCGCCACTCCCCGGGCCTATGACACTATGGCGGTCGTTACTTACTGTAATCCGTGATTATCTGTCGGGCACTCAGAGTTGGAAGTTGACTCGAACGGTTGAGTATGTTATCATCATAATTGATTATAATTAATTCTGTTATCGGGCTTGCATGGCAGTGCCGGGAAAGGGGGGTTGTCTGGAGGAACTTGAAGGCAGGAGTCTTTTGTAGGCGGAGGAGTTTGTGAAGTTATCCAGGACGTCTCGGACCAGGACTGTCTGTTCAACATTGCCAGAGGTGTGGATATTATCCAGATGCCAGCTGACAAGGCCTAGGAGAAAGTTCACCGAGTCGGATCGGAGGGTAAAGGTTTTTGGAGCTGAGTTCCAGGAGTGGGGAGTGATGGATAGGTGGCGGGATCGGGGTGAAGGCTGTGAAGCATTATACATTGCTTATGGTGAGTGTTTGCAGGTGGGCGTCTGGGTCTTTTCGGCGGCTTTGGCCGAGAATCGTGCCCTCGGTAGTATCCAGCAGCTTTCCGATCCTGAGGTCGCGCAGCATTGTAGCCCCCTCCAGGTGGCAAGTATCTGTCGCTGCCACCTCCATTAACCAAACCGCTTCCCGGATAAAACAAGTGGTCATCGGATGACCCAGTAGAAGGGTAGCCATATGAACCCTGACGTCCCTGTTGATGTGTGTGGTTTACGATCAAATTCGGCATTTTATGAGACTTCATGAGGTATGGTTGTGGGAGACCATTGGATTGATTGGAATATGATCTGTCCCTGGGGTTTTCTAGGACACGTCCCGACTCCCGCGTAAGGCTGATGCTCAATAATGTTTCAAACACAGGAGACATACCGTCATTATATGTATCTTGAAGGTTGGGCAAGGGATCCGGGTAATGGTAGGGTTGGTAGGGGGGCTGATAAATGTGATATTGACCGGGATCATAATGTGGGTTTTGATAGTACTGGCGAGCCATGATGGAGTGCGGCGAAAAAGGGACGGGGAAGCTTATCGGGTAATATTAAGGCAGCAGGACTGCCAGGACCTTTATAGGCTTATCCCTGTATTTGAGACGTAACTGGTTTAGAAGGTGAGGCTCACGAGCCGCTCGACTTTTGGCCAAGCTGTGCATTTCAAGTTGATGGTCCCGTTCATGCTGTGCTATTAGGTTCAAATAAGGATGTGTACGCGCCCCTTGTACCTGAACGAGCCACATATCCCCTTTAGATCTCCGACTCGGGCGAGAGTCGCGAGACCACCAAGGTACTGGTACCTCATCCGACATGTACTGCCTTGAGGCGTTGACTTGAATGCGCCACCCAATAGACCCTTTTTCGATATACGACGTTTCATAATGGAAGACGTTCGTTTTCACCGGAGAAATTTTACAATAATGCAGATTGAGCCAAGAGTGTAACAAAGAGGACGAGTCTGAACGCGGAACGCGTCTGAGAAATTTCAAGACGCGCTGTCGCGGCTAAAGCCGATTGGGCATATGGGGCGATTCGCGAGTGTCGAGTGACCTCTCTGTTTCTCAACGTTCAGCCTGAGGGATCATGAATATAGTGGCCTCGATGCCGCAAGAGTACACAATAATACTAGAATGGGAACCAATTGTGACGGTCCCACAACGGTTTCCTCGCTCCCGGGTCCCTGTGCAGCTTGCTGTGCAGTGGGGGCGGGCCTGCGAGCGCGGTCACCTTGAGGTTGGGATCACGGGCCAGACTTGTGGCGTTTGGTTAGACTTGGCTGCGTGGCCTCGATCGGGGACGGCCAGCGTTGATGTTTGTGGTACCTGCGGGTTCGACGCTGGGGCGCAAAACTCAATGCCGTCGATGTCCACGGACCACGCAGAGTTGTCCTGTGGGAACACACTGGGAGTACTCGCGCGTCGGGACAAAGGGCAAGAGAGAACGAGAGGAGGCACGGTTGAAGATTGCCTGCCCACAAGAGTCGAAAACGGGGTCCTAAGCTGTGACCGGTCACCGGGGGGACGATAGAACCGACCCTTCGACCGCCTACGGTCGGAATTATCCGAACTTCACCACACTGAGGCGTGAAGTCAACATAGTGCTAATCGACATACAGAATGTACCAACAGAGCCGAGCTGATTCGAAGTGCTGATTAACCCGTACCAGTTAGCGCCAGAAATCTCCTGCATTATACAGCAGCCTCCCTGTCAATCACAGCACAGATAGAAATTCACGATGATCACCGTACTCTCTATATTGACATAGAATACAGGCACGCACACCCCTCATGTAACCGTACATCACAATTTGAGACAAACCCATCAGGTGGACAATTCCACTTTGGCCACAATTAGAATTACATTTCTCGGCATCCGCTCCGTGTCGTTTCGTAGAGCTCTAAAGCATGGTGTCTGTACAGTATAGTGTCAGGGTAGAGGACCGGGGTCTTTCAAAAGTCGGACTCGTACCTGCATTTCTCTACCCTGCGAGATGCAAAGTACACGTTCATTCTCCCCCATGCTGCAGAAATAGTTCCGTAACTTTCTCTCTACGGTTCCGCGACGCTACCTGAAGTGGCGTCGGCCTTGGTTGTCACGCGAGTTTACGTCTACCCCGAGTTCCAGTAGGCCCTGTGCGACCTTCAGGTCTCCGCGTTCGTAGGACAGGTGTAGCAGAGTCCGGCCATTGGCGTCTCGAGCAATTGGGTCCGCACCATATTTGAGTAGCAACTGTGTGAGACCCTGGGAGCCGCTCTGGAGCGCCATGTAGAGTGAATTTTCACCGAAGGTGGACCGAGTATTCGGATTTGCACCGAACCCAAGCAGCACTTGTGCAGCTTCCAGATTTCCGCTGCACTCGGATAAAAAAAACAGCGGGGTTTCGCCATCCTACTCTCGGAACCCACGTCTGCACCATGCTCGAGGAGCAGTCGGACGACCTTGGAACACCCCTTCAACGATGCAAGGTGCAGCGGAGTCCAACCATCGTCATCACGAGCGTTGGCATCTGCCTGATGCTCAGTAGGACCTGCACACCGTGACTGCTCCCCCCGAGATGCAAAATGCAACGGGGTCATGAGCTCGTAACCAGACTCGTTTGCATCCTGGGAGCATGTAGTAATGAGCCATTCTGCCACTCGATGGAATCCATGGCGTGCGGCATAATGTAATGGAGCGGACGTGGGGCGAGAAGGACCCTCTGAGCGCATGGATTGACCCGATATCGTATCGTATATCCACACCCAGTTCCAAAATGATGATTCTCGGGATTGAAAAGGCGTTTAATCAAATCTTCTGCTTGTGATGACACGTTCCCGAACTCTGCGTGGTCGGCCCAGTATCGACTAGCATACTGAGGAAGCGGTAAGCCCTCGATAATCCTTCTGGTCACGTGCCTGTCGAGCTGGAGCAGAAAGCTGAGGCATGCTTGGGCGACGAAGAGGTGGGCCAGTTCGAGAGGGATGTAGTACCGTGACACAGGGCCTTCTGCATGCGATTCGATGTCAAGTACTCCTTGACCGAAAAGTGCGAAAATTGTATCACTGGAGAGTCTTCCACATCCACGATGGTGATCAAGCTCGAGCAGGTAGACAGCACCGTGTCTCTTGCGTTTTCCGGCCGCCAGTCCCCTTCAAACGTGAGGCTTCCTCCTGCTTCCAACTTGAACGCGAGAAATTCGGCGAGTTCTTCGACGCGGAGGGGACGACGAGCAACCACAATGCATTGGAAGAGACGATGCGCATACTCCCAATTTTCATCGTCGATGTCCAATAATGTCCGCTCATACGTCTCGTCCAACGTCTCTGGCAATTCGTCCAAAGCCGACGAATACGTGGTGAAAGACATCGGCGCAATCTGGCCAGTTGACAGAACACCCATCTAAACCTGTATCACAGTCTCAATCAAAATAAAAAACATCCGTGATGCCAAACTCACATCCCATCAGCTCTTCTGAAAGCTTTCAAGGACGAGCTCCTTGTCCTCCTTTCTCCATTTCCGTGCCTTCGGGTCTGAGGAGATGAACCACTTGATATAATTTATGATGTCTTCCTTTGTCCGCTCTCTACATGAAGGGAAACTGTATGAGACACCAAAGGAGGAGAGCATCTTCGATGTCCTCTCCGGTCTGCTGGTGACACAAATAGACAGGTGTGGGTATTGCAATTCCGATAGCCACACTATGAATTCCAGGACATTTTCCCTTGGTGATGGAAACCAGCACTGTTAGGACATTCATCAATTGCATCAAGAATGATAAACATCGGTCCTTGATCTTGGAGTGCCAGCATGCTTTTAGGCATTCTCTCAGAGCATCTTTACTGGTTCTTTCGACCCAGCACCATGTTCGGAGTACAGACGTTCAAGGACGCCACAACAAGCATCGGACTCAGCAGATAGCTGAGTAACTAGAGAAGAAAGGTGCCACGGATGTCTTGCTTTAAGGAATCCCGAAAGTCAAAGTAGAAAAGAGCGATAGAAGCCAATCCCGCCTTGCTCATTCGCATGATCTCTTCGATGAACTTGAGCTAGCCAAAAACGTCAGTCATCTGAAAGGGTAGGAAAGGAGTAGTGCGTACGAAAGAACAGTCTTTCCTGATCCCGCTGTAGAACCGGTCCATTAGAAATGCGAAAATAAATGGAAACACGCACGTTTGCCGTGAATCCAAAGCAACGAGCCCATCCGCTTCCATTCAGAGAAAGTGTTTCCGTGGAGAAACCACTCCGCACTACCCTCGTGGTGGGCCTCGCGTGCGATGTTATAGTTCTTTGACGGATCCGGAGGAGACAGCCACTGTCGGAAGGATTCCTGTAGCTGGTCACCTGCAAAGTCGTCTTAGCCATTATCGGCAATACTAGTACCAAATAATTGAACGTACGTCTTGATTTGTTTATGCTACTCGCAAGCTGTTGGATGGATACTGGGCATGCTGTTAATAGCGAGAGCGCATCCTATAAGCAAACCTACCAAGAGTTTGATGGACACCATCCATTAAAACGCTTCCCCCTAGATAGAAATGCAACGATAACACAGCATGGACAGCTAGCAAGCACGCCACGCGCACCCTCCATAACGACCTTGATATTCTTCACAAGACCGTGCACGAGTTCCAGTGTTTGTGTTGCGGTCGTTTGAGCCTCCTCTCGCGTCAGCCGATCCAATCTTTCTAGCACCGCTTCTACATCATTCTCTCCAAGAGCTTCTTTCCAAGTTTCTCTAATCTCGTTGTGTTACTAAGTATCATATCGGAAAGGATGAGGCTCACTCAGTCGTCCTTGTTTTGCCTGCTGTATCGCCAGGGAGATCGAAGACATCAATTCGATTAGGATCTTTACGATGATCTCTGTCATCGCCGTCGTGGATGGGATCTTTGTATAGATGTCGAGGCGCCTCAGGAAGGATTCGAAAGACTCGAAAAGATCCACGAGCGCTTCGTAGCTTGCGCTAATATCTTTGATTGCCTGATGGAGGCCACATGCGTCACGAGAACTTTCTCGAGAACACAAATAGGACACATACACCAAGAAGTATGGCGAGACCAGCGAAAATTGCCTTTGCTGGTGGAAAAGGCTGAAGGAAAATGTATTACGCGGCGCGTGTCAGAGGAACGAGCTGAGACATACCAGACCGATACCCTCGCCAAGGACACCACTTGTTGAAAGAGTATATAAGACATTAACGGTGCGCTTGAGCCATGTCATGAGCTTTCCATCGTCTCCTCTGAAGTTACGGAAAGCTTGTGCTTGCTCTTGAAGGACGTCGATGACCGAGTCGGCAGATTCGCAATTGACGAGCTTGTCGATGATTTGATGTTGGGTCAAGTTGGACCCTGCTCGCTTCTCGAATTCATTCAAGGCAGTTTCAAAGAGTAATTTCAGCTCTGGAGAGGAATTGGTAGACATGGGGTTCAAAGAGATGGAACGGGACCGATAGTGCAGGTCGTACAGCAGATAGCCGCCCAGATATGGAGGAACCGTGGCTGACAAGGTTGAGGCGCTGACGGACGATAGGCGCGCGCTGAAAACGGCCATCACTTCGAGGTTGCAGTTGTCGCAGCCGCTTTCTTACTCCGTTTCCAATACAACACTTACTGTAATCAAAATTGACGTCCAGCGACTGCATTCATATAAATGAGCCAGGGAGGTAGCGGGAGTAGTCGAGGTATACTGTAACATCGTAGTGGTGTCACTGGTGTGGTCGCCAGGTCGACGATTATTTGCCCCTACCATCGTCTTCCCCCCATATCACCTCCTTACTTGGGTCCTTGTAGAGCATGCGCGTCGATTTACTGTAGTTGTGAATTTCGAGGACATCGACATCCTCCGCTTGGCAGGACGAGCGGAGCTGAGCCAGACCGTGGCTGTGGCCTACTGTCTTCGCTGGACTCATTCCTTTCAAGGGCAGCACGGTGAGTGAGACACAGCTGGCAGAAGTTCCTTGTGCTCATCCTCGATTGGTCTTTGTCGCTCTCGCCGCCTATCACCATCGTTCTCGCGTGTCGCCTACCTCACCCCTCGCACCTGCCCTCGTCATCCCTCCTCGCTCTCATCCTCGCTGTCGCCGTTGGCCTCACCCTCGCTCTCCAGTCTTGTCACCGTCGACCTCGTGCGACGCCGTCATTCTCATCCTTGCCGTCGTCTTCACCCTCTCCGGTCTCTTCTCGTCCTCGCCACCATCGCACTCGTTGCCGTAGCCTTCTTACTCAGCCTTCTGCTCGCCTTACGGTGGCGTTGGCTTCCCACTTATTCCGACGCTGGCTCCCTGCATCACGCCAGGGTTGGCTCTCGGTCGCATGCGGGCTCTGACTGCCAGCTTCTCGCATTTACCGTGTGATTCTTTGTTAGCCTCCGCCCGCACCGCTGCAAACTCGATCTACCACCTACCCCAACTCCACGCTGCTTTGGACTTATAATCCGGAGTTTTACATGTTGAGGAGAAAAGACTATAGGACTGCCTACTTCTACTTGTGAGACGTTTGCGGACTTGAGCTCCCAGGATAATCTACCCGCACCCCAGACGTTCAAATACATGTTCCTATGAAAGGTGATGTTCAACGTGGTGCATTTTCTCCGTCTCCTCTACCTCTCATACTGGTGATACTGACGTCCGTTCTACTAGCCCAAGGACGTCAATTTCTTTTGTCAATCCATCAAACTTGCCGCAACTTCGTGACGTTGAAAGTACGCATGCTGGCGCGTGTGCTCATCAAACCCGTGGCCTAGTCGCGTTTGAGCAAACTGCCCGAGAACAGCAGATTGTAATCAGGCCCGCGATCGAATCGCGCCTCACTGCGCTATACGACACGCTGCTCGAACAGAACCTTCTTCGCATCGTTATACCACAATTAGTCTCTGAGATTGAATGCGTGGCACAGCGAGACGTTGAAGCGGGTGTACTACTCCTCTTTTGCCTGTATGAGCAGACTTTCCCCAATTTTGGGAGTTTACCCGTCATTCCCAATTCCACACGACGATGATGCTAAATAATGAGACGGTCAAGGTACCCCATATGGGCAAGTCCATCTCAGAGGATACGCTCAAGACGCGTCGGAAGGAGGTTGGCGACGCGGTTGCGGTCGACGAGGCGGTCGCCACTATTTAGACCGACAAGATCTACCTGTCCGTCGACGCGCTGCGCAGGCAGGATCACCGAGTTACTTGTAAGCGAGGAGGATACGATGATGGTCGGGAAGGACCTCTTCCGAACCGTGGTTCCCAACCCTGCCTCAGTCGTCACCAAAAACGGTTTATACTTCTACACTCGCGTTGCGATCGACTCCTAGCTCGCTGTTCTCTACGTATCAAAGATCTTCAGTTATCCTATTCCTGCAGACTCGCCTGCAGACCCCCTTGGGCTCAAGCGACGCATCAATAATATAATTCTTCGTAAAATCAGGCCATTTTTTAAACAAGTTACGCTCCGATATCAGCTCATTTCTGTGTCAGATGCTTTGTCTTCAAATCCTTCCCTCTGCGTCACCTCGTCATGTACTTCTTCGTCTCATGATGTGGTCCACTCGGTGAGCCCTACAGCCAGTGTGAAAATAAAGCACTTGTCGCGGCGACCCAAAACGCGGGATCATCTATATGCGTGGATTTTCCTCGAGTCGAAAAAAAAGCTAGACGAGTGATGACGCGATGACGTCCTGTACGAATTTATAGCACCATAATGACACGACAGCCATCATATCACGCTAAACGCGCCAGACCGTGTCGTACCGCAAGGCGTTGGCAACTTGGCATCATACCCTTCGCCTTCCGCGCTTATGGACGAGTCCATGTCCATGCTCTCCTTCCGCTTTCCCGACATAAGTCACATAACTATCACTACTACTGCCGGCACTGGCACCCATGGACACCTTTCCAACATACGAGTGACTCACGTCAATGAACACGGCGGTGGGTTCTGGAGATAGAAAACCACTAGACAGGCCACGACGAGTCTTCCTTAGACCACTCGCGCAGGTGGAACCCTCCCCTTCGTCCGGTCCCTCTTTACCCGTTTGGACGACATTGTCGTCGTCGTCCCCATGGAGAAGAGGAGTATGTGTTGTGCCTCGACGGTGCCGCTCAACAACCACGAAAATTGTCATCAAGCCCCACGATCCGATCGCGCCTCACTGCGCTATACGACAAGTTGCTCGAGCAGAATCTCCTTCGCAACGTCGAGATATTCAGCCTCTGAGATTGAATACGTGGCACGGCAAGACGTGTACTTCTTTCTCTGACGTCTACCCTGTATGAGCTGACTTTCCCCAAATTTTGAAGATCACCCGTCATGCCCAACTCCACACGATGCTGCTAAAAGACGACGCGATCAAGGTGCCCAAAATGGCCAAGTCCATTTCTGAGGGTACGCTTAAGACGCAACAGAAGAAAGATGGCGAGGCAGTTGAGGGGCACAACACCGCTTTGATTATCTAGATCTCGGGGGTTGCCGGTATGACAATCGCTCAGAAACTTAGCCCTGCCCGTGATGTAACTACTATACTCCCTTCCTTTCCCACATATACCCGCACCTAGCTAAGTCCGCGCTGCAATCGATTGAATGCCTGAGAACACTCACACGTGCATTCGGCCGGTCGGACCCCGCCACGGACGTGGCGCCCCTAGTAGTAGCCTTCCCTATTAATCTACTAGGTAATCCACGAGGGTCGTACTAGGAATTCAACCACACACACTCCCTCGCTCAACCGTCTAACATCACAACTTGCGCCCACTCATAATCTCCTGAAGGCGGACCAACTCCTCTTCGATGGCCCTGGACTCTTTTTCTTTATTTGCGAAATACAGTTCTGACTCTCCGGTCCTCGGGATGTGTCAACACAACGGACAGAGCAAACAACTCGGATTACATTTCTTGGCACCCGCTCCATGTCGTTTCGTAGTGCTATAAAAGATGGCGTTTATACAGTACTCGTTGCATTACTACTAATCGGATAGTAGAGTCAGGAAGAGGACGGGAATCTTTCGAAAGTCAGGACTTGTACCTGCATTTCTTTGCCGAGCGCGATGCAAAGGTTACGTTCATTATGCCCATGCCGCACAACATTTGCGCAACTTCGCTTCACCGTACTGCAACGCTACCTGAATGGTGTCTGGCCTTCGTTGTCTTGCGAGTTTATGTCTACCCCGAGTTCCAACAGCCGCTGTGCGCCTTCAGGTCTCCTTTTGGAGGACACGTGTAGTAGAGTCTGGCCATGACATAACGAGTCTTTGGGTCTGCACCATATTGAGTAGCAGCTGTGTGAGATCCTGGTAGCCGTTCCGGAGCGCCATAGAAAGCGAATTCCCGCAGATTCGGCCACGTATTCGGGTCTGCACCGTACTCAAGCAGCGCCTGTGCAATGTCCAGGTTTCCGCCGCCTTGAGATAATAAATAGCGGGGTTTCGCCATGTTATTCTAGAATCCACGTTGCACCATGCTCAGTAGAGTCGGACGATCTTGGATTCCATACCACGATGCAAGTGCAGCGGAGTCCAATTGTTTTACGAGCGCTGGCATCTGCGTGATGCGTCAGTAGGACCTGCACCACCGGAACCCCCTTCCGACATGCAAAATGCAACGGGGTATGGAACAGATGCCGGACTCGTTTGCATCCTGGGAGCATGTAGTGATGAGCCATTCTGCCACTCGATGAAACCGTGGCGTGCGGCATAGTGTAATGGAGCAACGGGGACGAACAGGACTTTCTGAGCCCCGAATCACGCGAAATAGTATCGTATATCCACACCCAGTTCGCAAAATGTGATTCTCGGGTGGAAGACGCGTTTGATCAAATCTTCTGTAGTGACGACACGTTCCAATTCTGCGTGGTCGGTCCAGTACTGACCAGCATACCGAGCAAGCGGTAAGTCCTCGATGATCGTTCTGGTCACGTGCTTGTCGAGTTGGAGCAGAAGGGAAAGACACGCTTGGGTGACGAAGAGATGGGTGGTTCGAGAGGGATGTAGTAGCGCGACACAGGGCCTTCGGCAATCCGACTTGATGTCAAGTACTCCTTGACGGAAAATGCGAAAATTGCATCACTGGTGAGCCGTCCACATTCACGATGGCTATCAAGCTCGAGCAGGTAGACAGCACCGTATCCCTTGGGTTTTCAGGCCGCCAGTTCCCTTCAAACGTAAGGTTTCCTCCTGTTTCCGATTTGAACGCGAAAATTCGGCGAGTTCTTCAACGAGGAGGGACGGCGAGCAACCACGATGCATGGAAGAGACGATGTGCATACGCCCAATTTTCATCGTCATGTCCAGTAAGGTGCGTTCATACGTCTCATCCAATGTCTGGGCAATTCGTCTAGAGCCTGACGAATACGTGGTGAAAGACAACGGCGCAATCTGCCAGTTGACAGAACACCCATCTGAACCTGTATCACAGTTTCAATCGATATGAAACCATCCGTGATGCCAAATCTCACATGCCGTCTGCTCCTTCTGAAAGCCTTTCGAGGACGAGCTCCTTGTCCTCCTTTCTCCATTTCCGTGCCTTCGGGTCTGATTTCATGAACCACTTGATGTAATTGATGATATCTTCCTTTGTCCACTCTCTCCATGAGGGAAACTGTATGAGACCCAAAGGTAGGAGCAGCTTCGATGTCTACCTCGGTCTGCTGGTGACGCAAATATAGACGTGTGGAAGTGCAATTCGATAGCCACCCTATGAGTTCCAGGACATTTTCCCTGGTGATGGACAACGGCTGTTAGGACATTCATCAACCGCATCAAGAATGATGAATATCGGTCCTTGATCTTGGAGCGTGAGCATGCTCTTAAGGCATTCTTTCAGTGCATCTTTACTGGGTTCTTCCGAGCCAGCTTTATGAGCTGAGTACAGGCGTTCAAGGATCCGCAACAAGCATCGGACTCAGCAGATAGCTGAGTGATAGAGAAGAGAGTGCGCCACGGACGTCTTGCTTTAAGGAATCTCGAAAGTCGAAGTAGAAAGGAGCATCAAGCTAATCCTGCCTCGCTCATCCGCGTGATCTCTTCAATATAGTTGAACTAGTCAAAACTATAAGTCGTCCGAAAGGGTGGGAATGGAATAGTGCGTACGAAAGATGGTCTTTCCTGACCCTGCTGTAGAAGTGAGTCCCCATTAGAAATCCGAAAATGAAAAAAGCGGGAATCACGCACGTTTACCATGAATCCAAAGCAGCGAGCCCGTCCGTTTCCATTCCGAAAACGTGTTTCCGTGGATAAACCATTGTGCACTGCCCTTATGGTTGGCCTCGCGTGCAAGGTTATAGTTCTTTGACGGATCCGGAGGAGATAGCCACCGCCGGAACGATTCCTGTAGCTGGTCACCTAAAATGTAGTCTTAGCCACAGTCGGAATTACTAGCAACGGAATAATTGAGCGCACGTCTTGATTTGTTTGTGTCGCTCACCAGCTGCTGGATGAGTACTAACACTGCTGTTAATAACGAAAGACCATCCTATGAGTAAAACACACCGAGAGTTTGATGGACATCATCGATTAAGACTCTTCCCCCTAGATGGAAATACGACAATCAATGCAGCACGGAGAACCAGCAAGAAGCCACGCGCACCATCCAAAACAATCTTAATATTCTTCACAAGACCGTACACAAGTTCGAGTGTTTGTGTCGCGGTCGTTTGAGCCTCATCTCGCGTCAGCCGGTCCAATCTTTCCAGCGCCGCTTCCACATAATTCTCTCCAAAGAGCTTCTTCCCAAATTTCTCTGCATCGCATGGTGTTACCAAAGCATTATATCGGAGAGGATGAGGCTCACTCAGTCGTCCTTGTTTTGCCTGTTGTATTGCGAGGGAGATGGTGGAAAGCAATTCGATTAGATCTTTACGATGATCTCGGTGATCGCGGTGGTAGATGGGATTTTTGTATAGATGTCGAGGCGCCTGAGGAAGGATTCGAAAGACTCGAAAAGATCGATTAGGGCGTCGTAACTTGTGCTAATATCTTTGATTGTCTTATGAGAGCCAAAAGTGTTACAAGAATCAAGTGTCTTCATGTAGGGCACTTACGCGAAGAAGCATAGCGATTCCAGCGAAAATTGCTCTTGCCGGTGGGAAAGGCTGAAGAAGTGATATATTACACGGTACACGCCAAAGGGACGAGTAAACGCATACCAGACTGATACTGATACAAACCACATCACTTGTTGAAAGGGTATACAAAACGTTAACAGTACGCTTGAACCACATCAAGAGCTTTCCATCGTCTCCTCGAAAGCTACGGAAAGCTTCTGCTTGCTCTTGAAGGACGTCGATGACGGAGTCAGCAGATTCACACTTTACGAGCTTGTCGATGATTTGATGTTGGGCCAAGTTGGACCCCGCTCGCTTCTCGAATTCGTTCAGGGCATCTTCAAAGAGAGATTTGAGCTCTGGAGAAGGATTGACAGACATGACGTTGAAAGAGATGGAGTGGGGTTGTCGTTGTGTAGGTCGTACAGAAGATGGCCGCCCAGATGAGGAAGAACCGTGACCGATGGCCGATAGGCGCGCAAGTTCGATGGTAAACGACAACCTACAGTAAACGAACAAAATTCGGGCGGCCATGACTTCAAGCTTCAAGTTGCAGTTGTCGTGACTGCATGGCTTTTCACACCGTTTCGGTTTGTAATACACAGTCTACAGAATTGATTGCTGGAAATCGGCATCCAGCGACTGACATGTGGATGTGGATGGCCGGGGAGGTGAGAGTAGTCGAGGGTTCTGACATAGGAGATGCGACGTCTGATGCCGATTAGCAACTTTATTGCCCCGCCAGGTGCTTTTCGTCTTCCACGATCGCCACCACCACTCACTCGAGACTTAAGTTGGGTTCTTATCGAGCATGCGTGTGGATTTACCCAATTTTACTGTGAATGTGAATTTCGAGAGGACCCCGGTGACACACTCCTTCAGACTTGCATTTACCGGTACACTTGCAAAGCGAGCTATGAGCCGGTGAACAAAGAACACACTGCAGGGCATTGATTGGGGAGACGGACGACGAGAATGATTTGGACGCCCTTCAGCCTTCAGGCACACTTCTGCGACTCCGCTCCGCTTAGCACGTGGCCAGCGGTGGTCGGCTCACATACACTCAGACTTTTCTTCTCGATTTTGTCTGGGTTTTTTTGTCTTTCTCACCGCCCTCGCCCTCTCCCTTCATCACTACCGTTCTGGCGTGTCGCCATGTCACCCTCGCACCTCGACCTCCCTTGACCTCGACCTCATCCTCGCCGTCAACACCGGCCTCTCCCTCGCTCTCCGGCCTCGCTGCCGCTGTTCCCCTCGTGCCCTCGCCGTCCCCATCGTGTCCTTGTCCTTGTCCTTGTCGCAGTGTCGCAGTCACCTTCACTGTCATCATTGTCGTTGCCCTCGTCATCATCGTCGTGCCGTCACATTGGTCATCATGCTAGTTGTAACTGCCCACTTCTCGCGTGTACCACGGGACTGGTGATCTCGCCAAGGCCAAAGTGCGTGCCTCTCTTGTCACCTTTTTCTCGCGTACCTAAAGAGTCACTTAGTAGTTCTGTCAGCGTCCGCTCGCACTGTTGCGAACTTAATTTACTGCCCCCACAATTCCAAGTTGCCTCGTACTTGCAATCCGGGATTCCACATGCTGATGACAGCCAACACAGGTACTGAGGCTCTTCTTGTTATTCGTGGTCCTACAGTAATCATGTCCAAGGCATCGGGCGAATCACCAAATGGCCATGGTGGATCCCTCTACATCTGCGGCGTCGTCGTCGATGACTGGTCACCCGAGGTGCCCAAGCTTTCAGGGCATTATGGCTATGATGCAGCTGCGGGGGCGTGGTCTTAATTCCAGTGAGATATCTTTTGCTTTCTTATATGGTTCTTTGTTGATGAGACCGAGTTAGATCCAGGGGTACACCTTATGTCACGTGCACTCAAACGCATATTCATATTTGGTGTGCGCGCAACTACAGGACATTCTTTGGTATTCGAACCGAATGGACATCCTCTGCATATTTGGGAGCATGAGGACGCCGAACGCCATCTTTTACGACACTTGTGTACTCAATTTCGACGCAAACACCAGCAACGACCTTCTCTACGTCCAGCGGACGGGCGGCCGTGAAAGAATGTTAACCCTTGGCACGTCAAAATCCACCACTTTTTCCCCTTTCTTCTTCCGAACCTTAGGCCTTAGTGCTTAGCGCTCAGCATCCATTTTTTAGAAATCCCGCTGTTAATCATAGTAGTTGATCAATTTATAGTAGAGAATGGGCGACGCATGTGGCAAATCAAATACGGGTTTCTTCAAGTTGCATTCGTGACCCGTGACCTTCATCTTAGACGTTACGGGCGAAGACAGGTTGGGGTTGAGCACAACTTGTTCTCTATTGGCTCTGTGACAGCTAGGCAAGAGGAATTCCGTACGATATGTACAGGCCCGGACATTGGTGAAGTTAAGTCGAGTAACACAGCCACAAATTGCCCTGTGGATTTACTGGAATAACCAGATGACAACAATAGCGGAAGCCGAGACATCTTGGGGTCATCACGGGCATGCAAACTGTTAATCAATACGGTTCCAAAATTCAAGATGATCGCTCGCTCATCGATATTGAAATGTGATTCCTCCCTTACTCAGCGTTCTACCACCACTACTTGCAGCCTACCCATCGTCTTCTAAGGCGGACCGAATTTTCGACTCTAATCACATCTCTTCGATTCGCAATATAGATAACTACACGCAAATTGTGATACTCCAACTCTCTGGATTATCGACGAATAAATAACTCGAATCACATTTCTTGGCATCGGCTAGTACATGTCGTCCTAAAAGAGTGGCGTCTGCTTGTATAGCTCCATCAAGAGGAACGGGATCATCCAAAAGTTAGGACTCGCACCTGCTTTTCCGTGCCCATGCGATGCATGGGGTTACGCTCTTTTTGCGCCGTGCTGCAACAATAGTTGAACAACTTGCTCGTTGCCGCTCTGCAACGCCACCTGAAGTGGTGTTCGACCTTGGTTGTCACGCGAGTTTACGTCCACAGCGAGTCCTAGTAGCCCCTGTGCGACTTTCAGGTCTCCTCTTCGGCAGGACACGTGTAGTAGAGTCTGGCCGCCATCATCTCGAGTATTTGGGTCTGCACCATGCTCCAGTAACAGTCTTGCGAGACCTTGGTGGCCCTTCCAGAGTGCCATATAAAGTGAATCCCGACCGGAGATGCACCTGACATTCGGATCTGCACCGTACTCAAGCAGCACTCGGGCAACATCTGGATTTCCGTCTCCCTCCGATAACCAACGTAGCGCGGTCTCGCCATAAGAAACCTTAAATCTACGTCTACACCGTGCTCGAGTAGTAGTCGGACGACCTTGGGATGCCCAAAGCACGATGCAAGATGCAGCGGAGTCCACCCATGCTGGCCGGAGTTAATGTAGCACGGTGCTCGAGTAGGACCTTCACGACAGCGAGGCACCCTCTTGAGGATGCAACATGCAACGGGGTGGAGAAGGAGGAACAGGAGACATTTACATCCTGAGAGCATGTAGTGATGAGCCACTCTGCCAATTCAGAGAATCCGTGTTGCGCGGCATAGTGTAATGGAGTCCGCCTGGGAGGAGAAGGACCTTTTGAGGCATGGGTTGATACGAAATCGTATCGTATATCCAACCCAGTTCGCAAATGATGATTATTGGGGAGAAAGATGCGCTTCATCAAATCTTCTGTATGTGATGACACGTTCCTGAATGCAGCATGGTGGGCCCAATACTGACCAGCATACCGAGCAAGCGGAAACTCCTCGATGCTGCTTTGGTCACGTGCTCATCCAGCTGGAACAGAATAGAAAGACAAGCTTGGGTGACGAAGAGATGGGCTGGTTCGAGAGGGATGTAGTAGCGCGAGACGCGGCCTTCAGCAATCCGACTCGATGTCAAGTACTCCTTGACCGAAAGTGCGTAAATTGTATCACCGGCGAGCCATCCACAATTACGACGGTAATCAAGCTCGAGCAGGTAGACAACACCGTATCTCTTGGGTTTTCAGGCCGCCAGCTCCCTTCAAACGTAAGGTTTCCTCCGGTTTCCAATTTGAACGCGAGAAATTCGGCAAGTTCTTCAGCACGGAGTGGACGTTGAGCGACGACAATGCATTGGAAGAGACGATGTGCATATGCCCAATTTTCATCGTCGATGTCCAGTAGTGTTCGTTCATATGTCTCATCCAATGTATCGGGTAATTCGTCTAGAACCCGCCGAATGCGAGGTGAAAGACAACGGCGCAACCTGTCCAATTGACAGAACACCCATCTAAACCTATATCATGATGTCAATAAAAATCGAAGAGCATCCCCAAATACCGGATCTCACATTCCCTCAGCTCCTTCAGAAAGCCTCTCGAGGACGAGAGCTTTGTCCTCCTTTCTCCATCTCTGCGCCTTCGGGTCTGAGTTTATGAACCACTTGATGTAGTTGATAATATCTTCCTTTTGTCCACTTTCATCATGAAGAGAAACCGTATGAGACGCCAAGGGCCGGAGAACAGCTTCGATGTCTACCTCCGGTCGGCTAGTGACACAGATAGAGAAGTGTGGATACTGTAATTCTGATAGCCACTTCACAAGCCTCAGAACTTTCTCTCTTGGTGATGGAGTACCAGCGCTGTTGGGACATTCGTCGATTGCGTCAAGAATGATAAATATCGGTCCTTGATCCTGGAGCCTCAGCATGTGCCTTAAGCATTCTCGCAGTGCGTCCTCACTAGGTTCTTTCGAACCAGCTTTGTGTGTTGAGTACAGGTTTTCAAGAACGCCGCAAAAAGCATCGGACTCAGCGGACAACTGAGTAAGCAGAGAAGAAAGCGCGCCACGGACATGTTGCTTTGAGGAGTCTCGGAAATCGAAGTAGAAAGAGCGATTGAAGCTAATCCCGCCTCGTTCATTCGCATGACCTCTTCAATGATGGTCGAACTAGTCAAAGTATCAGTCATCTGAACGGTGGGAATGGAATGGTGCGTACGAAAGGACGGTCTTTCCAGACCCCGCTGTATGATCGAGTCTCCATCAGAACCGCGAGAATAAAAAGGGGGAACACGCACGTTTACCATGAATCCAGAGCAACGAGCCCATCCGTTTCCATTCAGAAAACGTGTTTCCGTGGAGAAACCATTCCGCGCTTCCCTCATGGTGGGCTTCGCGTGCAATGTTATAATTCTTTGACGGATCTGGAGGAGACAGCCACCGTCGGAAGGTTTCCTGTAACTGATCACCTACGAAGTAGTCTTAGCCGTCGTCCTCATTAATATCACTGCAACAAAGTTACGCACGTCTCGATTTGTTTATGTCACTCGCAAGCTGCTGGATGAGTACTGGTACTGCCGTTAATAGTGAGGGCGCATCCCATAGCAAGACCTACCGAGAGTTTGATGGATATCATCCATTAAAACCCTTCCTCCTAGTTGGATATGCGACAATTAATTGGGCATGGAGAACTGGCAATCGCACCACACTCACCCTCCATAACGACCTTGATATTCTTCACAAGGCCATATACGAGTTCCAGCGTCTGCGTCGCGGTCGTTTGAGCCTCCTCTCGCGTCAGCCGGTCCAATCTTTCTAGCACCGCATCTACATCATTCTCCCCAAGGAGCTTCTTTCCGAGTTTCTCTGAATCGCGTTGTGTTACTAAGTATCACATCGGAGACGACGAGGCTCACTCAGTCGTCCTTGTTTGGCCTGTTGTATCGCAAGGGAGATCGTAGAGAGCAATTCAATCAGGATCTTTACGATGATCTCTGTCATCGCTGTGGTGTGTGGGATCTTTGTATAGATGTCGAGGCGCCTGAGAAAAGACTCGAAAGACTCGAAAAGGTCCACAAGCGCGTCGTAGCCCGTGTTAATATCCCTGATTGCCTGATGGGGGCCACAGGTGTCACAAGAATCTTCTCGAAAATACAAATAGGACACATACGCCCAGAAGTATAGCGAGTCCAGCGAAGATTGCCTTCGCTGGTGGGAAAGGCTGAGGGAAGATGTATTAGGTGGCGCATGTCAGAGAACTCAGAGGAGCGAGAAGACACATACCAGACCAATACCCTCGCCAAGCAAACCGCTCGTCGAAAGGCTATACAAGACATTAACCGTGCGCTTGAGCCACGTCATGAGCCTTCCATCGTCTCCTCGAAAGTTACGGAAAGCCTGTGCTTGCTCTTGAAGAATGTCGATGACGGAGTCGGCAGATTCACAATTCAGGAGCCTGTCAATGATTTGATGTAGGACCAAGTTGGTCCCTGCTTTCTTCTCGAATTCGTTCCAGGCAGTTTCAAAGAGAGATTTCAGCTCTGGAGAGGAATTGATAGACATGGGGTCGAAAGAGATGGAACGGGACTGTATTAGTATAGGCTGTACACCAATAGTCCCCCAAATATGAGGGACCGGTGAAATATAAGCGCGCAAGTTGGATGAGAGTCGAGAGAATCGAGTCGGGTCATGATAACCGCGCTTGCATAACAGCCTCGCTCCGCTTCGGTAAGTTCGGTTCCTCCGGCGGCTGGCGGCGGGACGATAACCCACCTTGTAACCCACTGCAAGTTATGCCATCTACAAGTACATTTATGAGATTATATACATCTTGAGTTAGGGCCTGAACATGAATTTCGCGGGGAACTAAAACCAGGCGCCCAGCTGCTTCGAACGAAGTTCAACGAACACTCAATCAGTTCGGTTCCTAAATTCAAGATCCATTCTGGAACGGTCACTAGCACACACCCTTGCTCAGCGGCTCACTGGCAACTGACTGCCGTCTAACTTACCATCGCAACTTTGCAACCTACTGTACCCATCATCTCCTAAAGGCGGTGGACCAACTTTCGTCGCTAATCACCAAGCTAATCACATTGCTTCGATTCGCAACCGAATATAGATAACTACACAAGTCCTGACAGGCCTGACTGGTCTGACCCTCAAACCCTCTGAACATGTCGACGAACAAATAACTCGAATTGCTTTTTGGCATCGATCACTTGTCGTTTCGTGCCGCCATTAAAGAGTGCGTCTGATTGCGTCATTTAGAGGACCGGGATCGTTCAAAGGTAGGACTCTGGAAGTCGGTATGTCCGACAACACTAAAGCGGATGACTTAAGAAGGGACAAGCGGAATTCGGAACGAGCTATCGATTTAAGCACTAAGACGGCAATGCTACGCGTAGAGAGTATAGAGGTAGATAAAGTAAAAGAGGTGGAAAGAGAGATAAAGCTTCCTCTGCGCGTCCACGGTCCCTTATATGTCATTGGGCCCGTTGACATGTGATAAACGCAGGGAACGTGATCCCCAAGGCGGGAGATCGCGAGAAGGTATCCGTGGTAAGTACTTACAGACTCGTACCTATGCGATGCAAGTTATTGCGCCGTGTTCCAACAATATTTCACGACTTTCTGTTTGTCGTTCTTCAGTGCTACCTGAAGTGGTGTTTGGTCTTGGTTGTCACGCGAGTTTACGTCTACCCCGAGTTCCAGTAGCCCCTGTGCGACATTCGGGTCTCCCTCTTGTGAAGACACGTGTAGTAGAGTCTTGCCATCGACATCTCGAGTATTTGGATCTGCACCATGCTTGAGTAGAAGCTGGACGAGAACTTGATGGCCCCTCTTGAGTGCCATATAAAGCGAATCCCTACCGGTGTTGGATCGGACACTCGGGTCTGCACTATGCTCAAGCAGCAGTTGTGCAACTTCCAGATTTCCGTCTTGCGATAACAAACGTAGCGGGGTTGAGCCCACAGCACTCTTGATATTCACGTGTGCACCATGGTCGAGTAGTAGTCGAGCAACCTTGAGAAGCCCATTCGGGCCATACCACGATGCAAAGTGCAGTGGAGTCCAATGAAAGTTACTGTCCCAAGCGTTGACATTTGCATGATGCGTGAGTAGGACTTGTACCACCGTGAAGTGTCCATGTACGGATGCAATATGCAGCGGGTCACGCAGTTCCAGGCTGACCAGTCTAACTTCGACGAGTTCACATCCTGGGAGCATGTAGTGATGAGCCATTCTGCCACTCGATGGAATCCGTGGCGTGCGGCATAGTGTAATGGAGCGGATGTGGGACAAGAAGGACCTTCCGAGTCCATGGATTTACCAGAAATCGTATCGTATATCCACACCCAGTTCGCAAAAGGATGATTATTGGGATAGAAGACGTGTTTGATCAAGTCTTCTACGTGGAATGACACGTTCCCAAATTCAGCATGATCGGCCCAGTATTGACCAGCATACTGAGCAAGCGGAAACTCCTTGATGCTCTTTTGGTCACGTGCTCGTCGAGCTGGAGCAGAAGGGAAAGACATGCTTGGGTGATGAAGAGATGGGCCGGTTCGAGAGGAATGTAGTAGCGCGAAACACGACCTTCTGAAATGCGAGTCGATGTCAAGTACTCTTGACAGAAAAATGCGAGAATTGCATCACTGGCGACTCGGAGCCTTCCACATTCACGATGGCAATCAAGCTCGAGCAGGTAGACAGCACCGTATCTTTTGGGTTTTCAGGCCGCCAGTTCCCTTCAAACGTGAGATTTCCTCCTGTTTCCGATTTGAACGCGAGAAATTCGGCAAGTTCTTCAACGCGGAGCGGACGGCGAGCAACCGCAATGCACTGGAAGAGACGATGTGCATACGCCCAATTTTCTTCGTCGATGTCCAGTAATGTGCGCTCATACGTCTCATCCAATGTCTCGGGTAATTCGTCCAAAGCCTTCTGGATACGAGGTGAAAGACAGCGGCGCAGCCTGTCCAACTGACAGAACACCCATCTAAACCTGTATCACAATGTCAATCAAAATCGAATGGGATCTAAAAATACCGAATCTCACATTCCCTCAGCTCCCTCCGAGAGCTTTTTGAGAACAAGCTCTTTGTCTTCCTTTCTCCATTTTCGCGCCTTCGGGTCTGAGTTTATGAACCACTTGATGTAGTTGATGATATCTTCCTTCTGCCCACTCTCGCCGTGAAGAGAAACCGTACAAGACGTGAGGGGTTGAAGAACAGCTTCGATGTCTACCTCCGGTCTGCTGGTGACGCAAATTGAGACGTGGGGGTGGTGCAATTCCGATAGCCGCTCTACAAGCTCCAGGACATTCTCCCTTGGTGATGGAGTACCACGCTGTTAGGACATTCATCGATTGCATCAAGGATGATGAATATTGGTCCTTGATCCTGGAGTGTCAGCATGCTCTTTAGCATTCTCTCAGTGCATCTTCACTGGGTTCTTTCGCGCCATCTTTATGTGCTGAGTACAAGCCTTCAAGGACGCCGCAACAAGCATCGGACTCGGTGGAGAGCTGAGTGAGTAGAGAAGAAAGCACGCCACGGACATCTTGCTTTAAGGAATCCCGAAAGTCGAAGTAGAAATGAGCGATGGAAGCTAATCCCGCCTCGCTCATCCCCATGATCTCTTCGATAATAGTTGAGCTAGTCACAGATATCAGTCACCCGAAAGGGTAGGGGTAGAACGGTGCGCACGAAAGAATGGTCTTTCCTGACCCTGCTGTAGAACCGAGTCTCCATTAGAAATGCGGGAAATGAAAAGGGGGGATCAACACACGTTTGCCGTGAATCCATAGCAACGAGCCCGTTTTCCGTTTCCATTCAGAGAACGTGTTTCCGTGGAGAAACCATTCCGCGCTTCCCTCATGGTGGGCCTTACGTGCAATGTTATGATTCTTTGATGGATCTGGAGGAGATAACCACCGTCGAAAGTTTTCCTGTAACCGGTCACCTATGACGTAGTCGTAGTCTTAGCCGTCGCCGCAGGCAAATACCACCAAGAGAATTGTACGCACGTCTCGATTTGTTTATGTCGCTCGCAAGCTTCTGGATGAGTACTGGCACTGCCGTTAATGGCGAGAGCGCATCCTATGAACAAATCATACCGAGAATCCGATGGACATCGTCCATTAAGACACTTCCCCCTAGATGGAAAAGCGAAGATCAATAAAGCATGGAGAGCAAGCAAGCAAACCACGCGCACCCTCCATAACGACCTTGATATTCTTCACAAGACCATAAACGAGTTCTAGCGCATGTGTTGCAGTCGTTTGAGCCTCCTCTCGCGTCAGCCGGTCCAATCTTTCTAGCACCACTTCCACATCATTCTCTCCAAGGAGCTTCTTTCCAAATTTCTCTAAATCCCGTTGCGTCAATAGGATTATAAAGAATCTTATCGGAGAGGATGGGGCTCACTCAGTCGTCCTTGTTTCGCATGTTGTATCGCAAGGGAGATAGTACAGAGCAATTCAATTAGGATCTTTACGATGATTTCGGTGATCGCCGTGGTGGATGGAATCTTTGTATAGATGTCGAGACGCCTGAGGAAGGATTCGAAAGACTCGAAAAGGTCCACAAGCGCGTCGTAGCTTGTGCTAATATCTTTGATTGCCTGATGGAGGCCACAGGTGTTATATGGATCCTCTCGAGAACACAGGTAGGACACATACGCCGAGAAGAATAGCAAGTCCAGCGAAAATTGCTTTTGCCGGTGGGAAAGGCTGAAGGAAAATGTATTAAGCGGTGCATGCCAGAAGAATGAGTAGACATACCAGACCGATGCCCTCACCAAGCACACCACTAGTCGAAAGAGTATACAAGACATTAACAGCGCGCTTGAGCCACGTCATGAGCTTTCCGTCATCTCCTCGAAAGTTATGGGAAGCTTGTGCCTGCTCTTGAAGGACGTCGATGACGGAGTCGGCAGATCCGCAATTCACGAGCTTGTCAGCGATCTGATGTTGGACCAAGTTAGTCCCTGCTCGCTTCTCGAATTCGTTTAAAGCAGTTTCGAAGAGTAATTTCAACTCTGGAGGTGGATTGATAGACATGGCGTCGAAAGATATGGAACGGGGCTCTAATAGTGTGGGTCGTACAGCAGATAGCCGCCCAGAAAAGAGGGAATGATGGATGATAGGCGCGCATGATGAGAGCTTGGATGAGAGAACTTGAAAACCGACAGAATTCGGGCCGTCACACTTCAAGCTGCAACTTCGCGGAAATTCCTCACTCTTCTTGACTATGCCGATCCATTAAGTCGACAGAAATGTCTGCTGAAGCTCAAGAAGCGCATACACTCGAACACTTCCCTCATCTGCTCCTTGTTCGCCTGGGGTTCCCTGACGCCGTATCACCAACCAAGCCGCGTGCAGGCAACAGAACAAGCTCAGGTAGTTCTGGAAATCCAAGTTTTCAAATGACAAGCGGAGCCTTCATCCGTATGCCCTTGTTCCATCATAAAATTCCAACTGAAATTCAGTAGATGGCATGGGTTTGATTCCGCCCGCTGCCCTATGGTCTGTCATTTGAATTCTCTGTGATAGCTAGCCTTCGGGCTTCGTAGAGATTGCAAGGCTGTTTTATGCACGACATAAATACGGATACTTGGCACTGCCGGATCTGGGGTACATTGCACATGGCATTGGAATATGGACACCTGGAGGCTTCTTTGGGTTCTTCTCTAGCACCATGCAGATACGAATGGATGGAGAAAACACTACTCCATTGGGTGTTGGAAAACGGACATCCGGGAGTTGCTTGGGTTCTTTTCGAGCACGCGAGTGGATTTAGATGTGATTTCCCGAAATAACCCCGAGGTTTCTTAGGTCCTTCTTGAGCAAGGCGCAGATGGATGTGATGTGGGAAACGACGGCGAGACATGATTTGAACAGCTGTTGGAAAAAGGACCTCCGGACGTTTCCTCTCTTCATTTCCAGGCACGACATAGACGTGAATGACCCGAACAACTGATGTCTCATTCATGCACTTGTAGAACGACGATGCTCGGAGTATATCCCGGGAGGCAATCGCCTTGTTATGCTGTAACAGTAAAAGCAGGGGAGCCTATCATACATGGGTGTAGTACAGTAATCACAATGTTGCCGCATGGTTGATGAACGCAATATGGTGGCCTTGATGCTGCAAATAGTACATCATGATGCAAGACGGATTACCGATCTTCACCGCTGCAATGAGGCGTGAAGTCAGCAACACTACCGATCAACAAACGGGGAGTGCAAATGCTAAAAAGGCTGCTGAAGCAATCGTCAATACCTCAGTATAGGTTTGAGGAAAATGCTCAAGCACAAGAGCACCGTACCACGAGGAGGCATGTAGACGCCTGTCTTGTCACAAGAACGAACATCTTCCCTGTGCTCAGGCCATTTTCCTCTTGAGCCACCACTGATAAGGAAAGCGTGATTTTGGGGTCCTGCAGCGAGGCGGTCTTTACCCGACGCTTCCCAGACGGCCTCCAAAGTCGGTTTCATCATCACTAGCGGCGATACGGCGTCGATAGGCCTAGTATAGCGTTATATCATGCGGATACGGCATTTTTCTAATGCATAGCCATCGGAGAGCAGCAACCCGATAGCATTCCGCCCCCTATATGAGATGAGGCTGTCGCCTGGAGGTCATTCCAACGAGAACGAGGTCGTCGAGATCTAAATCCATCGGGAACATAACTAATTTGTAATGTGGCTGAGTTGGCTGTACAGCATCTGCACAGTCACGCAAGGTCAGAGACAAAGCACTGCAAGAGCTGATTCGGACCTTTTACTTGCCGCACCGCACAAGAGAAGAACGGGCTCATGAGGTGACCACTAGTGCCGAGCTGATCCGAGCCGAGCCGAGGGGTGCTGGTGCTGATTGAGAGGAGCTGGTCGAAAAAAATACTGATGCAATGAACACATTCCTGGATGCGCAACCTCCAAATTAAGCTTTAAGGAGAGGTGGGAGAGACGGAAATATGTTTTTTTGAAAGAAAGTGCATGGCAGGTTGGCAATTTCCGGCTGGCAGGCTGGCACGTGGCAGGCTTGGTTGTGAGGGAGACGCGGCTGGGTTTATTCTTTTTTTTCTCATCCCTTTTCTATCCCCTTCTCTTCCTCCAGTCCTGCCCTCTTTTCAGCGCCTTACAACGCCGCTCGACAACGTCGTTCGTAAGCTCATATACCAACAAACTCAGTCGCTCTTTCACCTCCGCCACCCTCCCTCCTTTCACCGTTGCCCTCATGAAGTCCCTCGCTGTCCTTTCTCTCTTCGTTTCTCTGGCGCTTGCTCAGTCTGTATGTCAATCCTCTCCGTCCGTACCCGACCTTTAAAGTGCTGATTATTTTTATTTTTATTTTTGCCGTCTCCCCCTTGTAGTCGAATCCACTTATTCCCGAGGGCCTCAGCCAGAATTGCCAGGACTTCTACGCCCAGTTGAATAACGACACAACCCTGTCACAATGCGTCCAACCAATCTTAACGGCGACGCAACCACTCGAAACGAGTAGCTCATCGCCGTCTTCCTCCGCCATCACCACCGCTTTGAACAGTTTCTGTTCGTCCTCCCCCACCTGCAGTAATTCCGTCATTGGGACTCTGCTTGGCCAGTTCTACAAAGCGTGCCAGAGCGAGCTCACCACGTCGAAGGTTCCGAGTGTTGGCCTCCTTTATGACTCGCTCTACATCGTCGGTCCTTTCAATTCAGCGATATGCCAGAAGGACAGCTCGGGTAACTACTGCGTGGCCAACGATTCCTCAAATACCACGAAGCGTGCCTCGCTCGACCGTCGAGACGGCTCACAAGAAGTTTTCGCCCCGGATGCAGGCCTCTTCGTCCAAAAGAACGTCGCACTCCTTGGCCTGTCTCCCGACCTTTCCGCAAGCCAACTGTGTGTCTCCTGTACACGCCAGGTCATGAACGATTACACGACCCAACTCAGCACCGTTCCTTATGGCCCCGGGATCAACAACAGTGTGCTGTTCCCCGGGCAACCAGCATTGTACAAAGCTATCAACGAGAAGTGCGGATCTTCCTTCCTTGGCGGCGCGGTACAAGCCGCAGGTGGTCTCGCGACAGGTGCAGCACCACGGTCAGCTGATAGTGGCTTTGCGGTTGTTGGCTCAGCGATTGCCGCGGTGGCTGCGGGTGTCGTTGCACTCTTGTAGAAGGAAGTTATCGAAACACTTTATTGCTCAGCTGTCGCTGTGTTTTCTTCAGGATACGAGACTACTCTCATCAACTTTTTTCTTCTACTTAACTCGCCACATTATACCCTTCAGGATTTACCTTACACGAGCGGAATTACGCCTGCCAAGTAGTATACAATGCCTTTGCTGTGCGAAGCCGGGTGACGCTGTATATAAATGTTGATTGGTTGATTGGAACCCGGTCCGTGTGTCCGCGGCAACACGTGTCTTCCGGGCCGTGAGATGCTGCTAAGCTCGCTCCTCTTTTTCGTCTTTTGCCAATGAACGACCCAGACACACAGAACAATGTACTGTAAGTCCTCCAATCCACCCACAAGCCCTAACGCTTGACCACCGATCAAATGTCCGCATACATCTCTCGCCCCAGATCCGCCCAATACTGGTCCGATGTCGTCCAGACGCGCATTGCCCTCGTCGACGACGTCGTCCAACGGGTCCTTCCCTCCGCCCTCACAGACACGACGGCGTTCGACCTCGTCGATGGAGAGATGGCCGCCATCCGTCTCGCGCTGCGCACCATCGGTACCCGCCGCAACGCCCTCACCCCCACCTGTCGCATCCCAACCGAGATCCTCGGCCAGATCTTCCTCTTCTACCAACAGGTTTCCCCAGGATCCTACATCCTCGAGTGCTCCGGCCCCAGCCCCGGCGGCGACTCCTCTTCAGACAGACGGCACACGCTCAAGAATACCTCGCTTCGATGGGTGCCCGCCGTCGCGCACGTATGTCGCCATTGGCGCGCCGTCGCGCTCGATCATCCACGCCTTTGGTCGTGCATTACCTTGCGCCTGGGACGCGAGTGGGCATCGAGGATGCTCTCGCTGTCGAAATCATCGCCTATTACTGTCACCTTGACGGATCCGGACCCCTGCGAGGCCAGTATACCTCTCGACCCCTGGGCGGCAGCCACACTCCCACCGTTCTCCTCGATGGCACCACGCCGCACACAGCTCGACCCCATCGACGTGCTCTCACAGCACCTCTTTCACATACAAGACCTCGATCTTAACGCCTGCTCGTGCGCCATCCTGCCCTGGGTCCGCCTTCTCGAAACCGCCGCGCCACTCCTGGAGGTATTTGGTTTACATGTGGACGTGCATCGTCCTGGCACGCGACATGACGTTGCCGTACCCCTCCCGCGCAACTTCCTCGCCACCCACCCGCGTCTCCGCCGCATTAACGTCCACGGCGCCTTCCTCTCCAGTTGGGCTACCCCCGCAGAAGGTCTACCACTCTCCTCGCTCACCTACCTCAGCATCTGCGCACCCGACCCGCGCAAGATCGTCGAGCGCGCTGATCTGGTAGTCCCTACGCACAACGAATTCCTAGACTGTCTCTCACAGATGCCTGCGCTGGATACTCTCCTCCTCTCCCACTGCCTCCCCCGATTCGCTACGTCCTACTCAACGCGCACTGTGCCCCTCCCCCATCTTCGCAGCCTCTACTTCCACGACCGTGTAGACAGATGTCGACAGGCCCTCGACGCGCTAGCCGTCCCAACAACAACAACAATCAAAGTCTCCTGCTGGTCCATCTGTCCACCCTCCGAACACGACTGCCTACGCATCCTCCCTTCCCTCTCCGCACATCTCTGCCGAGAAAGTTCTAGTGGAACTTCCGGTCCCACCAGCAGTAGCAACGGGCCACACGCGCTCTCCTTTCCTCCGCATCTATCGACGGCCACACCGAATTCACACTCTCAGCCTGGCGCAATTTCACCCCACCAACAGTAACGGAAGACCGTGAGCAATTCTTCGGACCGAAAACGATCCCGGACGTACGGCTCGAGTGCGAGTGGGACGCAAGTGATGATCCGGAGATGGAGCGGCGGGCTCTGCGCCGCGCGTGCGCAGGCGTGCCGCTTGACGAGCTGCGCGCACTTAGCATTCGTGCTGAGGCGGCCGTGTGGGACGCGCATGATTGGTACGATACGTTCGTGGGTTCGGTCGAGATTACGCATGTTGCGGGTCTTGAAACGCCGGGGAGAGCGTACTCGACGCGCTCAAATTGCCTTTGGATACCAACGCCAGCACCGACACCGACACGGGTATAGCAATAGTAACAGTGGGAGTGGGTGTGGGAGTGGTGGTGGAGACGGCGGGGCGGAAAGTAATCGAGGTGACCCACCACAACCTCAGTCACCACCACCACCATCACCGCCAACGCCAGCGCCGCCGCCACCGCCACCACCACAGCAGCAGCAGCAACAACAACAACAGCCACCACTATTCCCCGAACTGGTATCCCTCACGCTAGCAGGCGTCAACTTTGTGCGCGCGAACAAAACGGCCTGGCACACCCTCTCGAGCGCAATGACCAAGCGCCAGGCGAGCCCCGCCTGCGTGACGATCCTGGATCGGATCGAGTTCCGCGGGTGCACAGTCGCGGAGTGGATGGTCGACGGCTTGAACGAGTACACGGCCGTCGTCGTGTGGGACTCGGTTTCGGATCCGGATAATTGGATGCATGTGCCGAGGGAGGTCGAGGGCGGGGGCGAGGAAGACGAGGACGAGGATGAGGGAGAGGGAGAGGATGAGGATGAGGGCGAAGGGGAGTGAAAGAAACTTTGAGGGGCCCCCTTCTTCTCCTTTTCAGACTCCTCTCCTCCCCTCCCTCTCCTTCCGCCCTATCCCTCTTCTCCCCTCTGCCTTGGCCGTAGGCCGCATCGACATCCACCATCTCAATAACGCTCCGGAACACCTTCAAGCAGTCAGCTTTTCCCCAGCGGACTCACGACTGCCTTGTACCATCACACACCACACCAGGATCCTAAAATCGTCGTCTCATTCATACGTGTCATGCCTATCCTTTTGACACATCATTCAAGGCTCTTCATGAATTCATGCAAGGTATCTCTGTACAATCCTACTGTTGTTTCCCTAGGACATTCCTTCCTCTACACCCCCTTCCCCCCCACCCCTTCACCCACTTTGCTACTCACCCTTCCTCTATCGTCAACACAACCTGTAGTGTTAGTAGTTCTTGGTTGCTTTCTGTATACTATTTGACGTTGCCCCTCTCCCTGCGTTGCGGCGCTTTCCTTCGTCCACCGAAACGGAGGCCAGCGAACAAAACAAAATGCGGGGGGGTATTTGTTGCTCCTTGTCAATGGGGACAAGAAAAAATCTTGCGCACGTGTTTGGCCGACCACTAGCGGATGACCATTAATTCACAGTACCACGGTGCGCGAAACCATTTTCGTTTTTTCTCGGAGGCGATGAACCAACCATATGGCTTGGCAGACAGAGATCAGAATATAGCCACGAGCGCACACAGCCTCGGGTGGTCCAACGATGGGGTAGGTAGAGGTGATGGCAAGTATGGTAGAGGGGGGCAAAGGTCGACCCTCGTCGAAAGGAATCGAAGTCGAACATGACCAAACCCAGAGCCGAAGCGCTGTGGCCCTTGTGGGGCAGATCGACGCGGCCCGCATCTGGGGTTCTCGACAGTGACCCAACGACGAACGACCGTGACCTCGCCCGAGGACGATAACTCCGGAAAACGACCCTGCATGTGTCGTCGGTGCTTCGAAAAAAAAAACCAGCAATTGTCGCTTCGCTTGCCCCGCTCGTCACGGTTTACGGCGGACCAACCCCGATGGATGTAATATAAGCTTTGCCGCGGTTGTGCGACAGGCCGCAACAACAAAGTCCGTTTATCCCCGACGGCCAGTCGGCCAGCCAGCCAGCCAGCCAGCCAACGCACGCACGCACAAAGGCAAAAAGAGACCAGTCTCACCCCCCCTGGAGAATGACATCGGAGACGGGGGGGGAGGGGCTGTTGAGTTGAGCTGAGCTGGGGGAGGGAGGGGGGGGGCAAGTAGCAATTGAATCTAAGTTAGGATAGTAGGGCGTACCTGACCTCTGTGATGGGAACCGAACAAGGAAAAGCACGGAAACCGTCAAAGATTAATTCCCGTACCGTGTCCTTCCACGCGCAACATTGTGAGTCAGGTAGCCGGCAAATAATACTCAAGCATTCTCAGGGGCGGTGCCTGCAAATGTTGTGTGGCGAGAGATGTGCTTCGTCTAGGAAACAAGGCCCCGGATTTACATCGGCCTTGCGCGAGCGCACCTTTATTATTGGTGATTTACTGTTCTGTACTATACTGTACTAGAATGTTCTTAGGCCGTGTGCCACTCCATTCACCAACCAATGTAGTCGTGCATATGGCACGGCCCCTTGCATGCTTATCTTATCCCCGATGGAATTTCAACCACGCCCACCCACGGCCCTCCATTGGACCCGGTAGCGTTCCAGAATCCAGATGAATTGACAGAGCCATGCGTATGAATGACAGCGGTCAGTCCTGACTGCCCAACCTATCATAACCTCGTTGGTGCCTGCGGGGCGGGGGCCGTGGCACATAATTTAATTTGATTACACTGTGGCAATAAAAATAAGGAGAGACACACGGCAGGAACCCTCCGTTTTAGATACACGCACCGCGAAATACTAGCCTTTGGGGGCCCTGAGCCGCATGGGGGAGAATGTCTAGCCTCACCTACGGAGAATTGGAAAGTTTGGTACATGAAACGCCCACGAATTATTGCCAGCTGCCCTTTCCCCAGGCGCATGGCGGTTTTGTGTGTCGACAAATTCGCGGCGGAAGGCACTCGGGAAGCAGGTCCGTAATTAATGGTACTGATGGGCACGTTTAAGCACGGGTCCTAACCTGCCGCTTCCCAAACCTAGAAGCTGACCATGACGAAAGGCCCCACACGTATCGCGCGAAGAGTCACATGCAGCTTTTGCTTCTGCATACATTAAATCCCGTGTCGACTAGTTCCCTGGAAACTGGACGAGTCCTGATAATGCAGTAATTATACCTACGTACCGAGAAGATCATCCGATATAAGGTCTTGTCAGAACGTTTACCCGCGCCATAAGATTATCCCTGCAAAAACCATATAAGCCATAGATAATTAGTGGGGCCAATATTCACGCTAGATCAGCATCTTATTCAACAGATCGGCTAAATTAGCTTACTACTGTCCATCGCGAACTTTCGTCGCGGAGCGTGGGGCAGTTGTATTACTTCGTTTGTTCGTCCTGAGAGGTAGCCACAGCAAGATAACGTCGTCGAGCTCACAGAATTCTGAAAGATAAGTTCACAAATGGATTATCCAGATGCCGGCAGCTGAGTCATTGACAGGATTGAGGGAAACCAATTCCACCCCGATCAGAAGACCAGTTCCACCGAAAAGCCCAGTGATCGGGCGTCGTCGCTGAAGGCCATGCGAGTTCTAGGGTGCCGGAATGCACCCTCGCAAAGCATTCCGAACTTCACGTCGGCGTCAGAGATCGACCGTATCGATGTGTGTTGTTGCGCCCATTTGCCGACGATGGTCAAGGACCAAACACAATAGAGAAGCGCTCTGTCCGTAGCTGAGGACCTCTATGGACATTTTGAGAGGCTTAAGGTCCCCGATGTGAGATGTCATCGTTCACAACCTTGGGAATTCTGAGAACCCATGCGCCATATTTGTGGAGAGTTCTCGGGTCTCGGAACGTCCCAGCAACGGTCAAGGGCCTGCGCGCTCCTCCAGGGAGCATTCTATGTCTTCCATGTCCAGCTGTCCGGAGATTCAGCAGCGTTCACTCGTAATTCGCATGACCGTACCATCCGCTTGCTGGATGCGGAACCACCCCGACGAAGAAGCGCTATATCATGGGAGAAGGGTTAAAAACGAGGAATGATAGCTTATTACGCATGTGATGAGATCCGTCCGCTGTCGTTGCTTTGCTTCTTGCTGGACGAGATAAGGGATCGGAGATCATTCCCCCAAGCTGGCAACAGCATGCATGGCGTATAGAACGAGCCCTTCCATGCGTGTCTTCCGTCCGGGCAAACGCATTTTCAGGGACAGGTGCACCAGGACTGTCACCCATATCACGGTCGCCTGTATCACATGAGGAACGTTAGTGAACAAACGAAAGCGAACCCACGAGGCGAGCCCCTGAAGGACCTATGGAGAGAAGAAGCGGCAAAGAGTAGCCCTCTCTCATTATCGCCTGACGTTTTCCCCGAAACAAATGCTTGCGATAAGACGGAGCAATCAGAATGGCTTGTCCCCCTCGTCCACGACATGTGACGAGCATCCGTTTCATGCATGGTCCATGCCATGCGTGTGGCTATCAATATGATAGAATATACGAAATGGCATGTACTATCGGTTCTAACATTTTTGGTTAGTATTCGTCCTGGGCATTACCCCTGCGGTGGACCATGTCTTTGATGATAAAGACCCTGTCACTTTACCTTAGATATTTCTACAGCGCCCGCCGCTGGTGAGGTCCGCGCAGGCAAAAAAGCAACTCGAATAGTTTCAAGGGGTGTCACCTTGATTAGCGCTATGCGAGTTCCTACCGGTGACATGTCGTCCACGAACAGATTTGAGACCTCCGCACGACTACAATCACGGAAAAAACAATTTTAATATGAACGCCACACAGATCAATCACTTCCCAATGGGAAAATAATCGGCTATGGCAGCCTTGACCACAATAAGAGTCGAATACGCGGAAGCAACACTCACCGATCCTCCTGCGTATCGTACACGCCCAAAATTTCCATCTAACCAAGAGGGATCTGCCACTAAATCGGTCGTCGCTAGCCGAAAGCAAATTATTGCACTGTGTTCTGATGTTGACGTCAATCGGTTCATGGTTACGGAGATACCCGCAGCGTTAATGAATAACAGGTGGCGAAGCCCCAAATCCCAGATCTGGAGGCCGGTGGACAAATAGGCTGGAGTGCGATTCGCGCGGACGCTGGTGGCTGTGTGTCTAATACGGCAACCAAGTCATTCAACGTGGAAACGAAACCAACCAGAAACAAAAAAACGTGCCAAGTTGTAGCGCTACTAGCGCATACATCTGTCCCAACTCCCAATTTGCCTCGGGGCCCTTGCAGGTCGACGTGTTGAGACAAGCATCCGAGCAGAAGCAGACGCAACAAGGTCTCATGTAGTAGTGTGCTGTAGAGAGATGAGGCGATACAGGTACGTGTGATGTTGCTTCATAATCCAGTGTTCCCCGTAAGTCAGCATTGCACTCCTCGCTGATCAGGCACCGACCCCATTGTGGACAGCATGGAAAAAGATCCTCCGACTCCGACTGATGCGCCTACCTACTCTTCTCTGATAAGCGCCACGTCGGGGGATTCGGGTTGGAGGAACACACACCTTGGGCGAGAAAAGGAAACAACACCTCGAAAAATGCGTTGCTGAATCAGAATCGTGATCGTTGTATAGCCCGAGCGGGAGTTCTCCGTTCATTAGCCAAAAGGACTTGCTGTGACGCTGTCCGAGAAATCAAGGTCGGAATTTGGCAAATTTGATGATCCACCAATCTCCCAAGAAGCAACAGTGGCCAAGACAGTGGCTGCAACGCTGTCGGATGGGACTAGAAGCGTTCTATGTGTCGTTATTTCGGCGCTTCGCCTTTTGAATGGGTGGATCGGCTGAGCGCATCAAAGTAATTTGGTTTCGTTGGCCAAGGACCACGTGACTCTACCTGACCACCAGGGGTTGACATTCGTAATTTCTTATGTTTCCTATTGGTTGCCCTGGTATTCGATTGTGAACCAACCACATGGCTGGACCAGAGGAAGCATCGCATTACAGAGTAACCCAAACGGGCATTAGATATGGCGTATGGTTCCCCACATACAGCGCAAGAAAATACAACCAAAAAGCAGCATACAAGCAAAGCATGGTGAACGTACACAAAGTCGCGCCCAGCGCGGAGGGGGCGGGAGGGGTATTATCGAATGTTAAACTTGTCAAACGCGCTCTCCTTCCTCCCACTCTCTTCCCGCCGTCCCCATACCTTCCACATCTTCATCGCCTCTTCACGATAACATATCGTAAAGACCATAGTCCCATCCGGACCAAGACAGCTCTGACTGACTGTGCCCGTGTGTGCCGCGACGCTGACGAGGCGGCGGCCCCCAGGGTACGCGTGTACGCTGATTGAGTTGGTGTACGGCGAGGCCGCAGGTTCAGGTATATCCGGCAGACGCTCACGGGGGTGCCACGCAAAGCCATGCGTGCTGAGCAGCTCCCTCGAGTGAGGGGACCACTGCAAGGAGTATACGCTACTGTGCGTCTGGATCGTCTCGACCGGCGCCGGCGACGATGTGTCGGCGAGAAGGGACGTGCTCCAAATGTGAATACGCCCGTCAGGGTAGGTCCCCCCTGTGGCCAGTAAATCGGGTTTCCACGGGCACCACGCAATGGCCTGTTCGTTTGTAGCAAGGTCGGGGTGAGCCGTTGGTCAGCTGTAGATCGCAGCAACACATACCTTCACAGGGCTGTCGTGCTTCATCTTGCCCACCCGGGCCGACATGTTCCGTGCATCCCACAGGTGGACAGTCCCATGAGCGTCCGCACTTGCCACGAAGCGCTCGTCGTGGCTCCATTGCATGCCGTAAACCTCCCCTTTATGCCCACGAAACTTGTGCGTCTCATCTGGCGCACGCACATCTAACAACGCGAGCCGTCCGTCGGCCCTGCCGATAGCAAACAGGCGCGAGCACGACCGCCATGCGAGCGCGCTGACGCTCATCCAGTCCGTGTTCGGCCACGACCGAACCCGACGACGCGACGCGGCGTCCCAGACTTGCACGGACCCGGTGGTCGTTCCGAGGGCAGCGTAAAGCCCACGCGGCGTAAACGCAAGCACACGGATGCGGCCGAGACTTGGACGCGGCAGGTTGCAGAGGTGCGCGATCTGCCGCGTGTCTAGGTCTTGGTAATATACGTCATGCCTGCAGGCGACAGCGATGACGTTGGTCGAGGACCAGGAGAGTGGATAGGCCCAGGGGTCTTGTGGTATTCCGGGACCATCGAGGGCGAGGATGAACTGTCTTCGTTTCCCGAGGTGTGCGACTGCGGAGGTTTGATGGACGGCTGGAGGGGAATAGAATAGCTGAGATGCGCTCCGACGCAGCGAGGTAAGCATCTTGTTATCGGGAGTCGTGTTTGTCGTGTCGGTGAATTGTAAGAGCCGGTCATCTGTGAGGCCAAAAACTTTCGCCATCCGATTGGTGCGTGGAGTAGTGTTCATAGGAAAGAGGGTTTCTGGACGTGTGGCAATGAAGCGGTCTGCCTAAGAAGTGGACCATGGAACCGAAATAAAATAACAAGGACGATCGATGTTGTATTGCGCGTGGGACACGACGCAGCGTTTAGTTCATGGTGGAACAAGAAAGCACAGTCAACAACAGGGTGGGAAAGACGTGTTGTGTAGCAATCGGGCAAGGACAGTTGTGACAAGACGATTCCTCAATCAGACCCGGAATTCAGAAAGGCAGAGACTTACCCTGGGTTCAGCGTTAATATCAGCATATTCCTGCCTCTGTTCCACGTCCGTAGATACATCAATGGAGCCGATGGCCTCGGAAACTCGTTGCCTCTTTGCAGAGAACTCGTTTGTGATCGATACTCTTGAGCGGCGCTTGCGCAAGGGGTTTCAAGCTTGCAATCGCGAAAGGAACCGAGTATACGACTAGAGTGAAGGTAAGCTATGAGCTTGGAGACCACATGAGGGCATACTCTGCCATATGAAATACCGCACGGTGTAAGTGAGTGTAATCGTAATGCCACTCGGAGGGCGGCCACCAAACCAATAAAGGAAATAGATCACGTGTTTATCATCTCGCTTTCGATTATTTTTTCAGATTTTTGGGCACAGATTTCATTTTTATAACAGCCGCTCGGTTGCTCCCTCAAGGCAATACAACACAAGATGAATTTCCTAATCATGACTTATACAGTTTCATTTCCCAAACGGCAACCAACTGCCCTCGCAAATGGCTCACAGCTCTGGGAGATGAGATCAGACTCATGGACAACGCAATGAAAGCGCCAACGCTTACTCTGCATGGCAGCTACATCAGAGCTCTGAACATAATCCTCAAATTCAGCAAGCTTCTCTTGGAGGTCATCAAGTGACACGAGCTCGTCCTCTGCATGTTTTTTAATGAGATCGACGACTGATGCGCACTGAAAACAACCAACGAACCAACGACAAGCGTGATCTGGAGCTTGCGAATACCATATCCGATGGGCACGAGCTTGCTGGCACCCCATACAAGACCCGGCATCTCAACAGAGCGCACAGAGTCTTCCAGTGCTTTCATATCTGTCTCATCATCCCACGGCTTGACCTCAAGGGTGACGACGGACTGCAGGCGTAAAATTAATTAAATGACAAACAGCAAGATAAGGACACGACCTTGGCGATCGTCTTGGGCTTGTTCGCCTTCTTTGCGGCATACTCCGCGACACGCTCGGCCTTAATCCGTTCGGCCTCCGCGTCCTCCTCGTCGTCCGAACCAAACAAATCGACGTCGTCGTCGTCTTCCTCGGCGGCAGCTGAAGCCGCTGGCGCCGGGGAGGAGCCAGTCAGCGCCTCGCCTGCCTTGGAGGAGCCGGGCAAAGACCCGAACTCGCTTTCATAAGATTGGATGTGTCTGTACCAGCGCGCAGCATGAGGCGCTGCTGCTGCATCCGGAGGTCCCGAAAGCGTCTTGAAGACGTGCACATCAGCTTGTGAGGGGGTATACCTGATGTACTGTGAGTCGCGAGGATTTGGGCGAGGTGGAATGACAATAGGGGACACGATCATGATCTCAGAGAGCTACAGAAGATGGTTTTCGGCACGCTTGAGCAGCGGTGTCTAGTCGCCTCTTGGAAACACGGACCATAGCGTTGACTCATCACAGAAAAAAAAATCCACGCGCAAACCCCACCGCGACAATGAAAAAAATGCTGCTCACCCTTCAACATAAGAACGCGTAGAAAGATGCGCCTCGAGTTGGTGACTGACATGTTGAATCCTGGGCTGTGCGTGCAGAGGGTAGGAGTCGAAGCAGAGAGAGAAAGGGCAATCGATGTCAGTCGAAAAAAAAACAGATAACACCTAATCATGTGACCATGTTGAGGTAAGTTATTTGGTGATAATTACATAATATTTACTTGACGTGCATCGCATCGCATGATGATCGGTCTGCTTTCAAATGCGCTCTTTTCATCATTACAACACCATGACAGTCTGATGAGGCAGTGATGGGGCTCAAACTCGACTCCTCGGTGTCAGCGGAGCGCCAGCCTCAGCCAGATAAACGCGGCGCCTACCATTCCTTCTCCTGCCCTGTATTTTGGACCGAGGGAAAAATCCTCCACCGCAGAGTATGTGTATGCTTAATATTTCTACCAAAAGCAGTCTAGCCTAGCGAGGTACCATGCCAGCGAACTGCATTTCAATCTGCGACCGCAACTACAGTATCCGACGATCACCTGGTCGCCATAATCGCAAATGCGTGCACCCAGTTCAATAGACGCCATTGTAAGGCGCTCTGCCGGGAAATGTTACTTGTCAGTTGGCGGCGGAAACTGTAACGCGCTTCTCCTATCCTTGTGCCCGTTTATTTTTCTTGATCGGATGCGGCGGTGAAGGCAAGTATTTTGGCGCGGCGGCATTTGCTGTAATTATTACAGGTATGAACGACGGAGCGCGCGGGCAAGGTATATGCGAGAGGCGAACCCGGCGTCCCAAGCCCGATAACGACGGCACTCCTCAGCACCTCCGCCAAAGGCCTGGCCATATCCACCAAGGCACCTGCAGGGTGTTACGTCCTCGGCCGTGCACGGCGAACCTTGGAAAGCGCTTCATGCTTGAGCCAAAGGTGTAAGGTTATATCATTGGCGCGAGATCGAGTCGTTTGCTACTTCTGCAAAATAGATCAAAGGAAACGCCAGTGTAATTTTTTTGTTTTTCTTGGCTACTTTTTGGGCTTACTATACCCAAAGATGGTGTCCTCCCTCACCATCACGGCCTTGGGCCTCACGCCCCCTTGCTATCTCCATATGGGCTATAAACTTTGCGCTCTCGGATCTGTTGACCCTAGGTTTCCCAACCATGTGAGCGGCAACATCACGTGCTTCGAAAGGAATTTGGAAATCCATCAATAAAACTCTTGGCATTCATCCATGGTTGGCCTTTCTAACTTTATGACTCAAAGCAAATTACAAAGAGGTGCCCTGCAGGGTTACGTTGGCAGTTTCGATAGGGTATGTAAGTGGTATGTATCTTTGCACTGATTGCCATCGCCTTGACACAGCCTCACCATGACACCTTCGATGACCATTTGTCACAACTCCTGTCACCATAGGCGTTACTCCTTATGTTGCTGGTTGGGGAAGCCTCCGTGCCAAGTTTAACGTCACTTTTTCAGGGGAGACGTCAGGATGGGGAGAGGATCTTGAACCCAATTTCGTTTTTCTTTTGCGTGGCTGGATGATGTCGTCTTATTCTGGACTCGTGCCAGATTGCAACAATGACGTGTTGAACTCGGGCTCAAACAAGGGTCAATCGATGAGAGCAAGAGGGGTTGCCGCGAGAGCGTGGGGGACACCGTGTTCCCCAACACCCAGGTAAGGGACGAAAAGGGGGACAGGGACGACTATTGCTGACACAATATTGCGGCGTGTGTATATGTGCGTGGTGCGTGTGTATGCTCATTTCCGCTCCTTCCCCTCATTTCCGCCTTCACTTTCTACATATCTTTCCCCCAAATTTTAATCCAACCCCCCCTCCGTCTTCCTTTCCCACCCTGAGATCCGCAACAGCAATCTCCCGTTGATCAGTTCGGTTCCGGGGAGAGGAAAGAAAAGGCAAGATGGAGAAGGGGAGGGGTTCCATCGTATTGCCGTGTTCCGATTCCAACCGGGACCCGGCTACACAAGGACCATACAGCAAACGCAATTCGAAGTCGAGTGCGCGCGGTGTGATGGGGTACACGCACAAGCACACGCATGTCAACCATCCCGCTCCACACCACGACTGCGGCGCGTGGCTAGGTTAGGGAAAGTGTCCGCGGCCGGAAGCAAACTACGAAAGAGGGGGGGGCCACAAAAGGCATCTTCTTTCAGGATCACCATGCAGGGCAAGGCAAGGCAGGCATGTGGGCGTACGGACGTCCCCACCTGCGCTGCTGCCACAGCCCCTGTGCTTCCACCATCGCTCCAGCTGTCATCGGTGGCGTGTGTTTACTTTCAGGTGAGTGATCTTTGCTGATCCGTACGTACGCGACGAACCCGCGTGGCCTGTGTGCGGAAAATGAAGAGGTAGTGAGGCTTTCCTATTTGCTTTATTTCGGTGATCTCTGACGCAGACAATCGGCCTGGATGACAAAATGACCGAAAGGCCAAGCCGAGGTAAGCGATTATACCGTTGATACCCTTTGCGACCCTGCACTGCAAGCCATATCGGGCTGCCAAGGACGATGCGTGTGTGCGAGCGTGTGTACTGTGTTGGGAGGGGCGTACGTACGTACATATGTACATATCTGGACGTATTCTACTTGATATCTTTACAAAGCTTGAGGTTCACCGAAGGATGCCAAGCAAGTTGTGCGAAGCAACGGGTTTCACGCTAGGCCTAACTGAGGTGCGGCGCACTGATTGTTCACGGTTTTTCCGGTCGCGTTGTGAATGACAGTTACTGTAATAACATTTCCGAGACCTGGGCGTCGTGCGGCGCACAGCCTCACTATAGATTACAAAGGCAAGGCAATTCTCAAGAGAAAGGTCGAGAATATGCGCTATACCGATCTTTGTCGCGTGGCGTCCGATGGCGTCAACACATCGAAGCTCAGCTCCCCGCCGGCCCGATGATCGAATACAATATATTGTGCGTGTGCAGTACAGTAGAGTAATTTGAGTTATCCCCGGCCCAACGACTTCTCCACGCACACCACGCACACAGACCAGCACGTCCGTCCTGTCCTCTCATGGAATCGGAAGAGAGAGGAGATTGGGCGTGTTGCCCGATGTTCCCAACTATCGTTGGGTGGGGACGGAAACTCCGATTGGCCGGCACGATCCCCTGGGTCCTGGACCTGCCGCTAATTTGCTTTTTCTGCCTTCACGCGCGCGCGCCTACCAATGTCAGACCTGGTGCGGGGATCCAAAGAAAGGAAAGGCCAGGAAAGAAATGAAAGGGCGCTGTGCTTTCTTTCATTCATCTCAGCATTGTTTGTTAACCGGCCGCGGTGCTTCTCTCTGCGACCTCGAGACGGAGAGGTGTGTGACGTGTTGGAGAAGTTAAAGGACAGAACGGCGATGACGTCACCTTGTTTTCCTTGGTACCCGGTCGAGCGATGGAGGACCAAGTTTCCTTGTTTGTGATGTAGGGCTTAGGGAGAGGATGGATGACGAGGCGCGCAAATCATGGGATTAATAAGGAAAGTGAAACCCGCATGCATAAATGGGATTCGAGGGATGTGTGGATGGGGTGATCATGCGTCTTGGCATGTCACAGGAGCAGATCGAATGGAAGTCGAGTCCTTGTGCCCGGTGTTGCTCTTGTGGGTTTCAGTCTTACGGGTACGGTATGGTACAGCCTGAGGGAGATACGCGATATGCTGCTGCCAAACAGGGAGGGCGTTGTTGGGTTTTGAGTTTGAGTTTGTCGTGGTCAAGATGCGTGGATTGAGGATAGGAAAGATAGGGAGCGGTGCAGTGCGAGGCTGTGGCGTTGCGTTCATCTGCGCAGGAGATAATTAATTAATGGATGCTATGAATCATAAGAGAACAGCTGTGGTGATGGTGGAGGTAAGTGGCAAGTTGTCAGCGTGGTGCCATCCGGACAGATACACTGATGTAACGTATATGATTTGTCATAGCCGATATGTCATAGATCGATTATGAATTTGGCGCCCGAAGAGAAGGAGATGTGCTCGAGGACTATTTTTATCTTTCTAATTTCTGTCTGGGCTCGATCGCTGTTAGCATTTCGTTTCGTTGGGCGCATCACACTATCGGACAACTCATGCCGCGTTTCCCTGCATCAACCAGGATTGTTGGCGTTGTGTGTCGGTCGCGTGCGGCGGGTGCACTTGAAGGGTCCGGTCCCTGGGCGCTCGGGCTTGGGTCTGGTCTGGCACCCACGCAAGAGAAGAGAAAGAGGCGGATGTGCCAGAACAAGAAGGAAGAGCCCTGAATTTATTTTGTTGCGATCGGCGAACTCCGTCAGAGAGTCGGGTCGCCTCTTCGCGCGATCAGATCTACCGATTCATTGAGTTGGAGGACCGAGACGGGAGGAGGGGAGGGAGGGGGGAACCCAGGGAGGGGCCGTTCCCTTCCTCCGCCTTAACACCCACCGTAGATCTCACGTGGGGGGGCTTCATTCATTCAATCCGGAGGGTCGCCCTACGTGCGGAGCAGATATTCCATTTTCCTGAATTTTTGTTGTCCCGATTTTCATTTTTTTACAAGATGAAAAACCCGCGACCAAATTGAGCGAAAGGGCAGACTTAAGTGAAATAAAATATATAAATAAAGAATTCACGTGGCAGAGTTTCTGCACAGTCCGTGGCCCTGTCTCGTCTTGTCCTCTCTCGGTCCTCTCCTTGCCGTCGGCGTCCCGAAGCCAAGACATACGTACAGCCCAGGATATGTGTACACGCGGGCGAGATTGGCGATCTGCTCCGTGTCCCGGCCTCCGCAGAGCCCGGGACTAAAACGCTACGTCGTCATTTCTAACTAGGTTAACCATGCTGAACCATACAACGTCACACCAGCGACCGGCTCGTCGGAGTCGCATTCTCTCCCAACTCCTCGTCCAAGACGCCGCTCTGTCGAAATGAACGACATTCCCTCCATGCCTCCATCTTTTATATCCTCGCTCCCTCTCCTGTTACGCTTGTCCTCCTCCTCTGCAACATGCCCCATCCTCTCCTCTTCCTTCAGAACGTTATGGAAGACCTCATCCTATTCTCTTGCGACCTTGACCCTCTGTCCTCGCCCCCACGTACCCTCCTTCCCCTCATGCTCACATGTCGCCGCTTCTACCATCTCCTCCGTCCCTCCGACAACCCCCAGCTCTACCACCGCATATTCTATCGCAAGTTTGACTCCGCCGCCGTTGTCCGCCGCCTCCCCCCTTCCTGCATCGTGTCGTCGCACTTTTATGTCGAGCTCAAGAAGCGTTTCCTCGCGTTGCGCTGCATAAAGCTCGGCGATGTACACCACCCTCAGTTGGAGGATGCCTTCCTCGTAGCGTACATCATGCTCCTCGAGCACGACGCCCTCAACAGCCGCCACCTCGTCGACGTCGGCCTGCCCGCGCTCCTAGACAGGTACATCGCCGAGCGTCTCCATCGCGGTCTAAACGTCTGGCCCATCGAGGACACGTGCAATGTGCTTGCCGTTGCACTGTTTTGGCATATGACTTCACAGGGTGTGTCGGTTGTATGATCGTACTTCACTCTCGGTGGATTTGACCCTTTTCCCGTCAGACGCCCTCAACGGAGAGTCAATTGATAGCCGCAACAAGGTCATGGAGGTTCTTCTCCCGTTCTCGTTTGCCTGGTTCCGGGTGCGTCGCTTCCGTTCCCTGTCACCTCTTTCCCTTCTCCCAACCGATCGTGCCTCCCCCACTTTCCAGTACTCATTCCTGGAGCAAGGTTTTGATCCGTACGTCTTCGTCAACGGAAATAGCTTCTCACCACGCCAAACTCCACCAACACATCCCCATGTCCATCCCCCGCCTATGACCGTCCCGATTCACTATATGGGCCACGCGTTTGACCTCCGACTACCCGCGATCGCACTGACTGCCACGCTTGGGTTTTACGTTCGCCTTAAAGCGTCTCCGCTTGGATATCCTCCTCTTCCTCGGGAACCGGGCGTGGGTGAGTGGACCCGCGAGGAAGTCGAGGTCTACAACGAGTCCTTCCGTACTCGGACTGTACCACGCGAGCCGGGTTCCCTAGACAGCCTCAGCACATGCCACGATTGGGACTGGCTGCGCGCCGTAGCTGGAGACCCTTTCATGTCGGAACCTCTTCGGCGATACACGCCTGGCATACTCGCGGGAAAGTGGAGAGGGACCGAAATGGTGCGTTTTTTGCGTGTTCGGTGCTGAGCGCTGGACTCTCCTTTCCCTTATCCCGCTGTATTTTTCTGATGCCGATGTGCCATGGCCCATAGGCACCGTACGAGACTGACCTGATACAATTCATGACTGAGCACGCTGGACCTGCAGGCTTCACTGGGCAGTCACGCCTTCCGTTGTCTTTCAGGTTGGAGGAACACGTGAGATATTCGCACCCGCAGTCGTGCGCGTCCGGCGATGAATGGGATGACCCGCGGCATGTCCCGTTGTCGCCGCCGACGAGTTGGACACGGAAGGAGGTGGGCACTCTCTGATAACGGCAAAGGGCGAGACTGACGTCCGACAGGATGGAATCGAACTGTTTGATGAACGTTCTTCTACAAAGGTATTCTACAAAACCTTGAATCGTGAAAGTTCTGGTGAAGAACCCGAAAACGTGCAGGACGATTCCGAATTGGGTGCAACGTCAGCGACAAGGGCTGATCAAGAGATCGTAGATGTCATCTTATCGGGCAAGGTCAGTACTGCTTCCGTCGTCTGCCCCCGCTTCTCTTCCCTGACCAGCCATTCTTAGGCCGAACACGACAGTTACGTCTGGGACATCTGGGGTCGCGTACGGATCTCCGACGGCCTGGTTGTGATCGTTCGGATCCCCGTGCGTCCCTATCCCGCCGTCAGCCCCTCTCATCTGTTTACCGTTTCTCGTAGAGGGCGAGTCCACAGGGGAGAAGACTCCCACGTCGCTCGATCTTTGTTGGCTACTGTACGTGTTTGCGACCTGTTCAGCGTAGTGGAGAGCTGACCGCTTCGTCGGACAGTGCTGTCCTCGCAAAACCTGGTTGGCAGGTGGAAGTTCTGCTCTCCTGGCGGCCAGTGGGATGGCACTTGGGGATTGTGCAAAGAAACATAGTGAAAATGAAACGACTCGGAACATGCTTTCATATTTGCAATCCGGACAGGGAGTTGCCCACCTGCTGCCGGGCCTTGGGCTTGGGTAACTCCATTCCGCATGCGCGCCCGTGCCCTGCCCGTACCCGCGCGAGATCTCCGATATGGTACCAGTTCTTGTGCTCTGGTGGGACGGAATGACCCCGTCATCCCCCTTTCACTTGCTTCATTGCCGCGGACATTCACACACGATTGTTTATATCCACACGCACATACACGCACGCACTTTAACATACTCATCACACGACTCGTTCCTGGTTACTCTACGGGCAGTGCCCCACGTTTTATTGGCTTATCTCGCCTCTCTCGAGACTGCGATTAATGTATCCTGCTAACCTATCCGCACTATTTACCGCTAACTCTCTTATGGAATCTCATGTCCCCCTATTATGTACTGCAACTTACGTTGTGTAATCCTGAGCTCGCAAGCAACGTATTTCCTAGGATGAGTAAAGAAAAAAGAGATCGGAGTTGAAACGTGATTGATGTGACAAATGCCAACCAAGTGCCGCGTTCCTCTCTTTGCTGTCGTCGTCGCTCGTTTGTCGCCGTGCAGCATCCACAACCCACGATCAGTTCTACTCGTCCCAAAAAATGCCGAATGTAGCGTTCGATTCGATCCCACAGGAGGTCCTCGAGAACATCGCGTTCTACGCCGTCGCGAGCAACCCGCTCGGCCCCCGCGCGAGCTCGCCCCGCTCCTCCTCGTCAACCGCCGCCTGCACGCGGCCCTCTCAGGCGCGTCAAACCCGCACCTGCACGCGCGCATCTTCGGCGCCAAATTCGACACTGCTGCGCTCGTGCGCAGGCTCGGGCCCGGCAAGGCGACGGCCAGGAAGATGGCGGCGGAGCTGAGGAGGCGGTGTGTGCAGCTTGGGCGGATGCGCGGGGGCGTTGGGTGCACGGTTGGTGCGTTGGGTACGTCGGGTGGCAGTGGGGTGACGGAGGAGGGGATGAGGGCGTTGCATGAGATGTTGTGGACGGCGTATGTGATGATGCTGGAGAATGATGGGCGGAACGAGAGGCAGTTGAGGGAGTATGCGCGGTTGGATGGGTGGCTGCGCGCGTTTTGGTTTGCGGAGGATGGGGCGTCGTTTGCGAGGCTTGAGATTGGCGATAATGCCTGGCCGCCGTATAATGATCTGGCGGACGTCACCATGTGGCTCTTTTGGTTCCTTCTCAGACCTGGTGCGTGTTGATTCCATTCATTTATTTCATTTTCATTTTACTCCCACACCCCTGCCATCCATCTATCCATTCAACACACACATACCCTTTCCTCCTCCTCCCCCGTTTTTTTTTTAATCCTTGGCGGGACCACGTGTTGACGGCGCGTTTCCAACCCCCATTTATCTTTTATCACACGATATGCCACACGCAACGCTACGCACACCAAGAGGAGTACTTTGCATTAGACGATGCAGAGTTCCGAAACGTAACTTCCATATTGAAGCTGCTCGCCCTTGGCGCACATAAGGTATGTCGTACCTTGCATGTCTCATCTTTCGCTTATGATGCCCCTTTTTTCTCTCCTTGTTTTTCTTCTTCTTTCTCTCCTTTGGCACCACGTGGGCAGGGGGTGGGGGTCTCTCAGACTTGCGGTCCCAACACACACCCCAAACTTGTTTCAGGGCACATGCACGAGACCTGCCAAGTCCGATATTACCAGGACGCCCACCACCGTGGATATGGATATGGACGAACAAACCGATGCCGTCATATCCCTTAGAGTTCCGTTTCCTCTTTCGTGCTCTACCCTATCCCGGGGCGGCTTTGCCCGTCCGTCGTTCCGTCCATCCATCTATCCGTTCGCCCTTTCCTCTCTGAATCCCTTTGCAAGTGCCTTGTTTGTCGTTTTGTTTGTCTGTTTTCTGAATGCCGTCCGTCATCTCCCCCCTTTTTTCTTCTTTCATTCCGGGTATTCCTTCTATACCTAACCCGATGAGGTTTTTTGTTCTCGCGCGCGAGGTGGTCTAGGTTCTGTCACCGCGATGAGTACGGGTGCAATGCTGTAGTGGCAGCGGCGGCGGCGGACGTGGAGGCGGGCGTTGCTGATGGAGCTTGTCTGATCCTTCTTGACCAAGCGTTTGGCTTGCCCATCGGTCTACTGGTTTTTTCTTGCCAGATGTGGAAGTTAGGGACCAGAGCCACGTAATGCAAAGCCCCCTCGCCCGTGCCATGATGTGCACTCTGCTGGTTTATTTTACGACTGACTGTCAGGATGGTCTTGCCTTGCCCTGGCTTCATTCTCCGCCCACGATTTTGTCACTCCGCCGACGTGCGGATCTTTCTGGTGGATCCCGGAAGATGAAATGGATCCATCCATCCGTCTCTCAACTTCCGCGAAGGGAAAGAAAGGATGTCTCGATTTGATCACCTCTAAGCCACATCCCTTCCGCAGTCCTCTTCTTTTCTTTCTCCTTTTCTTTTTTGGAATCTATTTCTGTACCTGACCCATTTTTTGGCGCAGTATCCAGTCTGCCGTCCTGCCTGGCTGACTTCGTACCGAACCATACCCTTGGGCGCAGCGCATTGCCCCCCGCCTATGCCGAATATCCATCGTTTTCGCCACTCCCACTCACGGCTCCTGCCGTTCTTTCCTTCTTGAGCCTCGCACCACACAAATTGATGGGCGCCGACGCCCTTCAGCCCTTGTCACCCCTCGTACCATCTTCGGTCTCTCCACAGATCGGCATGAGCTCCGAATGGGATTGTGAGTGGGAACGATGCAAGCGCCTCGCTGGCAACGATACGCCGACGCCCGAGAACCCTTCCGGTACGTTCAAGCCAGGCACCATGGAGGGCGTGTGGGAGGGTCTGTTTACAGTAAGCTTCTTCCATGCAACACCTCCATTTCTTTCTTCTCTTCTCCCGCGTTCGAGCGCTTCTACTCACGTAGGTGCGAACCTTGCTTCAATTTTTCTTTATTGTAGTATACCGACTTTACGGCATACCGGGAAATGCTGTCTGGCGCGCCGCCGCCGACGCTGAGCAACAGCGTCGTCGCATGGCATCCGCAGACGTGGCGCCTGCGTGAATACCACCTGCTGCTGCCCGAGGACCTGGGCGATGAGGCCAAAATGACTGCAGCGATTGAGCACCCGCGATACAAGCCGCTGTCGCCTGGTGATCCATTGCGCGCGTACCTCCCTCAAGGACTGACCGTCGACCACGCACCCAACGGCATGAACGTGTACGAGCCGGGCCGCGTGGCAGACACGTTCTACCAGCGGTGCCCTGCGCCAGAGCATGTTACGGCAGAATATGCCAAGCGGATTCGTGAGATCCTGATCGCAGGCGAGGTGGGGGCACATCACTTCATTTCCTTTTTTTGGTTTTCTAAAAAGTCGACGAAATTTTTCGCTTGTCATTCCTTTTTGGTTGGCAATGTCGCGCGACTTGTGCGTTTTTGTTCATAGGGGCATTCCGCATGGGGCGAATTTGAGCTCATTGGCCGCGTCCGCCCTGGAGACGGACTCGTGACGCTGTCAAAGGAATACGTGAGTCGTCGCCCGAGATTCCAACTCACTTGATCACTACCCCAACCCTACCACCCCCCTTTTGTGCGTGCGCGCATTGTAACTAATCTATACCGGCAACGGAATTTTCTTCCAGATCGACGGCGACCGTGGCAAGTGGCTGTACCGGGGATATTATGTTGGCGATGCACACGGAAACTTCACTGGGCGTTGGCGGGACACGCTAAGCCCCGCGGAGGAAGCCGGCTACGAGGGATGCTTCTTCATGGGTCGCCGGCGGCAGTGGACACCATATCGGTCGAATGGATCATAGGATCAAGAAAAAGACCGGGGACTCGGATCTTTGACCGCTCGGCGGTGTCTTGGAAATGTGGCGTTTCTTGCCAGTAGCGATCTAGTACGTTTGCGTGATGTATCCATTTGGGTTTTCTTGGTTGTCCTGTGGCTCTCCTTCCTTCTTTCCTTTCCGGTATCTTTTGGTTTTTGTTCCATCTGGTAATACACGGAATCGACATCGTCCATGGCTCATTTTAAGTTTTCTTTTCCTTGTGCCCGCCGCCTTGACCGCCGGATCTCTCTAAAAACCCGTCTGTCTGATGACTGTATCCTTGGGGGGAACAGAGGGGGGTTTTGCTGATTTGAATTTGGATTGGTACCGTTGCTCCGTGGCCAAGGTACTACTTTTGGGTTCGGAGGGGTGTTATGGTACAAGAAGACACTGCAAGTATGGGCACGGGATACGGGTGACGACCTCTTTTAGGCGGCGGGCTATATGCGAGGAAGTGCGGTGTAAAGTTCAGCGTGGAAGGAAGAGGAGAGGGAAGGGAAGAGGAAGCGTCGAATACTTGGATGATGTAAGAAAGGGGCACCATCGTCTTCTATTCGCACGAAATTGGGAGGTAATTTAGCTCTTGATAGAGTGGCCCTTCCCTCGGAGTTGGCTGCACAACGGGTGCAATTGTGCTCGGACTCCACATCTACGTACCAGTCTTTTGTTTTTTGATGTATTATTTCTTATCTACCGCACATGTACCTAAGAACACACAGAAGCGGTCACCTAATGGCATCCCATGGCATTACTGATTATGCGTGATGACTGTTGTAAGCGTAAGCGACTGACGCAGTGTAGTCAGTCAGCACGTTGGGTTCTCAGGTGATCCCCGCAGTGTTACACGCAGTACGTACACGATTGCAGTGCTATAGGTGGAGGCGGCGCACGCGGCGAGTATCTGGGGTGGCGTAAACGTAAGTGTTTGAGTCATGGGTAAGAGGACAACAGCTGGAGGAGCACATGGGTGTCCCGCAGGCACAGGCCGTTGGACTTCCGAGCGGTGAACGCGTGCCCCCGTTATGAGTCGGAATAGAGTGAGGGTAACGCGCCGTGTCCTATCTGGGAGAGGAGGTCAATGCGCTGCTGCGGGACCAACGTTAATAATGTAGCTTCCCGAGTGCTGGGTGCTGCTACCGCGTGTGTCCTCCGAGTCTCTCTGCACATTGGTGATGAATGAATTGATTGATTGATTGATTGAAGCTCCTTTGAGACTGATTGTCACAGGGGTTTCAATTTTTACCGGAGCTTTGTGAGAGGCGGCGGGATCTTCTTGATTGTGCTAGGTCGGGGTCACAAGTAATTAAGCCTTGATAGGGGGATCAGAGAGAAGAGTGATCGATATGGGGTTGTTGCAGATTTCTGTGGAGAAATGCTGCGTAGCGTGTTGTTGCGTGAAGTTACGATAATAGACCCCGGCCAAGGTGGGAGAACCCTGTGATGGACGGGGGCGCATGGCGTTGTCGATATCGATGGGGGTCGGCTTCTCCCCTTTCCCGAAAGACCCACTCCGCATTGCCCCCGTTCGCTCCAGTTTCGCCCCCCGCAAAATAGAGCGACCGTAGACTCGGAGACGGCACCGGCCGACCGACTTATCGTTATCGTTAATTCGACCCCCAAGGAAGATGATGATATGTGGTGTGGCGCCCCTATGATCTCGACTGAGCCTCCCGGCCATCCATCTCGCTTGGCCAAAGGGTATTGCCGTGCCAAGGTCCAGCAGCAGCACAGTAATAAATACAGTAAGTTACCCGTCCGTGTGAGGGAGGGACTCGGAGGACGCCGCGCGGTGGTAGTAAGTTGCTGTATATGTCGGTCGGGAAAAAAGAAAAGGCTGTTGCAACGCGCGGCCCGTTGTTGGTTGGAAGGCACGCACGCGTCCAGCCAAAATGAGTAATGATGGTGGTTCTGGCTGCGTGCGTGCGTGCGTGCGTGCGTGCGTGTGGTGATCATCAATTAGGTCCTTGGGTTCAGGGCAGCCATCCCTTGCCAGGTCACAGGAGTACTGTAGTATGGCTGAGTTGTATGGCAGCATGCGCGCAACTATAAGTCCATGGAGAAAGCGTTGGTGGTGTTCCAAGATAGATGCTGTACTCTACAGTAGTGGCCCGAGTCTGAGTCTGAGTCTGAGTCTGGACGGTCGCCGACGTGTCCGAGTTTCGACTTGTATTCCGGTTCAATGGGTCTATCGCTGCTGACTAGACGGCCTCCAAAACAGGAGGTCGTGGTGCTCGGTCAGCTGTTTTCCAATTCGCTTCGCTTCACACACACACACCAATCTTCACACGCACACACGCGTCCACGCGTCCACGCCATCCATCCAAATGCCATTTCGTTCCAAGCGCAGATCCACCACCGCCGCCGCCGCCGCCGCAAACCCATCCACAAACCACAACAACAACAACAGCAGCAGCAGCACCACGATGATGGGCTCCACCAGGTTATACACGGAAAACTCGACGGGCTCGATCCCGGACAGCTGTTTCTGGGTGCACGATTTCCAGCTTGGCGCGAGCATGGTCGTCGTGCAGCCGTCCTCCGGCAAAGTCCTCCTCGTGAACAACACCGAGCGTCGCACCTGGTTCCTCCCGCGCGGGCGCAAAGATATCGGCGAGACGCTCGAGCAGTGTGCCCTCCGCGAGGCTTACGAAGAGGTACGTTGCTGTAACTGTTTTACCTTTTCTTTCTTTTGTTTTTCGTATCGTACTTTTTTGTTGTTTTGACAAGGGGGTGGCGTGCCATGCGCGCTGGGGTGAGCGTATGTGCGGCCGCGGTATCGGACAGCACTTGCACTCACACATGGATGTGTGCACCCCTTCCTTTTTGTTTCCCCCCACCACCCCCCCTTTCCCCTCGGCGACAGAAACAGCAATAGAAAGAATAAAGTTTTACTTCAAGTGTGATTGACATTTCCTTCTTTTGGGGCGGTGTGTATCTACTAGACGGGATATCGCGTCGAGTTCCAACCCCTGTATCTCCCGACGCGCGCCCCCGCACCGCCAAGTCGGCCCGACGCGAGGCGCGAGCTGATGACCTCTGAGCCCGTCTTTATCACCTCGCACGACTTCGGCCCTTATCGTCACGGAAATCGCGTCGACCGCGGCGGGCAGTACATGATCTTCTACTACGTCGGTCAAATCCCAGCCGATGCGGTGGGTCCCTACCCATCCCTTCCCACCGAAAATTCTCTTTGTGGATACTGACTACCAGCACTATCCATACGCATCTCACTCAACCTGTCTGTCGATGACGATTTAAAAAAAAACAGGTCCGTGAAGAATCGACGGGCATGCCGGATGAGGAACATTACGTCGGTACGCTCCTCGAGCTTGATGACGCGTTGTTGCGTCTTTCGCGGTTGGAGGCGCATATCATGAGCATCGCCTACGCACATTGGCAGGACACCGTCGAAATCGAGCGGGCGCGTTTGAACGGCGAATCCGACCGTCGTCCCCAAGGTCGTCCCCGCTCAGGGCGTCGTGCTGCGGCGGGGGAGTCAAATTCCGAACGCCGCGTGAGCAATGTCGAGTAGAAGATTCGCATAGAAGAAGGATAGGGATAAGGATGCATCTCACTGCGCGACCCCGTCCCATGACTACCTTTCGATATGAGTTATCGTTTGCTTTCGGCTCTGATTCCTTCTCAGTTGTGTAGTACCGAGTATAATTTCTTGGCTGTTGTCTCATAGATACAGTAGACGTGTAGTTTACTAGTTTTTTCTGTATAAACACGACGATTTGTAACATTACCTTCTTGCACCATGGCTTCGGCTCTACTGTTATGCAGCGTGTGGTCCAGATGGCGTGCGTCACCTCGATAATTTTTAAAGAGACCCCCATATTAGTGAAAGGGCTAAAATCCAAACACGAAGCAGCCGGCGAAGCGCGAACAATAAACGACACGATCACCCCCTTCTCTCTGTCAGTAAACCACTACAGTAACACGAATGATCGGCGTTTCCAAAGACGGCTCTGTTTCCGACCGCGAGGACGAACACGTCCGATACGATTATACGAGGGCGATTGATCATCATCATCGAAAAAAAAGATGGGTTCCGTGCCAGTGGGCCAGTTCAATTGGCACGTTTTTTGCTCGTTCCTACTACACACTACTGTAGTCCTCGTGCCGGATCACGGAAAGGAAGGCCCCCCATCAGCGATATCTCCGATGCGGAAAAAAGGGCAAAAGCAATTGCAAAAGGGAAAAAATCATTCCGGGTTTCTTTGCGCTTTGCGGGCTAGACGGGTGTGTACTGTATGTGTAACGTAATCACGGGAATTGATCTGATCTGTCTGATATCTGATAAGGCGTACTAATTAGAAACGCCCCTCGCTGCCATGCAAAAACCACATGATAAAATGACCAACAAAAACCGCCGCGCCAATATTATTGGCACAACTCGCAGCGCCATCAAGCCTGACCCGCTGTGCGAACCGCCGCCGCCGCCGCACTGGTGTACGCCTAGTTCATCTAAGGTCACAGCACCGTAGAGTACGCTCATGTACTGTATACCTATGATACAGTCACTTTACCCCTCTCACGTGCGCGTACGTGTGTACGTATGCATGTCGCGAATACCCCATTCTATGTCGGCTACGGGCCTACGGCGTCGGCTAGAAGCTCAATGAGCCCAATTCAATTCTGCGATCGGGTTCTTGCCCCTCGCTAACAGCATCAAAGACCTGCAGCCTTGAAGACAAACTCTACTGTAGAGCCTTGTGGTACTGCCATGTGTACTCGACCGTTCAATCTCAAGATTACAATTATGACCAATTATGTGTATGTATTTGGTAGCATGTATATGTGTATGTATGTATGTATATGTGTTTACATATGTGTCGACTCGAGACGACGGACGAGTGCACGAGACGAGACAGGGCATAACGGAAAAAATGTGGCAAGGTAGCGTAACGTACCGCTTCTGTTCATTTCGCGTCCAAGTCCTCCTTGCACCCCGGCATGAAGCAAAATCGAGGGTGCCCACACGTCGTCCGCGTCAGCATGTCTAGGGTTTAACGTAACAATTACACTCCGCTGAGCCCGCTCTAACGGATTGGCTGCTTCTGGAAGGCAGCTACCACGTCAGGAGACGAATTAAAATGAGTCGTGTGCGAGTAAGGTTCGCGGTCGCTACAATCCCAACAATCAGGTGTTTTGTCGGAGGTGTCGAATGTGGGCACATGGGCAAAGGGCGGCAGGTGCCATTTTTCACCTTCCGGACCTAACTTAATAACGGCGAAGTGAAAAAAGGGAAGAGGAACAGATAAAGCACGCGTTCCTGGAAGCACATTCATAGTAGAACGGGCTGGAGGCATGGCCTATCATAGGTTGGACGTATTCTTGGACGGATAGTACTGCAAAAGGGAAGGCGGAGTTTTGGTGTCATTCCAGATAACAAAGCTTTGCTTACTGACAATACATCGACAACATGGAGGGCTCACTGCAACGGACATGTCATTTCAGCCATGCGGGCACTCAGCTAATTTCCCATCCTTTGAGCCAGTGGTACACACAACGACCTCGTCCATATTTCCGAACTAGTAGTTGAACGAGATGGACCTGTTGCGGCCGCTGCGGCCGCGATCATCACTGCATTCTGTGACACGTTGACTACGTGTTGTTGGCCTCTAGGCAAGGGGAATGAATGCTGACGGCAAGGTGTTCTATATATCCAATTCAACGGCTCACGGAACAGCTACCTGGAGGAAACCGTCTTACCCGTGAAGAAAAGACAGCGATGAGAGAAGGTACTCACATCACTTCGAGGTTTGTCGAAACACACACGAGCATTGCCCTGTCAGGAAAATCACGATCGGGTAAGGGGAATGGGAATGATTACCACGCCCCGCGATCGTACTTGGGTCCGCATTGTCGGACCTTGACAGCAGATTGAATAGGGGCTAAACGAGGGGGTCTTCGAATGGATCTTATTCATCGCAATCAACACAGTTAACCTGCAGGTATGAAATCTCCGAGATTGGGGTCACGATTAGCCAGTGATCTGAGTCGGTCTTCCTCGATGGCGATGACTAAAGACGGCGCGACTTTTACTGAGACAACGCTGGAGAGTGACGGTGGGGGCAATCCAAGTCGGACACCAACCACATCGCAAAAAAGAGTCAAAGTAGAGCAATAACCGTAGCCGAACAGGACTAGCGTAAGGCAACGAGGTCAACAGCATGCATCAGTTTCACGACCTCGGCAGCAGTTTTTGTAGAGGAACATAGATTTATGATACGGTCGCATAACGGTTGGCCCCAAAGCAGCGGCCAGAGTCACAATAGCCGAGGTGGAGGTGACACGTGATGAAGCAGCACGCAACGTTAAGGGCGCCATTGGCGTGCGTACGGAGCATAACAGTTGTTAACTGTCACGGTGCGACAGTTGGCGGATCTCCCGATCCTATGGACACGACGTGGAAGTCCCATTGGTTTCATGGACCCGTCCGTGCTGGCGAGCTGAACCCATGCAATTCGACAACGGTCTCCAGATTGAAGTAAATCAGTTGTACAGGCATTGTTCCTCAACCCACAAAATGACGTCATAACAGTCAAGCCCACGCGGTGGAGGGTTTGAGACCAACGCACGCAGAAGTACTTGAAGTAGACTCATCTCCTTCCCTGAGATGGAATGAACTTACAGACGTCCGCATTGCCAATCGGCGGAGTTGGACATTGACGGTACACAATATCTGTCCGCATAACCCGATTCGAAGTGTTCTTTTTTGTTTCATGAAAAATTTCATACCTTCAAGATTCAAATACAGGTTACCCGAGCAAGTCCTTGTTGTATGCAGGCCACTGAGCGCTGACTGCTGCGGAAGCAGATGTCATAATGAAACGGGAGGATGAGACAAGACGGGACGAGACAAGGGACGAGACGAGACATGAGAATGTGTCTCATATTGAAGCGGCGCGTAAACAACGCGTAAACAACGCGATTGGTCCAGTCCGTGCCAATATCCGTGCCAGTGCTCGCAGCCAATAAGTTCACTTGTCATGGGTAGATTCCCTCAACACAGATAAAGGCAGCACGGCAGCACATAAAAAATCTATGTCACTATATCCAAATTGGGACTTATTATGCAGACATATGGAGAAACGATGAAATATCGCTGTAGCGCCACCCCACTACAAATACCCAGCGCCGTCACCATGGGGCCTGTTCATGAATGACAGCTGCACACTTCTCGATCCCGAACTAGAAAAATCTCCCAGAAATCATGTGAGGCACCGGTGTCTGACGGTGTGCAGGATAAACCTTTGATAGAACTCAGCGGCGGGACGCCGTGTCGTAACACCTCAATAGCGGCGGACAACCAAGCGGATAACAGAGCGATAGTAGTGGACCGTCTTTTCTGAATAGGTTTGGTTATTAACAACATGAGCTAGTGGTTGAGCAACGCCCGCGGGTGCTTGTGTGGTTGGCCAATCGGTTGTCGACGTATCAGATAGTGCCAAATCCCCGATTCCTGGAGATTAATGCAGGGCAGAAAAGGATATCATGCATACGCGTCATGAGGAATGTGAGTGTGTAGTGGTTGTCTTGCTGATATCGACGTACGGTAACGGGAGGCCAGTCGTGTATGTAATGTCCCAACTTGAATTAAGGCTGCACGCACCTATCCCCTTAACGTGCCTTGGAGGTTTCTAGGTCGATCATCACGCAGACAAACTCGGGGCTTGTACCATGCGTAAAGTGCGAGGCTCAGCGCGTTTGGTGTGATAATCCAGACGGAGGACCGAAATTCCCGTTTCTTCTAATGGGAAGTCAATGGAGGCAGGTGGTTAGATAGACGGTGCTGGTAAACGGTAGGTGCTGCGGAATGCCACCATCAAAGTTTAATCGAGTTCCAGAAGTTGCGCCGGATGGAATGCCCGCCATAAGGGTAGCGGAGTTGTAAGGATGGTCCGCCTCGAACGGGACATTAGGCCTCCAGGACGTTCGAGCCCATGGACCGTGGATCGTGTTTATAGATCTTTATTCCTCATGGTTAATGTCGACTCTCTGATTACAAGAGTAACACCCATCACTGGCTGACCTGCCTGACGAAATCCTAACGACGACCTATCGAAGCGCCCAATAATATCAATGCTACTATTGGGTACGAATAAACCGATTTTTTCTCGTAGTACTCACGGGTCATTATACGTGTGAGCCAATCAGTCCTTGGCACGATGAGACAGCAAGGGCCTAATACAGAAACAGAGCTAGAATTGTGCCACCTGCACATCGGTCACACTGCATGCTCTTATTCACATGATAAGACGCAGAAGTTGGCAGCCTTAAGGTCAAGGAAGGGGCGAATGGTAAGCCTGTAAAGGGTCCGAATGACCCGGGTTTGCGGAACCGGCCTAGCACGATGAAAAACGAGCTGCCTGTGATGGAAACCTCAAGGAAATGGAAACCAAATGACCCAGACAGTGCCGTCAGAGTGGGGAATTAGACCGGTGAAAAGGGATTTTCCGTGAGCCCGACAGGTACAGTGGAGAGCAGTACCGGAGGGAGAAATTGAAGGCACAACTACTGTTACTTACAGCATCATGATCAATGGCTGATACTGTATGTACACATACATATTTCTGCGACATTTTCCCTGCGTCGGGCCTTCCATCGGTGGTAGAGAGCCCTGACGAGACTGGTGGCGGGTTGTGAGGTGCTCAGGGTTACGGCATGAGGACGCGAGTGTATCAATGATCCTGTGAGATCGACAAAAATAATGAATTTCTTGTTCTCTCGCCCGAACTGGGATTGACAGTTTGTGGCAACTGGTCCATTCCATACGAATCTGCAGAGCCGATAAGGGACATTTGTATTAGCGATCGGGAATAACGGACTACTGTACTGACTAGTGGGTAATAACTTGCAGTCAGGGTCGGGCGTATCGGATTTCGAAGTACTGTACTGTACTGTACTGTACCATAAATGGATAACTTCTTGTGATCCTTTGTGCCCTTGTGCCCAACGCGGACGTTTCCCAAGAAACCGGAGGTTATGTAACCCTGCCCAGCCCAGGAACATCGTTCAGCGGAACCGTGACACTGCGTCGGATTTTCACATCTGCGTACTGGCGCCACACACGGAATTTGTGTCCGCCTCACGGACGTTTTTCCAAACGCACGCTGTCATGGATGCTGTGGGAAAAGCACTTAACCGAAGTAGGGTCACTTTATCGTTGGTTTGGCAGGAATCTCGACTCGGAGGCACCCCAAGTAGGTAGGGTTTGATGGCGGATACTAGTTCTACTGTATGTTGGTCTAGACGGGGGTCACGGTGGATCTTACTGATAGCTGCGCAGCAAGAGCTTATCACGGTGTCAGAGTTCATTCATTTCGTCCTGGTAGGGTCGCGGGCGTCCTGCCTTGCCGTCATACTGTGTTTTGTGTTTCCCAGGTAAGGCAGGAGGATGTCAGATGGACAATCTAGAACTCGGAGCCATGGCACGGACTGACACCTGCTATCATGATCCGCTGGACCCATTTGTATTTGATATATTAGGTTTTCCTCGTCCCAAGATGTTAGTATTGTAGGTCCTGTGATATGGGTTATTCCCCAATTATCGCCTGTCCATCCTGGTTCTTTCGCAGTTCTTTCGCAGGGAATGTGCCATGTGTCTCGGTAGAACGAAAATAATCTGCGGCGCAATGAATATGTTTGATCAGATGGTACAGTTGTAAAGGCTACGAAAGGACAAGCGTTGCATCTGGATGGCTACAAAAAAACAGATCACAACCACAGATACTGCCAGTTACGGTACTCACGACTCCCCGTCGTCTGTTTTTGGCTTCTTCGATGATGATGCAACCGCGATAGTGGGTACGGCTTGGCCCCGCTCTCCCGCGTCGTGCCCCCCATCTGGTTCCACCGCCCTCTTGCGTTTTCCCCCAGTCTGCTCACCCCCCATTATTCTGAGCGTGATTATCACTGTTTCGACTTGTCCTGGACTGAGTGCCCGATCTGTCCGCCTGCCACGACCTCCATGGCCACCGCGTCCACGGCGAGGAGCCCCACCTCCACGTCCTCCCCGTGCGCCTCCGTCCGCCCCCCTAGAGCGCGCTTTGCCGCTGAGTTGGCCCGCTCAATTCCAAATGTATGTTCTTCCTCCTCTAAATGACAAAAGGGCGATATAAGCACGTCTCCAGAGGCACGAAACGAAAGAAAATAGGCAACGGCGTACCAGATGGTAGCTCCCACGTGACTGGGTTCCCAGTCAACGTCGGTATCTTTTCCTTGACAAAAGCGACATCCTCCTCGTCTAGTGCTTTATCAAAGCCGACCAGTCCCGCGTCATCACCTTTGGTGAACTTGATGAACGGCGCGCGGCTAAAGCGCTCCTTCAACGGGCGCTTGATGTCGTCGAAAGATACCTCGCCGCCACAACCCGTGAAACGCAGGGCGGACCCACGCACGCGGGGCACCTCTTCGGGCGCGACGCTGCCGCCATCTTCATCCAACACGCGCAGTTTCTTTCCGAGAAACGTGACGAAGATCTCGGGCGGTGCTTTCTCCGTTTCCTTTTTGCTCTCTTTGCCCCCAGCGGCGAGCCGCATTTCGCGAAAAGCGTCGAAGCCCTTGCGAGTGATGTGGTCGCGCTTGACGACGGCCGCTTTCCCCTTCAATCCCTTTTCCTTGATCTTCATCTCGACATATGCCTCTTTGGACATGATCAAGAGTTCCTCGCCGTCCCATGACGGCTTTGGATCTGAATTGAGGAACACCTCAACGCTTTTGAAGTCCAAGAATTCAACGAAGACGGAGCCCTGGGTGAAGTTAGAGATTCACAGAAAGAATAGGTATATGGGTAGGACACACCTTGAAAGCCTTGGTGCCATCAACCGTCGCATGCGGACGGCCGCAACTTTCCCGTATTTGGCGAAGAATCGCTCGAGGCTCTGTTGAAGCCCGGGAGCTCCTCACCAAGCCTTTCTGCAGACATGGTTAGTCGCTGGGAGCAGTAGCAGGAGAGTAGGGATGTACCGCATATACACTCCTTTCAAATGCACCCTTTGGTTCCTGCACCTCCGTGCGTCGACGAACTTTTGTCCCATCCTCGCTCACTTCGAGCTCGACACTTGTGCGCAACACACCGGCAACCCATTCGACGCCACGGAGCTGAAAGTCACGCATGCGCTTGAACGAAGCGATCGTGGCAATGGGAACCCAGTGCTCATCGTTAGCGGTGTGAAGTGACCACATGAATCTGGTTTTAAGCGTGATCAATCTGCGTGGACTCTTGGCAATGGACAAGAACTGACTTGTCATAAGGAAGATTCGTGTCGGCAAAGTAAAACTCCACTATCGACGTAATAAGCCTAAATAGGACGATACAAAAGGGAGATGGGATAATTATACGGACCCTGTGCAAGTGCCCCGGCCTCTGGAGTCTCCCCACTTTCCTCGCTCTCGCCACCAGCAGCTGACACCGAGATTATTCTTCCTTCTGTGGTGCTGGGATGAACGGTCGACGCCACCCCTCCATCTGCAGTTATCGAAGGAGAAGAGACTAGTTTGGCATCGGCCATGCCGATACACCTGTAATAGAACGAAAAGAGTATCGAGACCTCGTCAACCTGAAGAAAGTTAGCGGATAAACGATCCGGCCCGGTGATCCCGTCTATGGCCTGACAAATCATTCCCATTAGTCCCTCTTATCTGGGCGACAATCTGCTGTACGGCCTGTACTATACAGCCCCGTTCCATCTCTTTCAACGCCATGTCTATCAATCCCTCTCCAGAGCTTAAATTTCTCTTTGAAGCTGCTCTGAACGAATTCGAGAAGCGAGCAGGGACCAACTTGGTCCATCATCAAATCATCGACAAGCTCGTAAATTGTGAATCTGCCGACTCTGTCATCGATGTCCTTCAAGAGCAAGCACAGGCTTTCCGTAACTTTCGAGGGGACGATGGAAAGCTCATGATGTGGCTCAAGCGGATTGTTAACGTCTTTTGTACACTTTCAACCAGTGGTGTCCTTGGTGAGGGCATCGGTTTGGTATGAGTTTATTCGTTCACTGGCATGCATCGCATAACCTATTATTTCTTCAGCCTTTCCCACCGGCGAAAGCAATCTTTGCTGGAATCGCTATACTTCTATCCGTATGTGTCCTCCCGAGTTCACTTGGGCGGAATCTTGTGACACACTGACACCTCCCTTAGGCAATCAAAGATATCAGCACGAGCTACGACGCGCTTGTTGACCTTTTCGAGTCTTTCGAATTCTTCCTCAGGCGCCTCGACATCTATACAAAGATTCCATCCACCACGGCAATGACCGAGATCATCGTAAAGATCCTAATTGAATTTCTCTCTACCATATCCCTTGCGATACAGCAGGCCAAACAAGGACGACTGAGTGAGCTCCGTCCTCCCCGATATGATACATAGTAACTCAACCCGATTCAGAGAAGCTTGGAAAGAAGCTCCTTGGAGAGAATGATGTGGAAGCGGTGCTAGAAAGGTTGGACCGGCTTACGCGAGAGGAAGCTCAAACGACCGCGTCACAGACGCTGGAACTCGTGTACGGCCTTGTGAAGAATATCAAGGTCGTTATGGACGGTGCGCGTGGCTTGTTGAGGGTTCCCCACGCTGTATTGATTTCCATATAGGTGGAAGCGTCTTAATGGGTGATGTCCATCGAACTCTTGGTATGTTTTGCTTATAGGATGGGCTCTTGATATTCTTAATAACAGCGGTGTCAGTACTCATACAAGAGCTCGCAAGTGACATAAACAAATCGAGACGTGCGTTCAATTGTTGCAGTAATAGTGATGCCGACGATGACTGTTACTACCTTGTAGGCGACCAGTTACAGGAAACATTCCGACGGTGGCTGTCTCCTCCGGATCCCTCGAAAAACCATAACATTGCATGCGACGCCCACCATGAGGGAAGCGCGGAATGGTTTCTCCACGGAAACACGTTCTCTGAATGGAAACGGACGACAGGCTCCTTGCTTTGGATTCACGGCAAACGTCCGTGTTTTTTCCTTTGTTTTTTCGCGTTTTTAATGGAGACTTTGGTTCTACAGCGGGGTCAGGAAAGACCGTGCTTTCGTACGCATCATTCCATTCCCATCCTTTCGGACAGCTGATATTTTTGACTAGATCAACTATTATTGAAGAGATCATGCGGATGAGAGAGGCGGGATTAGCTTCCATCGGTCTTTTCTACTTCGACTTTCGGGATTCTTCAAAACAAGATGTCCACGGCGCACTCTGTTCTCTACTGACTCAGCTATCCGCTCAGTCCGACGTTTATTGTGGCATCCTTGAACGCCTATACTCAGCACATGATGCTGGCTCGAAAGAACCTAGCAAACATTCACTCAGAGAATGCCTCAAGAGCATGCTAACACTCCAAGATCAAGGACCGATATTTATCGCCCTTGATGCTATCGATGAATGTCCTAACAGCGCAGGTACTCCATCACCAAGGGAAAATGTTTTGGAACTTATAGAGTGGTTATCGGAACTCCATTCTCCACGGCTTTCAATTTGTGTCACCAGCAGACCGGAGGCGGACATCGAAGCTGTTCTCCAACCCTTGTCGTCTCATACAGTCTCTCTTCACGGTGAGAGTGGACAAAAGGAGGATATCGTGAATTACATCAAGTGGTTCATAAACTCAGACCTGAAGGCACGGAGATGGCGAAAGGAGGACAAGGAGCTCATCCTCGAAAGGCTCTCAGTAGGAGCTGACGGCATGTGAGATTTGTCATCACAGATGGTTTTCAATTTTTTTGATTGAAATTGCGATGCAGGTTCAGATGGGTGTTCTGTCAACTGGACAGATTACGCCGTTGTCTTTCACCTCGTATTCGGCGGGCTCTAGACGAATTGCCCGAGACGTTGGATGGGACATATGAGCGCACATTATTGGACATCGACGACGACAATTGGGCGTATGCGCATCGTCTGTTCCAATGCATTGTGGTTGCTCAGCGTCCTCTCCGCGTTGAAGAACTCGCCGAATTTCTCGCGTTCAAATCGGAAGCCGGAGGAAGTCTCACGTTTGAAGGGAGCTGGCGGCCTGAAAACCCAAGAGATGCTGTGTTGTCCACCTGCTCGAGCTTGATTACCATCGTGAATGTGGGCGGCTCGTCAGTGATGCAATTCTCGCATTTTTCCGTCAAGGAGTACTTGACATCGAGTCGCATTGCAGAAGGCCGTGTGTCGCGCTACCACATCTCTCCCGAACCGGCTCATATCTTCATCACCCAAGCATGTCTTTCCTTTCTGCTCCAGCTCGACAAGCACGTGACCAAAAAGATCGTCGAGGAGTTACCGCTTGCTCGGTATGCTGGTCAGTACTGGACCGACCATGCTGAAGTCGGGAACGTGTCGTCACATACCGAAGATTTGATCAAGCGCCTCTTCAATCCCGAGAACCATCATTTTGCGAACTGGGTGTGGATATACGATCCCTTTTCGGGACAATCCATGGTATCAGAAGATCCTCCTCGTCCCATTAGCGCTCCGTTACACTATGCCGCGCGACACGGTTTTCCTCGTGTGGTTGAATGGCTCATTACTACATGTTCCCAGAATGTAAATGTGTCGGACGAGGACTTCAAGACCCCGTTGCATATTGCATCCATGAACCAGCGATTCACGGTGATGCAGGTCCTATTCACGCATCGCGTAGATATCAGTGTCGGTGCTAATCATCTTGGATGCACTGGTTGGACTCCACTGCATCTTGCATCGTGGGATGGGCATCTCAAGGTCGCTCGACTACTACTTGAGCATGGCGCAGACGCGAATTGCAAATCTTCTGCGAGCGAAACCCCGCTACGTTTGTTATCGGAGGGAGACGGTATCCTGGAACTTGCACAAGTGCTGCTTGAGCACGGTGCAGACCCGAATATCCGGTCCTGCTCCGGTTACGATTCAATTTATATGGCACTCAGGCATGGCCATCGAGATCTCTTACAGCTACTACTCAAGCATGGTGCTGATCCAAACACTCGAGACGTCGATGGCCGGACTCTACTACACGTGGCCTCCCAAAAAGGACCCTTGAAGGTCGCACAAGGGCTACTGGAACTTGACGTAGACGTAAACTCGTGCGACAACAAGGGCCAAACACCACTTCAGGTAGCATTGCGAAGAGGCGACGAGCAACTTGTGCAACTATTGTTGCAGCACGGTGCAAAGAAAACGTAACCCTGCATCACGTAGGCACATTGAAGTAGGTGCGGATCCTAGCTTTTGAACGATCCCGGTCCCCTACATGACGCCACGTCAGCAGACGCAATTGATGTATAATGCCGCAAGACAACACGTAGCCGATGCCGAGAAATGCAATTCGAGTTGTTTGTTCTATCCACGCGTCGACATATCCCAAAACTGGGATTATCCTGTATAGTTATCCACATTGCGAAACGAAGAATTGTGATTGGTTGGTCTGTCTTCAAGAGACGATGGGTAGGTTGTGAGTTGTGATAGTAGACGGCTGAGCGCATGTTTGTGACCGCACGGTACTGTAATATCGATAGGCGACGATCATCGAGAATTTTCTATCTGTGCTGCGATTGACAGGGAAGGCCGTTGCGTAGGAAATGTCTGGCACCAGTCTGGTGGTACATACTGCATACCATAGATTGATTACAATGCTGATTTTAGCATGAAGATGGGTGATCCATCTTATACTAGGGTGCCCCGGAAGCGTGGCAAGGTCCGTCACGTCGGCACGCAATTTTTCTCGAAGCAGTTCGAATTCAAATACGTCAGTCTCGGCCCATTGAGGCGTTCAGTCAGAAACATACACTACAGTACTCGTACAGATGGAAGTAGGCAGTACAACAGAGCACTATAAGCAAGCTGTCATCAGATCTCCTCTTTTTCAGGGAGCACGAACAGGACTTGGGATTCTTGTGTGACCGATAGAATCGGTCAGTTTTTGGCCTTGCGCTTGCCCTTGGAGCGCGTCGACGGTGGGCCGGGAGAGGCGGTGGGCAGGTCGACGTCAGGGAGGAAGTGCGATTCGGTTGCAGGGAGGTGTACACTGCGATGTGGTGTGAGTGGAGAACGTGGGGAAGGGCGGGGAGTGCAAACATGAGCTTCTCTACAATGTTCTTTTCTTCATCGATGGCGTGGAGGGTGGCGAGCGCCGTCAACGTGGACGCGGGTTTGCGATCTGTTGGTAAAAGCAGTGAGTGTGGGCGTGCATGGGAGATGGCAGAGACTCACGATGGCCCCGCGGCGTCCTCCTCCAGCTTGGCATCTCTTCCAGTGGCGTTAGGCCCGGTTGGACGGGCGTGGGTTCATCTGCGCGTCCGTCGCCGTGGTAGGTGGGGGTTCGTTGAACGTGTGTGTACGTGCGGAGGACACCAGTCGCGCTCAATCTTTTTTTCCTCGTTCACGGCGAAGTGCGGCGTCTCTGCGCTGATGTGTGTCCGCGTCTGGGCCGGCGGAGACAGTGCGTTCTTCTTGATAGCGTCTCTGAGCTTCTGCTTTGCTTACCATCGAGTCCGTGGAGGCATGGGATACTGTAGGGGAACATCGTCTTTGTCAGCGTCACCGGCCCGGGTGTGACGGACTTATAGATAGGCCTACGGCCTATCGCGCGCCATGGAGGTCGCCATATCCTTCATCCCTGCAGGCAAGATCGTAGTTACTCTACGCCCTGCTCTGATAACACAGAGGTGAAATTGGTCAAGTGCGTTGCTGTGGCCACTGTGTCACCCTATGAGACACCCCGGAGTCCCGGACATACTTGCACGACCTTGTGTACGACGATCGCTTCCTGGATAGAGTCCAAGCATCGCCATTCTACGCATGAATGAGGTGTTACTCGTTTCTAGGCGTTTATCTTGTCTAGAATAGTACAGAGAAACGTTTGGCCGTATATTTGTAGGGCATGGCAACACCTAATGCAGGCCAACGTCATATGCAAGGCACCTCTTTACAGAGCCTAGTATGTGCTTAGGAGGTTTAACAAGCTGTGTTAGACCTTCGGAAGATACAGAAGGGTTTCGAAAGTATGTCGTTTGGACCCGGACTGGAAAAAAGGACTTCGTGCGGGTCAGAGATCCGCTTCCTGACATCTTTTATGCTTTGCAGTACGTACATGCGCTAGATTGGCACGCCGACAAAAGCACTCAAAGCGGGAGCCACAAGTTTAACGGGTACCAAGGGTCATCAGCCGCATAGAAACATACGTCTGATACAGTATATTGAACTAGCGAGCGGCTCGGGAAACAATTATAGGGCGCCCCCCGGCGGCAGTCAGGCCCAAGCAGCAAAGCCATCTATGTAATTTCACCTGGAATTTTTGGAACGGAACGAAGGCAAAATAGCTGATCGTTCAGCTATTGTTCGAAAACTTAGATTCGAGGACTCCTTCGTTTGGCTTGAGCTGATACAGCATCAGAAAATGCCAGATGAACACAGAGCAGATGACGGAAGTGTATACGCTTCATCGAAGTTCGAAGACTGGAGTTTGGGGTAGGGTAATGTTGGGAGCAGATATTATTATTGTCGAGGATGTCAATTGTCGACTCGATAGTGAATAGTCGGCTAGATAAAGAAGAGCGGGGGACCTCCGAGGCGCAGTTTTGAGACTTTGATGCCTTGACTTTGATGCTAGCGCAAAGACCGCGACAATGACGTTGTGCTTCTGAAGCGGGATGCTGATGGCCCGAGATGGGAGTCGTTGAACGGTTGAAACGTTGAAGTGTCGTTGAGTGGTGGGAGTGTGGTGGGGAAGGTCTGAGAGCAACCAGCTCGATCATCACAGGGCAACAAACACCAACCCGAGCAACCACATCATCACAACTACTAGGCTAGTAAACCCATGTCCGAACACTGCGGCCATTACCCCCCAGGATCCCATCATCAACATGAATCGATGGATGTCAGTTACAGTGACTAAATGTTGTAGAATGTGTGTGTCACAAACTGAAACGGAACGACTTGGAGAGGGCACTCGGTTGCGACAAAAGTACTGTAACTTGATGCGCAGTTACAGCATGAGGCGGCTTTGTTGATCTCGCACCCAACTTGAGCGCCTATGTTTCATCATCGTACGGCTCGTGCTCTCACGGCCAGCAGTCCCGTTCCAACTTCTTCAACACGATGTCCATCAATTCCTCTCCAGAGCTCAGTTCACTCTTTGAAGCTGCCCTGAACGAATTCGAGAAGCGATCGGGGACCAACTTGGCCCAACATCAAACCATTCACAAGCTCGTAAATTGCGAATCCTCCAACTCTGTTATCGATGTCCTTCAGGAGCAAGCACAGGCTTTCCGTAAATTTCGAGGAGATGATGGAGGGGTTATGACGTGGCTTAAACGGACTGTTGATGTCTTGTATTCCCTTTCTACGTATGGGATGCTTGGTGGGGCTCTCGGTTTAGTACGTCTCCACTCCTCCTAACACTGGCATAACGTGATACCTTTTTCTTCAGCCGTTCCCTCCAGCGAATGCAGTATTTGCTGGAATCGCTATACTTCTTGGCGTATGTGTCCTACATGGGTTCACTTGAGAGGATTCTTGACCCCGTGACCCTATCAGGCGATCAAAGATATCAGCACGAGCTACGACGCAGTTGTCGACCTTTTCGAGTCATTCGAATCCTTCCTCAGGCGTCTCGATATCTATACGAAGATCCCATCCACCACGGCGATGACCGAGATCATCGTAAAGATCCTAATCGAATTGCTCTCTACAATATCCCTTGCAGTACAACAGGCTAAGCAAGGACGACTGAGTGAGCATTATCTTCTTCGATACGATACATAGTAACACAAAACGGTTCAGAGAAGCTTGGAAAGAAGCTCTTTGGAGAGAATGATGTGGAAGCGGTGCTAGAAAGGTTGGACCGGCTGACACGAGAGGAAGCTCAAACGACCGCGACACAGACGCTGGAACTCGTGTACGGCCTTGTGAAGAATATCAAGGTCGTTATGGACGGTGCGCGTGGTTTGTCTGATAGCTCCCTACGCTGTATTGATTTCTATCTAGGGGGAAGCGTCTTGATGGATGATGTCCATCGAACTCTCGGTATGTTTCACTCGTTGGATGCGCTCTCGCTATTAACAGCAGTGCCAGTACTCATACAACAGCTTGCAAGCGACATAAACAAATCGAGACGTGTGTTCAATTGTTGCGGTACTAGTACTGTCGATGACGGCTTAAGACTACATTGTAGGTGACCAGTTACAGGAAACATTCCGACGGTGGCTGTCTCCTCCAGATCCGTCCAAAAACCATAACATTGCACGCAAGGCCCACCATGAGGGAAGCGCGGAATGGTTTCTCCTCGGAAACACGTTCTCTGAATGGAAACGGTCGACGGGCTCGTTGCTTTGGATTCACGGCAAACGTTCGTGTCTCCTTCTTTTCATTCTCGCGTTTTTAATGAAGACTCGGTCACAGCGGGGTCAGGAAAGAGCGTTCTTTCGTACGCACCACTCCATTTTCACCCCTTTCGGATATCTTATGTTTTTTGCTAGCTCAACTATTATTGAAGAGATCATGCGAATGAACGAGGCGGGATTAGCTTGCATCGCTTTTTCTACTTCGACTTTCGGGAGTCTTTAAAGCAAGACGTTCGTGGCGCACTCTGTTCCATACTGACTCAGCTATCCGCTCAGTCCGATGCTTGTTGCGGTATCCTTGAACACCTGTACTCGGCACATAATGCTGGCTCGAAAGAACCTAGTGAAGATGCGCTCAGAGAATGCCTCAAGAGCATGCTAACTCTCCAGGATCAAGGACCGATATCCGTCGTGCTGGATGCAATAGATGAATGTCCTAACAGCACTGGTACTCCATCACCAAGGGAAAATGTTTTGGGACTTATAGAGTGGTTATTGGAATTCCATTACCCACATCTTTCAATTTGTGTCACCAGCAGACCGGAGACAGACATTGAAGCTGTCCTCCAACCCTTGGCGTCTCATACGGTTTCCCTTCATGGCGAGAGTGGGCAAAAGGAGGATATCGTGAATTACATCAAGTGGTTCATAAACTCAGATCCAAAGGCACGGAAATGGAGAAAGGAGGACAAGAACTCGTTTTCGAAAGGCTCTCAGAAGGAGCTGACGGAATGTGAGATTCGGTTTTGCATAGGCTAATCGTTTCTTATTTACATAGTGATACAGGTTCAGATGGGTGTTCTGCCAATTGGACAGATTACGCCGTTGTCTTTCACCTCGTATTCGGCGGGCTCTAGACGAATTACCTGAAACGTTGGATGGGACATATGAGCGCACATTATTGGACATCGACGATGAAAACTGGTCGTATGCGCATCGTCTGTTCCAATGCATCGTAGTTGCTCAGCGACCGCTCCGCGTTGAAGAACTCGCCGAATTCTCGCGTTCAAATCAGAAACAAGAGGAAACCTCACGTTTGACGGGAACTGGCGACCGGAAAACCCAAGAGATACGGTGTTGTCTACCTGCTCGAGCTTGATTGCCATCGTGAATGTGGACGGCGCGCCGGTGATGCAATTTCGCATTTTTCTGTCAAAGAGTACTTGACATCGAGTCGCATTGCACAAGGCCGTGTGTCGCGCTACTACATCCCTCTCGAACAGGCCCATCTGTTTGTCACCCAAGCATGTCTTTCCCTTCTGCTCCATCTCGACATACGCGTAACCAAACGAGCATCAAAGAATTACCTCTTGCTCGTTATGCTGGTCAGTACTGGACCGACCATGCTAATTCGGGAATGTGTCATCACATACCGAAGATTTGATCAACGCCTCTTCAACCCCAGGTATCATCATTATATGAACTGGGTGTGGATATACAATTCAATTTCCCATCAATCCGTGCCCTCAGAGGTTCCCACTTATCCGACCACAAGCCATTACACCATGCCGCGCAACATGGTTTTCTTCGTGTGGTTGAATGGCTCATTACTACACATTCACAGGATGTAAATGTGTTGGCCTCGTGGGGGACCCCGTTACATATTGCATCTAGAGATGGGCGGCTTGATGTTGTGCAGGTCCTACTCGAACATCGCGCTGATGTCAATGCCGTTACCGTGGATGGTTGGACTCCTCTGCACTTTGCATCGTGGTTGAACACCCAAGGGTCGCTCGAGTGTTGCTCGACCATGGTGCAGACGTAGATTCCGAGACCACGCTGAGCGAGACCGCGCTACATTTGGGCTCGGAGAGAGGAAACTCAGAACTTGCTCAACTGCTGCTTGAGCGCGGCGCTAACTCGAATGCTGGATCCAGATTTTATAAGAATTCCCTTTACTTTGCACTCCTTTACGACCACCCGGGTGTCGCACAGTTACTACTGAAGCATGGTGCAGACCCTAATGCTCATAATGTCGATGGCTGGACTCAGCTACATGTGGCCTCTCTACATGGAGACCTGAAGGTCGCGCAGAAGCTACTAGAGCTCGGCGCAGATGTTAACGCGCGCAACAACCGAGAAGAAACACCACTTCTAGTAGCGCTGAACGGCTGCGACGCGGATGGCAATAAACCACATTGGGTGCCCAAGCAGGGCGAAAGGGAGCAAGTTGCACAACTGCTGTTGCAACATGGCGCAGAAAGCACGTAAGGACGTGGCGTCCCTAGCGGAGTTATGAGTGGTCGACGCGAGCGCAAAAGGAAATGAAGTGGGGCCGAGTACGCATCGAGGGGAACTTTTCGAAGAGACACTTTAGTATTTTCTTTGGTTCGAAGCTGCAGTGTTTTTTATACGATACAAGTACGTTATTTAAGGCATTTTGTTCGACACTGGGACGTGAACGAGGCCGAAAGAAATCGGGGGAAGGTTGAAAAACATGCGTGAACCTCATAAACGTGGATGGCTCCGTTGCGGTTTGTTGGGGACTTTTGAGCGCGAATAAAAGATCATCTGGATTCAGGATAAAGAAAAATCACGAGTAAGAGTAACAAAGACGATAATCCGTCTGGTATATCAAATTGGTGAGCAACTAGGTGACCGGCGGGCGGAAGTCAGACCCAAGACATCTACGGAATTTCACCTGGAATTTGGTGTCTCCGGTGTCATCTGAAAACTTGGATTTCAGGACTATTTTCGTTGCCTCTGTGGTCTGCCCGCTGCGTGACTGGTGACACGCCATCCGATAACCCTAAACACGGGGCAGAGGATCGGGAGTGTACGTGCTTCATCGATGTTTCAGAGACTGGAGCTTGGCCCATTTACGGTAGGGGCATGTTGGCGGCATGTGGTTTAGTCAAGTCAGGTAAAGAAGAGCGGGGAGACTCTGGGCGAGACTTTGATACGTTGACAGCATCAACAGACTGTGACATTGTGCACCTAGAGCAGAATGCTGATGGCCTGAGATGGGAGTTGTGGAGTGGTGGCGGTGGGTCCAGGAAGAAAAGAGCAGGGCAATAAACATCAACCCGAGCAACCACATCACCACTGGCACGACGTACCGAAAGCCAGAATGCCCATGTCGGAACCCTCGACTCAGTATTTCCCCGGTTCAGCGACCTGGAGACAATCGGTGGATGTCAAGTAATCAAATGAGACTACAAACCGAAAACTGAGCGACTTGGAGAAAGCACACGGCTGTGACAACTTGAAGCGTTTTCAGTTTCTCGCGTCCAAGATGTGCGCTTATCGTCCATCAGTCCCCTTTATCTGTGCGACAAAGTTATCAGCTGTACTATCACAGCCCCGTTCCGTCTCTTTCTGCGCCATGTCCATCGATCCCTCTCCAGAGCTAAAATCACTGTTTGAAACCGCCTTGAACGAATTCGAGAAGCGAGCAGGGACCAACTTGGTCCATCATCAAATCATCGATAAGCTCGTAAATTGCGAATCTGCCGACTCTGTCATCGATGTCCTTCAAGAGCAAGCACAGGCTTTCCGTAACTTTCGAGGAGGCGATGGAAAAGTCATGACGTGGCTCAAAGGGACCGTAAATGTCCTATATTCCCTTTCTACAAGCGGTGTGCTCGGTGGGGCTATCGGTTTAGTACGTGTCCACCCCCCCTGGCATACCCTGGCACAGCGTGATATCTTTTTTTCTTAGCCCTTCCCTCCAGCGAATGCAATCTTTGCTGGACTTGCTATACTTCTTGGCGTACGTGTCCTACATGGGCTCACTTGAGAGGATTCTTGTGACACCTGTGACCCCCATCAGGCGATCAAAGATATCAGCACGAGCTACGATGCACTTGTTGATCTTTTCGAGTCTTTCGAATCCTTCCTCAGGCGCCTCGACATCTATACAAAAATCCCATCCACCGCGGCGATGACCGAGATCATCGTAAAGATTCTAATCGAACTGCTCTCTACCATCTCCCTTGCAATACAACAAGCCAAACAAGGACGACTGAGTGAGCATTATCCTCTCAGATATGATACTTAGTAATGCTACATGATCTAGAGAAACTTGGAAAGAAGCTCCTCGGAGATAATGATGTTGAAACGGTGCTACAAAGATTGGACCGGCTGACGCAAGAGGAGGCTCAAACGACCGCGACACAGACATTGGAACTCGTGTACGGCCTTGTGAAGAGTATCAAGGTTGTTATGGACGGTGCGTGGCATGCTCGGTAGTTCTCCATGCTCTATTGATTATCTCGTTTTCATCTAGGAGGAAGTGTCTTAATGGATGATGTCCATCAGACTCTCGGTATGTTTCGCTCATAGGATGCGCTCTCGCGATTAACGGCAGCGTCAGTTATCATGCAACGGCTCGCTAGCGACATAAACAAATCGAGACGTGTGTTCAACTATTGCGGTGTTAGTATTGCAGATAATGACTAAGATTGCGCTGTAGGTGATCAAATGCAGGACAACTTTCGACAGTGGCTGTCTCCTCCAGATCCGTCAAAAAACCATAACATCGCTCGCAAGGCCCGTCATGAGGGGAGCGCGGAATGGTTTGTCCACGGAAACACATTCTCTGAGTGGAAACGGACGACGGGCTCGTTGTTTTGGATTCACGGTAAACGTACGTCTTTCCACCGCTTTTCATTCTCGCGTTTCTGATGGAGACTTGGGTATATAGCCGGGTCAGGAAAGAGCGTGCTTTCGTACGCACCATTCCATTCTCCCCCTTTCGAATGACTGATATTGTTGACCAGCTCAACTATTATTGAAGAGATCTTGCGGATGACTGAGGCGGGATTAGCTTCCATCGCCTTTTTCTACTTCGATTTTCGGGATTCCTCAAAGCAAAATGCTCGCGGCGCACTTTCTTCTTTACTCACCCAGCTATCCGCTCAGTCCGATGATTGTTGTGGCGTTCTTGATCGCTTGTATTCAGCACATGGTGATGGCTCAAAAGAACCCAGTGAAGATGCGCTTGGAGAATGCTTAAAGAGCATGCTGACTCTCCAGGATCAAGGGCCGATATTCATTATTCTTGATGCAATCGATGAATGCCCTAACAGTGCTGGTACTCCATCACCGAGAGAAAATGTCCTGGAGCTTGTGAAGTGTCTATCAGAATTGTACCACCCATACCTTTTTATTTGCGTCACCAGCAGACCGGAGACAGACATCGAAGCTGTTCTTCAACCCTTGGCGTCTCATGCAGTTTCTCTTCATGGCGAGAGTGGACAAAAGGAGGATATCATGAATTACATCAAGTGGTTCATAAACTCCGACCCGAAGGCACGGAAATGGAGAAAGGAGGATAAGGATCTCGTCCTCGAAAGGCTCTCGAATGGTGTTGACGGGATGTGAGTCGGCCTTTCAGGTGTCGCTCGATTTCGACTGACATCGTGATGGAGGTTCCGTTGGGTGTTCTGTCAATTGGATAGGTTGCGCCGCTGTCTTTCACCTCGTATTCGGCATGCTTTGGGCGAATTACCTGAGACGTTGGATGAGACTTACGAGCACACGTTACTGGACATCGACAAAGACAATTGGGTGTATGCCCATCGACTCTTCCAATGTATCGTGGTTGCTCGCCGTCCGCTCCGTGTTGAAGAGCTCGCGGAGTTTCTCGCATTCAATACTGAGGCAGGAGGAAGCCTCACGTTTCAAGGGGACTGGCGGCCAGAAAACCCAAGAGATACCGTGCTGTCTACTTGCTCGAGCTTGATTGCCGTTGTGGATGTAGACGGCTCAGCAGTGATACAATTTTCGCACTTTTCTGTCAAGGAGTACTTGACTTCGAATCGCATCGCAGAAGGCCCTGTGTCGCGCTACTACATCCCCCTCGAACAGGCCCATATCTTCGTCTCCCAAGCATGTCTATCCTTTCTGCTCCATCTCGACAAGCACGTGACCAGAAAGCGTATCGAGGACGCTCCCCTTGCTCCGTATGCTGGTCAATACTGGGCCGACCACGCCGAATTCGGGAATGCGTCGTCACACTCAGAAGATATGATCAAAAGCGTCTTCGATCCTGAAAGCCATCATTTTGTGATTTGGGTATGGATATTCGATACAATTTTACGTCTATCCCTATACTCAGAGGCCCCTACTCTGCCCAACCACGCCCCATTGCACTATGCCGTGCACCACGGTTTCTTCGTGTGGTTGAATGGCTCATTTCTACATGTTCGCAAGACGTAAATGTGTCAGCCAACTCTAGACCCCGTTACATCTTGCCTCTAGAGATGGGCGGCTTGATGTTGTGCAGGTCCTACTCGAACATCGCGCTGATGTCAATGCCGTTACCGTGGATGGTTGGACTCCTCTGCACCTAGCATCGTGGCTTGAACATCCCGGGGTCGCTCGAGTATTACTCAAGCAAGGTGCAGACGTAGATTCCAAGACCGCGCTGGGCGAGACCGCGCTACATTTGGTATCGGAGAGAGGAAACCTGGAACTCGCACAACTGCTGCTCGAGAATGGCGCCGACTTGAATGCCCGAGTCAAACTTTATAAGAACTCCCTTTACTTTGCGCTCCTTTACGACCATTCGGATGTCGCACAGTTGCTACTAAAGCACGGTGCAGACCCAAATGCTCAGCATATCGACGGCCAGACTCAACTACACGTGGCCTCTCTTCATGGAGAGCCGAAGGTCGCGCAGCGGCTACTGGAGCTCGGCGCAGATGTAAACGCGCGCGACAATCGAGGCCGGACACCCCTCCAGGTGGCGTGAGCAACGAAGAGGAAGACCAAAGGCCACTTTGGATGGCGCCGCAGGACAAAAGGGAGCAGGTAGCGCGACTGCTGTTGCAGCATGGCGCAGAAAACACGTAGGATATGGCACCCCTATACCTCAAACACCCAAATATAAAACAGCACGCTACGAATCTGATTTTTTAAAAGCGATCTCCGTTCTCTATGTGACACTATACAGACAGACGACATTCTTCAAAGCTTCATGGTCATGTTGTCGGTTACTAAGATGTATAGAACATATATAATCTTACAGTCTACGTAACGTCTCGAGGGTGGAGATCGGTAATGCGTCGGCAGAGATGCCGGAAATTGAATCGTCTGGAGCCGAGACCAGCACAGCCGAAAAGCATCTTTGTCAGCTTTTGTCACGCTCTGAGATGCTCGTCGCTATCTTGTCCACTGCATGTGCACAACACATCGCAGCCACAAATATAGTATTAGAATACAATGAGAGATGCAATATCATCCATACAGAATTCTTCTGATTGGGCTGGTGCAAATTTAGATGCACAGATCCTGTTTTCAAGAAAAATCAATGATACTCGCTCTCGGTGATGATCTAGAACGCTCTCTTGAAACAGTGCATACTAACCAATTTTACTGTACATAATAGATACATAGGAGAATAAATTCCGGAAATTCCGGAGGATATCAGTCGTGATTTGGATTCAGGACAAAACGAATTTCAACTTCTAAAGAAGATTTCAACTTCGCGGGAACCCATGTATCAGTCACTAATCAGTTGATACTTGCTGATAATTGTTGATCGTCGATTGCACGTTCACGACGGCGGGTTTTCTCTCTGTGGTGGTCGGTGTCGGCAGGAGGATTAGTGGCAGCAGCAGTTTGACGTCGATACTCGCTCGGCGCGTCAGCCGTCCTGGAAAGAATTTCCAAATTGTTCGGTTGTCGGGTGGTTCTCACCTTTGCTGGCATTGAGACTCGACTTGGTTGAACGGTAAGCTGAGAAGGAAGGTGGGGTGACGGAGAGGGGTCGAGGAAAAGACAGGGAGCTGCAAACGCGTGTCACCGGTCAGTGGTCCGTCCGCAAAGAGATGAAACGTGTACGAGTGCGGGAGTCCACGGCCGGAAAAGGACGGTTGGGGTCTGGTCCGGAAAAGAGAAAGAAAGGATGTGGTGAGGGCATACACACGACCGTCAACGCTCGTACGTTCTAAATGGCGCCGGTGCGTCCGACAGTCCGCCCCGCCACCACGAGACTTGCAGTTTTAAATAGAACACAGGAGGCAAGTTTACAAGCACCTGACCGTCGTCGCCGTGCACACGTCAGGAGACAGGCGGGGAGCAGGCCGTCGCCGACATCCACCGTTCACTGTAGGCCAAACACAGGACAGTCAGTCCGGCCGAAGGATGGACCGTGCAGTGTGTGGTGGTTCAGAACGTGAGAAGACGGAAGGCCAAAGGTCTGACCGTGCAGTGTTGAGTAGAACTGAGGGAGAACGGGAGGAGAGGACCTGTCCATCGTTGCTCTACATATGTCATACGAGAGCCAGCAGCCTGGCCCCCTCCCACACCACCACCGGTCACCGTAGCCAAAGCTCTGACCGTGCAGCGTTCAGTAGAAGGGAGGGAGGGAGGTGACCGTATAAGGCCAGCGCTGCAGACATATGTTCAGAATGGAAAAACAGAAGTGCGGAAGGGAGTGACGAAGGGGCAACGCACGAGTCAACAAGGTCCATACTCTCCAAACACAGTCCGCGCTGCACGTTACAGTGTTTGCCGATACCGCTTGGACGAACTGCGATGGTGTGCATGCACGACGCGGTGCGTGTTGGACCGCACAAAACCGTAGCAGGCGGCCTTTCTCCTTTCCTTCCTTTAATCCTGGAGAGCGTTGGCCAGCGGTGTGCCCTTGTCGTGTGAAGTATGCCGTCGTTGCCGTGCAGACATCAGGAGAGAGGCGGTGAGCAGGCCCTCCCCAACATCCACTGTTCACCGTAGGCCAAAGCTCTGACCGTGCAGTGTGCAGTAGAAGGGAGGGAGGGAGGGGGGAAGACAGTCAAGAAGGGCAGGTTTGTAGAAGGCTGTTAAGAACAGTGAGAAGACAATGTTGCTCGAGGGAGAGACGTAGGGGCATACATACGACAAATTGACACTCACACATTGCAAACGGGCCCCGTGCGCCCGATAGTACTGCCAATTCCACCGCTCACCATAGGCCGTTGACTGAGTCAAGAAGGAGTCTGTCTCGTAGTCCGTCTCGGTGGCTCGAAGGGCGTTCTATTGTCGATTGGCGTGGCCATGGCCGCAAGGTGTAAGATTCGAGCATTTGTACGTGTGTAGGTTTTCCAGAAAGACAGACAGGCAGGTAAGGGAGAATGGCAAGGGCGGACGATGCCACAGTCACGGTGGCGCAACGGATCTGTACTCCAGTTGGCCCCTGTCACGCAATTTGAAATTTGGCGTTGAACATCCGACCTCGGCAACTGAAATGTCCTCTTACGAACTTTGGTGCTATATCAAAGGAACCTCGTCTCCTTTCATTGTCGATGCCGAATGTATTCTATCCATTGGCCGTTTGAGAGAGGAGATCAAAAATGAGCGCAGCGACGTTCTTCGAGAGGTCGATGCCGCAAGCCTCACTCTCTGGAAGGTGCGTTCTTTCTAGTGATTAGTTGACTGACCATTGATGTAATGGCCTCTGCTGTCTTATGACATGCACAGGTCAATGCAGATCGTATGGTGGACGAGATAGGACCTCAAGAATATTGGCCCAACGACAACGACCATCCCCTAGGTTTCCAACGATTGGAGACGCTGAAACTACTGGGTTCTTCAATTTCTGAAATATGGCCAGAGCCACCTCTCCATGGCCAACTCCACGTTTTCGTTAGTCTACCGGACGTGGGCAGCCCGATTATTAACGTGGGTGGTGAATGCTTCACACCTCTCTTTGCCCTAGCTCGGGATATCTGACAAACGCACCGCCTGAAGATGACAGGCCTGTGGACTTGTATTTTGTCAGAGATACGAAGAAACTTTCATCAAGGTGAACAGTTGGGGAGGCTTTGAGAGTTCCGATATCGAGAGGAATAGTATTCGTATGTGCAGTGATAGGACACCAGTCCCGGACTTCGTTGCAGAGTTCGAACAAGAGTTGGTTAGGAAGCCGCGTCTGGCCCTTGATGTGTGTTATTTCCTTGACTACTCTTCGATGCTGACGGGTCAGTGTAGGCGGAAACCGTTTACCATGTTATCGAAGATCGTCTATCTTTGAACGAATATTTTGGGCCTCTTGTCGAGGGCCAGTCACCAGAGGAATCAACCTCCGAATACGAGCCTCCTAGATGTTCCGGGAAACTCGAGGTGATACATCTCGCGTATATTGCCTCTGCTGATTGGCAACGATGTTGGAACGGGGAGTTGGGAAGCTCCTTAAAAAAACCGTCGATGACGGCGATGTTCTTTCATTATTTCGCCCTCAATACGGGAAAATCTATCACCGCTCGAATGTACGCGCTCACTTGTTTGCATCCGTTGGCTATTATTTATCGTCGTCCCTACAGGAGTAACCAGTCGTGGCCTTTCGAACTTATCACGAAATGTGAAAGCATTTCCGTACAGGATCAACTCCGCAAGTATCGACCTCATAGTGACTTCCTCATCTTGAAATCGAAACTTCCTCGACTCCTCGTGGAGGTCAATTCAAACACAAAGACCGACAGGCCGGAGGATCTTGTCCGAATGCTTGTGACGGGTGCCGCTGTCGTTCGCTTTGCAAACAAATTTGTGGACCGGTTCATGGCGAATAAGAACTTTGTGCTTTGTGCCATGTATATTTGGGACTCTGGTAAAGTGACTCGTTATTCACTGTTTCAGGATTCGTACGGTCCAGAGGTATGTTGTACTTTGTTTATAACTAAGCTAGGAGGCTGAGTCGTCATAGGTTCGTTGCCATGAGGCCAATCATTATTTGGACGACTCGGTTGGCCGCGCCTATTTTGCACGCCAATTATACAACCTTCACCACATGCTGGAGAGCGAGGAGGAAACTGGAGACGGTGAGAAGGTAGACGAGTTGATAATCCGTCTCAACCAACATGACAAGAATCACCCAATGATGTCGTTCTATGGCGATAATACCAAGGATACTTCGGGAGCAAGAGGAAACGTCGTGAAACTGACGTCGGCACAGATGGAGGTGCTGGAGGCGTAAGTGCAAGAGACTGCGAAGAACTCGGAGATCACGGCTACGACGTGGAACCGCAAGTCTTCGTGGATGATGAAAGCGGATATGAAATGGAGTCTTTCTCCTATGTGCGGCAACCCCTTCCTACTTTTGTGCCACGCTGATGCTCGACTTGCAGACGCCGCCACACATCCTCATCGTATACGAGGGTCGGACCGGAGCAGGAGATTCATCGCGAAGAAAGTTCGCAAGAATCGAATGAACTTGAGGTCTTCAAACTTCTAAATACTTTCCAGCCGAAGTCCGAACACATTATTCCGTTGCACGAGTCGTTCCAGGCACGATCGCCGTGGGCGATTCTCCCAGAAATGGATTCCATCCCGGGTTATATCTCGGTCGCACCCGACAAATTTGATGTGAAGGTCGCTCAGGTCTGCTGGGGCCTCATCAAGGGCGTCGCGTATCTCCACAAGTTCTGTATCGCTCACAGGGACATCAAGCCTGAAAACCTCGTTGTCGACAGGGAGTTTTGTCTGAAATAATAGACTTCGATGTCTCTCTGCAAGTAAAGGACGAGGACGAGGTGGTCGAAGGCAAATGCGGGACCAAGGGTTGGATGGCGCCTGAGATCGAGGAGAAGTCGATGTACAGCCCTATCAAGGCCGACCGGTGGTCAACCGGGAAAGTTCTTCTCTATCTTTTGGACTTCTTCAAGAAAGAAGACACGGATCTGAGGGCGATTGCGAGGAAGCTAACTGCATATAATCCCGATCCGCGCTTCAATGCTTCAAGTCACCGCATCGCTCTCGGACGTGGTGAACGTGGATGTCAACGGAGAATACGCGGGGTCAGTGCCCGACAGGATGGTGTTATGACACTACTGGTGGGAAATTGTCTATTAGAAATAGAAGCTCAGGAGTGCCAGGATCGTTAGGATCGATGTAGACATAAGACTGAACAGAATCGGCTTATATTGGCTCGTCAGGAAATACTAAGAACACAGTGGTCGCATATGTAGATATACAAAATTTAAATAAGACATACAGCAAGTATCGTACATTTTACTGGCAAATATCTCCTAGAAAGCGCAACACAACTTGTGTGGAAGAGTTAAAAGAAGTAGGTGAGAGTCAAAAGATACAAAGTATGAGTCTGCACCTGACGTACCTCCGACCCCTCCTACTCACATTACGTGGTACTGACGGAAAATTCATCCTACTCTTCCAATAATTCCACAGCTTAGTCCGAGTCCGAGTCTGAGTCCGAGTCCGAATCGTCAATCAAACGAAGATGCCGCAGCCCTGTTTCCCGTCCCAGTAGAACTCCCGGACAAGCTTTTGCAGAGCCTTCGCACGACTGGCGTGGATGACGCAGTCATCGATACGGAGCATCCTCAAAGGTTCCTTGCTCGCCGCCTTACGTTGTTGAAGGCCTTTCTTGACAACGTCGAATAGGATGCCTGAGGGGTACTCGATTTTGGTGAAGTCCAGGCTCTCTAACGACAGGAACGTCAGTTTCGGGAAAATAGGCGCCTGTACTGGTGCGGCGGTACTTCTGCCCCGAGTACCACGTCTCTTTTTCTTCCCTTTCCCGTTGGGCTTCGTATTTGGGGCATTTGGAGTGGTGAGGGCCCGCACGAGGTCGCTTGTCCCGGGCCCAATGGCTTGCATCGTACTGACCTCCATACAGTGTTTGAAAACCTCAACCCAATTTACGGAATCATGTGTGTCGAAAGTGGAGATAGAAAGAAAGTCGAGGTTTAAAATAGGAAGCATTTTGCACACTCCCTCAAAAAGGTCTGTCCAGTTGCCAAGATTGGACAGTCCACCGAAAGATAGAACAAACTCGGCGTTGCCATCCACGTCATATTCAAAGTCTTTGGACTAGCGGGATCTCTGTGAAAGAGGGGCTGTCGATGCGGCTACGCGTAATAAACGGCTCCTGTGGTTGATGGTAACACCGAGACTCTTGAACTCGATTGGGGAAGGACCTCGGAAATGCGCTGCGACGACAGGAGGTAAGGGACGGTCGCTTTCGGTAAAGAAACTTGGATTTTCGGAGACGCAATGCAAACAAAGCCTTGTCGAGGAAGGTAGTTTGAACATCTTCAACATATTCGTAATGCGGAAACTTGGTCCAACAAGGCCCAAGCGGGAAAGGCGGGAAAGATGGATTGTTTGACCAGGTGAGATTTGGGTAAGTTGACTAGGTAAGCAGTGCTCAAGGACGAGAGTCTCGAGCCCTGGACAGTCAACAAGGAGATCAATCAATTGATTTAAACCGCCATAGTTAGGAACGTAATAAAAGGGTACCTCATTCGAGAGGACTATTTTCAGTTGTGTTAACTGGCCACGAGGGATGTGTGACCATGGGATGACGACGTGGGAGAGGGAGAACGTCCGTAGCCTCGGAGCCTGCCCTTAAACAATGATGTCCCATCAAGGCCCTGGAAGGTGATAGGAAAAGTGCCTGAAGACCCGAGTTCAAAATGTTCCAGGGCTGGAGCTTCCCGACAGCAGATACCTCGATAGCAGATATCTTTGGCGTTGCCATAGCGAAGTGTTTCCGGCTAAAGAGGCGGAATTTGCGGGAATGGGAGAGATGTGGAAGGCACACCTGAGAACTTCTTGACCTGACGCTCCGTCAAGGTGGATGTCGATGTTCAATGGTGTACTCCTCGCGCGAGCCAACATCTCGGAAATCAACGTTGCGTTTGCCGGGATGCCCGAGATTGTGGACCATAATGACGAATCGTTTAGTGCAACTTGACGCCAGAAACGGCACACGTGTGTGGCTCTTATCCAGCCCAGATTCTGTTCTGCAGAACAGGCCGGGTCCTCGAACACAAGGAAGTGGAAAATCGTGGTGAGAACCTCGGGGGTAGAACGGAAATCGGCGTGAGGGCGTTGCGACGCGCAAGCTGAGAGCGGAAAAATTTCCTTGTGGCATCTACTGCCCTATGATGCTCATCTACGGCCTTGAGTTGGTCATCTATTTCCTTATCAATTGCGGAAATGGCCGCAACGCGCGCGCTTGGGTCATGAACGATGGTTCGGAAATGATCAAATCTAGATTCGACGCAGGCAAACCTTCAGAAAATACGGACGCTCGCACGCCACTTGACAAGAGAGAAGTTTGGGCAATCAGCGAAAAAGAAAAGAAAACGGGCACACATAGGGGTCGTACCCACCTCTCAGGAGGGAAATGTACAATGATACCCCGTTCGTCCTCGGAGAGGTAGATGAGGCGGCGGACTGGGCCTGACGTCTGCCAGAGACGCGTCTCATGATTGTCGAGAGCCGTACGAGTAACGAGTCGACAGCGATTCCAGTTGTTGGTGATGGTGTGAGGTGTGAGCCAAGAGCTGAGCTGTCTGGCGCTCCCGGTTCCACCGGACCAGCCCGCCGCGTGACCTTCCTCAGTTCCTCTCGTTTCCTATTCTATTGGCCCGGTGTATGGAATGCGCGGTGTTTCGGTACTCTGATGCGCTTTTCGAAGACTGAAGAAAATTTCTTGCAAAAAAGCGAATTAAGGTTTATGATTGAGACGGCAGTCAATTCATACAGTAACTTACTGTAAGTATTTCAACAAGTCTCGGTCTACTGTAATCGACCGTCTGGTAGCTTCCGTGGCGCTGCTGGCGGCCTGGCCTGTCACCAAGGCGATGGGGTGGACCGTGAAAAGCATATATGCATGGGCCACCATATGTGGATTGAGTGCACCCCAAGTACTACTACTGTGGTAGCTGGACTACTAGTAGCACACCTCCGCATATCTACCTTATTGATTGCCTGTCGGGATGGTCAACTTTAGCAATCCCATTGTGGCCGCGCAGGTTGGTGGTGCGTAGGGTTTTGTTGCATGTTCCTGATTCTAGAACGCCCAAATGATTCGGTTCTCTCTCTTGAACAGTGGCTTTTGAAAAGCTCGGGCACTTTCTGGCTGGTATCTACGTGTGAGTCTTTCGCCTTTTGTTTTCGCACATTACTCCACGTAATCCAAACCTTTTTTCTGTCTAGTTGGGAGTTCGTCACTACGCTTGACTACGAATGGAGGGTCATTCGGGGCCGTCTTCCTTACCGGTGGTCAATATGGGTCCGTAATGATTGGCGCCTTTGGTTTCCTTGGCCACTGGGGCGTTGGAGCGGCGGGCTGATATGCATTCAACAGGTTTACTCCGTCGTGCGCGTAGCTTGTCTTGTGGGTGTAGTATCTACCGTAGCTCTTATGAACGTTACGAGCCCCATTCCTTGTCAGGTGAGTACCGTGTTCTGACGCCTACCCCGTTTTTAGGCTCTGACTTGCCACGATTCAAGTTCTGGATCTCTATGATAACTGTGGGCTCTCTCCTATGCGCTCACATCTCTGAGAACAGAACGCTCAGCGCATCCTTGTTGTCTTTTCCCTAGACTTCTTTCTGCCTGTCTTTGTCTGGCGCCACTCTATTGATTCTCCTTCGCATGTACGTCATCGTCTACTCTTCTACGTAATGACAATTTCCCCGGATGGACCGGATCAGATGCTCATTGATGCCGCCAACTTAGCATTGCTATCTGGATCAACAATAAAGTGATTATGGCAACAGTTATCAGTTTATGGGGGATCGGCGTTGCGTTCCACATCCAAGGTTAGCTTTTTTCTCTCATCCTCCAGCAGACGACCTGTGATCACATACGTGGTTTGGTAATAGATGTCGTGCGAGTGAATTTCAACTTTTTGTTTGTTTTGGACTTTCGGGGCTTATCCAAATAATCCAATCCGCAGTACCGCTCTACATGGGTCCCTGCACTACACAGCTGTTTGTCTGTCGCAACCAAGAAAGGCGTCCTCGGCCTCATCCCCACGATCTTTGCCGACCTGGCCTTGCTTATGATCATGTTCGTTGGCCTAATTATCCTGCGCCGTCATGGTTGTAGCAGGGTTGGTTTTACCCATTTTCTCTGGAAACAGGTGTGGTAGTAGTTTTTGCTGACCACAGTTCTTTAAATAATTTAATGATCATTGCTCCTCAAGGCAGTCATTTGGCTTTTACTTGCTTTCGTCTCTGAGGCCCCGCAAGCGGTAAGTCAGCTACTTTCTTGTTCCTCTTCTATTTTTTATCGCCACTTTACTGTCTTTACATCGTAGGTGATGTCCGTGTTGAGCACGAATGGTAATTTCCCCCTTTCCAGTCTGTCTATGATAACCGAACTCAATTCATCTCCGATTGTCAGAGCAGTTCATCAATGTACGTTCTTGTTCCACGATCGAGGATTCGAGGGGAAATATCTAATTCTTACGCCTTTCTGCAATAACAACAGATACTCCAGACCTCCGGCATTATCACGATGATAATAGCTGCCACGCGGATGCACCGCTCTCTGATAGATTTTGCCTGCGGGATCCCCGGCAAAGTGTACGTACGACACGCTTGGCTTCCTCTTTTTCTTTCATCCTGCTCAGCGGCACGGGGAATGTCATTTTTAGTACCCTCGAGACTCTCGAACTGGGTAGTGTCGCACTATCAACGCCCTCGTTGGCACAGTCCCATGCCGCAGCATCGATTTGACCGAACCGGATCGAGGTCGAGGTTATCGTGCATAAGACTTTCGAGCAACAACAACATGGCCATCCGACGGCTACGGCTCTGATGGACGATCATGGCTCTGGCTCATCCAACAGCGAAATGAGCAGATCCGTGAAAAACCGAACGTGCGAAGTCTTGGTGACGAAGTTCTGTGGTAGTTTATTAGATCGCGATATGTAGAAAGAAGACTCAGAGTCCTGACCTGTATAACCTCTTTCGTTGAACTTCTAGTCCCTGTACAGTAGGCCTGTGAGAAGAAGCAGTGTTCGGTTGTCGCTTTGTATGGATCTCATTTCTATTGATGGACAATTGTTTAACAGCAGCTCGGGTACGCCATGGTGATCGTCAGGATCGATTTGGACGTGAGACCGAACGGAAACCTTTATCGACTCATCTGGAAACACAAAATCCCAGTAGTGGCACATCTATCCCCAATAGGAATTGTAGAGTAGCGGGCACTTGATAATCCATAGCCTATTGTTGTGTCAGGCATGCCACAGTACAGAGCTGAGTGTGTCGGTGAAGCCTACGATGGTCAGTCTTAGTAGATTTCGAGAGCTTTAGCCGCTGACACTGTAAACGGTTCGGAATTCACCCTTATTCACGAGTGTTGGATATCGGATGTCGCGAATATGAGAGGAGGCAAGTCGCACAGAAGATACAAAGTTCAGGTGTGTGTGTGTGCTGGGATTTCAAAGTGCAACCGTCAGCGGTGCGGTTTGGGAGCGTTCGAGCATGATTGCGGTCCATTCGGGTGGGCGGAACAGAATGTTTGTCCACAAGAGGGAGCACTGAAGTACTGAAGAGCAGGCGTGGCTGATCTGAATGCAAGTGGGGATTGGCGGGAAACTTGTACAAGGATGAAAATGTCTGAGCAGGATGTGTGGAACGTAGAGCCGATATTCCGCAGGCTGAGGCTTTACAGTGGTCTCTACAGTAGTAAGCAGAAACACCACAATGAGTATAAATCCCCATTTCGAAACAACAACCAAGGACGAGGATTTGACACGCCAGGGTCTGTGCGTAAGCACACCCGATGCACCACTCTCGTTTCCTTGACAACCCCAGCTCTACTCACTGGGAAGCGGTCAAACGGGTCTTTTGCTACCTGGCTGGTGCCAGGAACTTCGCACTCACTTACGGCAGAGAGAGGCAGGACCTCATGCATCGTGAGTTATACTGGTGCACTGTGCAGATGGGTGCCTCAGAGGAGCACCGACACGCGATCTCGGGATACGTTATTCCCATCGACGAGGGAATAACCCTGGTACTCACACAAGCAAGAGATTGTCACGCTCTCAACAGCGAAGGCCAATACATGTGGCCTCTCTACATGGAGAGCCGAACGTCGCGCCGCGGCTACTGGAGCTCAGCACGCCAATCAAGGTCGAACACCCCTTAGGGTGGCATTGAAAAGCAACGAAGAGGAAGACCAAAGACCACTTTTGATGGTTCCGCAGGGCAAAAAGGAGGAGGTAGCACGACTGTGGTTCAATTGCAGCATGGTGCAATAAAATGCCAACAATATGTGGCGCGTACGCGTAAGCACGCAGATCACGTGCGCTTATCCGCTGATGTCGTGACCGCATCGATCAGACAATTTTGTGAAGAAAGAAACAGATCTAGAGACAGAGACGATTTATGATCTCTCCTGCGTCTCGACTCTTCGCCGGTGCGCATACCCTTGGACAAAAGAGAGCCATTTGACTTATCCCTCAGATAATAGCATCGAGAGCATCGAGTAGTCACCCAGGAGAGAACCATCAGCCATCAATAACAGTCTGAAAAGATGGATCGCGACACTTGTGCCCAAGATGACTTCAGAATACCGCAACACTATGCAAACATACAAGTGGTCAGAACACAGGCAGATGAGAACCCTAGACTGGAACGGCAATCGATTTTTGGAACCTGATCACCGACGGCGCGTCATGATGTACAGCAACGAGATTCCACCCTGACTGATCGAGCAGGTCACGAAGATTGGTGATCGTGCGTTCTTGGCCATTATGGTTGCACAACATCTGTTGACGGGCGCGCAGAAAAATGTCAGTTCAAGTCATGATCATGATCATATTTATCTTACCAATGAGTCGAAAAGATAAACTCCCGAGGCCGCACGACCCATGTTGCGGAGCAGCGGCTGGGGCGGAACAGGAAGCTCCGCGCCTGGGATCTTCTGTGCCGTAGGTTCGTCACAGACATACGATATCGCTTGCTCGACGATGATAAGCTGAGTCTTTGGCCCAGCGGCAGCGCGCAGATGCTTTAGTATGGTGACGCAGTCCTCGTCGGCCCAGTCGTGGATTATTTTGGCGAGGATGAAGACTGAGACGTCCTCCTGCCTCGCAGGTTGCGGGTCAAAGAAGCTGTGGCCTTGAGACCCGAAATGTCAGCTATTTCTACCCCAAGACGATGGAATAAGAAATAGGGGACCTTGGAGCTTCACGCGGGCGGAATTGAGTGCGTCAGGCATGTTTTTCTTCCAGTACTGTGGCCGGTTATGTTGTTAGATATATACCATATTCGACAGAGGTTGTCAAATTTAAATGCACGTACCTCGACTGCGTCGCCCACGACGGACTCACGATCCTGGACAACGAAGCGGAGGTGCGGGTGATGCTGAGCGAGCACCAAGGATTGCGAGCCAACACCCCCTCCAACATCGACAACTAGCGAACCCTGAGGGAGGTTTTCCCATCCATACCCTGCCAATTCGATACATCAAAGTTGAATGATGGGGTGAGATGCAGCGCGGCGTGACCAGACCTTCGAGGATGGAATCGGCAGGGGTCATGTTCTTCGCCCCATTCATGCCAGCCCCAAATCGAGCAAGGCGTACTTTGTTCTCTGGAGCCTCAAACCAGGTCCACATGTCTCGCTCGAAGTTGAGTGCTTTGTTAAAGGGGGTCTTGTTCGGTTCGAAGGAATGGCCAAGTTCAGGGTCGAGAAGAGTCTCAGTCAGATAACTGGAGCCCTTGAAGCCCTCGTCGAGCCTGTAGAAGTACATCAGGATCTGAATACCGTAAGAGAGTACGGTGAGCGATTCTTACACATGTCCTAAGAGTGATGAAATTCCGAGGGTCCCTATGTGCTTCGATTCGGGGCTACCCATCATTAGCCCATTGCTCTGATCGTTCTACATAAGGCCAACCTTGCCAATAGCTCCTCGACTGGCTTTCCCGTGTCCAAAACAGATGACAGACGATTATTCGCAAATACGTCCGGAGTCACCTCGGTGAATATATAATTCGTAGCGAGGAGGCGGAGGATTCGAGCTAGGAGCATCATCAACGGATACTCGGATAGCATATAATTCGCCCTTACCCAATTTTCCGTGGTGAACCCCAGTGGGCTTGGCAATTTCCGACACATGTTTCCCCTGTACAATAGAGGTTAGGTGCAGCTACAGATTGATGATCGAGCATAACATTACCTTGGGGCCAGCGTCTCGAAGGATCTCAGCCACATGCGTGCTTATCGCAGTCCGCACTGCAGTAGACAGATGGAACTTCAATATTCCCACATCGTCAGCAATGTTCCACGGCGTCCAGGCAAGCCTTTGGATTTTACCTGCTGTGCGGTATCGAAGAGTGAGAGCGGCGCGGGTCTCACAAGTGTTATGAGCTGCGACGCGGCGGAGGTGATGAGCGATCCGGCTGACTGAATAGCAGGATGCATGCGAGGCGCCTCAGACTCGAGGGTGAACGTTGAATCTGGTGAAGGATAGGTGAAGGAGTTGGCGGAGACGACCGCTTCGATCTGTTCGACCGACGACTGCATGAGGTTAACGAGGGCTTTCAACTCGGCCAAGACATCTCGGGATGCCCTCCAGAGGAAGACGCTATTAGACACTTCAACATCGACTAATGTGTGAGACATACCCTGCGGCAGGATTCTGGACGGTGGATGGGTGCGGGATAAGGTGGGACATCTTGAATGGAGAGAGGAGAAATCTCCCAAAAAGCAGTGATTTATACCATTGCTACCGACCAGGTGACAGTGACGGCAACGGAGAAGTGGGTGGAACAGGAAAACTGTATACCCAGGAAAGTTGTATACGACAATATTTAGACGCCGCCGAGAGTGGTTGTAGAGATGTTTGAGTATAGCAACTGTATGCGCAAACAGGGAGCTGAGGACGCGGATGAGCGGCTCGGCTACCCGGTCCTGAACGTCCCAAACGCCTGCCCTGAACATAACACTCCTACGACTTCAGTCAAAGCGGAATACAGTATTGTGAATGCGGCCTCCAAAAACGCGCTCGACTGGTGTCAGGCCCAACAACATAGCCATAACCGGTGCAAAAAACCACCGGTTAGCACATCCGCACAAAAGTATTAGAGTCAAGGCCAAGGCACGAATCTTGGCCTGTCAGCGCCCGTGAACAGAGGTGACCCTCATCCAAGTCCGAGCCCAAGTCCGAGCCTAACTCTCTGGTTCTCATTTAGACCTCATGTCGAATGCAGAAAAAGGATGGCATATGCATCCCTTCCTGGCCCATCTGACCCTTGTTATGACCACCCACAAGTATTTCCGTGTCCAGCACCAGCTCTGACTTGGCCGAAAAGTAATCGGCTTCCACCACGAGGACTCGCCCTCAAATGCAGAATTCAAATACCTCCGAGTCTTCGCGGATATATGATGCGAATGGCCGCATTCGAACTGGCCCACTTTTACCCTCTTATGATGCTGCCTAACCGGCACATGTTACTGTCGATAAATGTCGGACAGAATGGGGCCATTCTTGCGCCCAGAAAACATTTGATATTTCAGTTTCGCAACGTTCTACATACACACAGGGGACCATGACAGACATTTTGGAGAAAACTTCACAGATAAGAACCCTAGATCGGAACAGCATCACTTTTGGAACCTGATCACTGCCGGCGGATCATGGTGTACAGCAATGATCTTCCACCCTGCCTGATTGAGCAGGTCACGGAAATAGGTGATCGTGCGTTCTGGCCATTCAAGAAGGCCATCATCTTCGGCGGGAAGTCAAACATATCAGCTCAGTCATCACCTAAATTGAGTTCCACTTCTTACCGAGTTGTCGATAAGGTACACCAAGGAGCCGCACGACCCATGTTGTAGAGAAGCGGCTTGGGGGGAACGGGCAGTTCCGCTCCTGGGATATCGTGTATAGCAGGTTCGTCGCAGGCGGCCGAAAACACCTGCTCAGAGACGACCAGCTGAGTCTTTGGCCCAGCGACAGCGCGCAGATTTTTCAGTATCTTGAGGCAATACTCGTCAGCCCAGTCATGGAGAACTTTGCCAAGGATGAAGACTGAGACGTCCCTTGCAGCGCAGGCTGTGGCTCAAAGAAGTTGTGGCCTTGGAGACCCAAATGTCAGCTGTGCCAATCCCAAGAAGGTGGAGGTGAAAACCGATATACCTTTTAGCTTCACGCGGCCTGATTCGATTGCACTCGGCATGTTCTTCTTCCAGTACTGTGGTTCAGTTGATTGTCAGCCCGAGGATCGTTCCATATTTTTGGCGAGGTTAGCAGGTTGAATACACGTACCTCAACTGCATCCCCCACGACAGAGTCGCGGTCTTGGACGATGAAGCGGAGATGTGGGTGATGGTTGGCGAGCAACAAGGTCTGCGCGCCGACACCGCCTCCGACATCGATAACCAACGAGCCCTCAGGGAGCTCTCCCCACCCGTATCCTGTCGATTCGATGTTCCAAGGTGAGATGGGATGTCCAAAAGTCGTGCAGCAAGATCGAACCTGCGAGGATGGCATCATGGGATGCCATGTTGTTCACGCCGCTCATGCCAGCCCCGAATCGGGCAAGACGCAATCTGTTCTCTGGAGCTTCGTACCAGGTCCACAATTCTTCCTCGACATTGTGTGCTTTGTTAAAAGCGGTCTTGTTCGATTCGTAGGCATGTCCGAGCTGAGGGTCGAGAAGAGTCTCAGTCAGATAACTGGAGCTCTTGAAACCCTCGTCGAGGCTATAGAAGCGCATCAGCGTCTTATGCTGAGAGAGCACGATGAGCAACTCATACACATGTTCGATGAGAGATGTAATCCCAAGGGTTCCTATGTGTTTCGATTCGGGGCTAACAATTTTTAGTTTTTGTCCATTGCTAGAAGATAGACTCACGACTAACTTTGCCAATAGTTCTTCGACTGATTTTCCTGTGTCCAAAGTGGATGACAGACGGTTATTAGCAAATACGTCTGGGGTCACCTCTGTGAATATATAATTCGTAGCGAGGAGGCGGAGGATCCGAGCTGGGGCATTAAAGCCGCATTGTCAGTGGCTAGTACATAACTGTTTTGCCCTTGTACCTACCCAATTTGCCGTGGTGAACCTTGGTCGGCTTGGCGATCTCCGACACGTGCTTTCCCTAACACAAAGGTCGGCCGCAATGAATCCGACAATTGAACATTACGTTACCTTCGGACCAGCATCCCGAAGGATCTCAGCCACGTGCACAGTTATCGCTGTTCGCAGAGCAGTAGAAAGATGGAACTTTAATATCCCCGGGGCCAACGTCATGACTCATCAGCAATGATCCATGGCACCGAGAAACGACTTTACTTGCTGAGCGATATCGAACAGTGCGAGCGGTGCGGGTCTCACAAGTGCCGTGAGCTGCGCCGCGGCAGATGTGATCATCGATCCAGCCGACTGAATCACAGGATGCATGCGCGGTGCCTCGGACTCAAAGCTAAATGTCGAATTCGAAGAAGGGTAGGTGTAGGAGTTGGCCGAGACGACTTCTTCGATCTGTTGGACCGAAGTCTGTATGATGTTGGCGAGCGCTTTCAACTCGGCCAAGGCCTCTGGCAGCGCGCTTCAGAGGAGGACACTGTCAGACACTTCAGCGATCAACTATGCGTGTGAGACATACCCTGTGGCAGCATTCTGGGCGGTAGATCCCACTGACTGAGAGACGGGGTAAGACATTCCGAGTGATGTGAACAACCGTGCTGCGGATCGGTGACTTTATACCATTGCAGTACTAGTACAGTGGAATTTGTAGTAGGAAAAATAGCGCACGGCATCGAATGATCGAAATTACGCTGAGTAACATTCTTTGCAATCAGGCGCGCGGCGCCGAGATGAATAATCCAACTATAATCCATTCTGACACGAGCGGAGCGGGCAATTTCTGGACGTGGGCTTCTAAAATGTCTTCTTTCAATACGAGTTGCGCGTCTGACCGTCAGTCGACCATCAGAAAAAACCTCAAGCCGAACAACACGGTTTTATGCGCCGCCGGTATACTAGAAGAGGGTACGTGTTGAGCTCAAAAGCCGGTTTACACGCCAGGGATCGCGTCGTTTCAGTGCAGTAACTGGATCGGCGACCAGTCGGATCACGAACGGTTGAGCACATCAATCTGATGGTTTCCGCTAACAGTTAGTCGCGCTAGTAGTCGTTACAGTATATGCAAGAGGTGCCATAGATCGTCGTTTCCATACGGAGGTAGGACTTCACATCGTTTTCTCTGTAATGCTGGCCACGCGGCCTTTAATCCATCCTCAACCCCTCCGAGTAGCATGGTTATTACAGAAAGGCGTCAAATCCTGTGGAGCTACTAGTGCTGCCGGCCATCTTTGATGGGAACTCTGATGCGAATCAAACCATGATAAGAGTAGGAAAAATTAACTTGGTAACGGAGTCATCCGGTCCAGGGTTGGGAGCTTCACTGCAGGTAAACCACTGTGTTCATACTGATTGTCAGATGTATGATATCAAAGCAATATTGATATGCCCACCCACTTCACGTGCTTGAAAAGCGGCCCGTAATGAACGGAATGAGGCGGTTCCATGAGTCAGGAGCTATATCTCTTTCCGTTGCATATACTGTCGAAACATACTCGAACCATGGCGGATAAAACCCCGACGTGCTCAATCCACCAAACAGATCCTTCCATCACTCCCGAGAATTATGTTCCACATGCTGAGGTCACCATGCGTGAAGGCAAGCGGCCTAAAGTTATCAAGAGGCTCGGCGTCACGATGGGGGCAACGGATCACGCTGCCACGATCATCGGTCAAGGATATACGTTATACCCTTGGCTATGTCAAGCTGCGGTTGTAAAACGCTGACAGAGAGACGTAATCAGGAATTCCGGGGTTGTAGAACACGTAACTATCCAGCCTCTGAGGGGAATCTGCAACGGGCGAGGAACTGCAGAATGACTCCTTGATTGGCGCGAAGTCGGCGGATATGTCGACGAAGAGTCAGAGCGACCCGAAACTTGGTCCAGAGAGACAGGCGGCCAGATGTGATCCAGCCGTTCGCCCGGGTGTAGTCCATCGCATTGATGATACAGCTGTTTTCGTCTAAATGCCCGCATACGTGGAATCGGGACTGTAGTGCGCGTTCTAACGAACTCGAATGACGAGGCATCAAGATGGCGAGCACCCAAGTCCCAGGTAGAGGGTATGATTGCTAATCTTTCTGACGCCATCTGCCATCGGTGTCATGTCTTCGGATTCGTCAAGGCGCCTCAGGGTTCTGCTTTATCCTTTTGGTTGGACTCGACTACCTACGTCAAGGCATGGGTTCAGAGCGAGGCTAGGATGTGAATTGATTCAACGAACTCTGTCATCCGGCTTTTTGTCGAAAAGACCCCGTGCCTAACGCAATACATCATTCGGAGTATCGAATATGGCGATTAGCGTCCTATATATGAGGCGCTCAACGGTGGTTCTCGGTCGACGACCTGTTTTAATGTCAACTACCTTTCCATAGAGAAATCGACAGAAGTAGCAAGGTCACCCACCTGTTCGCAGACTGGTCAGGGGTCAGGGGCCGCCATACCCGACATGTCGTGTAGCTGACCAAGGACACCTGATTCATTCACTACAAAGACAAATCACGCCATTTCTGAACGTCACGCACGTCTAGAAGTGCCACGTCAATTGAGATAAACATGGATTCAAGTTACCACGACGAAGAAGGCTGAATAGTCAAAAAGCCACGGTGACGAGAAAGGAGAAAGCTGTGGGGGAAAAAATAAAAGAAGGACGTGTGCCGACTGTCGAAGCGCTTGGCCAAAACCAGGACTGGAGGACACAGACACCGGCGGCATAGCCGAAAGCAACCAGGCGACCCTGCTCACTTGTATTCTTGAGGTAGAAATTGGAGGGCTGCTCACGATAGGCAAGTGATAAGAGCACGGATAAAACGCTTGACTGAGACGTCTTTGCCAGTGTCGACGATTAATGCGTCAGCCTTGCGGACGTCTCTGACATGAAGTAGTCGAACGTCACCCACCACAAAGCCGTTCCAATGGGCAAGGTCACGATCGAACGCTGGCGAAGAGATCGCTCATGGCGAAGGGAGTCAGACGACCCTTAATTATCTCGATTCTGGAAGACCGAATGTTATGGCTGTGGACACACCTCTAGCAGTCTCGCTGCGCTGAAGTGCGTTTTCCTGTGATGGAGCCCGCAGTATGCCTGTCCAGTGCCAAGCGGTGCCAGTCATCATCCATGAAACTCCTGTAGCGTGACGGGAATATATATCATCTGCGGCCATTCGTTTGTTCAAGTTAGTACAGTGATTGAGCATGCGCCTTTGGAGAAGGGAAGGGACGTGCTCACAGTCTCACAGGGTCAGGGAAAAATTATATTACATTACTGGTGACTCATCTCGGGTTGTAGAATGTCCCTGAATAACCAGCAACGTGAGCGACTGTTGCGACAAAGACGTCCCGGACTCGGATTTGGACGATGTTGCGTGTCCGTAGGAGAATAACCCGAAGCCTAGGCGCCTGTCGAAAACAATCTGGATCCTGTTGACGAGTAGAACAACTCACTGGGAAGATGACGCGGCGCAGCAATGGAGACTCGGATCGAGGTGGCTATGGGCCAATACAATGGCTATCCGTAATTTGAACCAAGTCGCACAATTATGGTTATCGGTCGTCCCGGTTTATTCAAAAAAACGGGCAAAACAAGTCACGTCACAAAATGGGGTGTCAACGTGTCAACGTTACAATCGGGTTTCATGGTTGCCAATGGTAGAACATTCAACATACGGAGCAAAAGAGCTGTCACGTGTTTAACTTCGAATTTGAATATAAATTTGAATTTCCGAACGTACCGCTATCGAACCACCCAGGTCCACCCTGCACATACACATTTTTTTGTCTCGCTCTCGCTCAAACAGGCTGACTAAATCTGGGAGTGTCTTTGTGTTCCTAGTCCGCGATGATCGTTGTCCTCAGCCACACCTTTCGCTAACGTTCCACAGTCAAAAGAAAGTCACCACCCAGATCTGTTACTCATGAACAAAGATCAGATATAAGGGCCATCAGTTGCATTTGCGAGTTTTAAATGTATGGAGAGCTGTTTCTTTTCCCTGCGCTCCGTCTTCAGGGCGTCTGATGTTGGCTCGTTGCGGGTAAGGTGCCGCTATACCTTGTCGTAATCCTGATATAAGTAGCCCTCTGAGAGTCTCGATGACAGGAAACGACGCCGTCATCAATAAACCCCCGATTGAACCCTAGAACCATTGTCACACTACTCGGCCCTAGTCCTTACTACAATGAACAGGGTTTTTCAGCGTCTTGGTCGCCGGCCGAAGTTCTTTTAGGCATACTGTATTCGAGCAAAGCATCGGATCCTAATACCGCCGACACCTTCCATGCTGCACATACTCCCGCAATGATTACTGGTACTTCGCCTTCGTCATCCACCATACGAGCAATCCGGAATGCAAGATGACTACACTAGCGCTACATCATTTCCCCACGGACAAGTGGATGACACTACGTTGAGCTCCGAGTCCGCAGTGACCAGGGGACCATGCAGAAAGCGGTTTGGAAGCGTCAATAGAAGCGAAGGGCAACAGCATAGTTATAGCTACCGACACTGTTTGAGCGAAGTCTCGGGTCGTTATGGAGAAGAATGGGGGGAAGAGCTGCGCAACTGCCGCGCATGACAGCTGGCCGCACTGGTAATGGTTGACAATAGAAGGAAGAACAACTGGCAAGTAGCATCGGAATTTATGACTTTGTCCTGAGTCTTGTATTACAGTAAATGAGAATTTGGATGGCAAAGACTCGAAGCAGACGCCGAGTATCGCCGCAAGTGTGGCTCAACCGAGCACAAAGACACGGTTCCGTAAACTCTCCCCTCTCATTTTACCTCCCTTAAGTTGGGTGTCCTGAAACATGCACCTAAGATAATGAGAGGATGGATAACAGGGGTTTGGGGTTTCCCGGTCGCTGGCGGCTTGGCAATGTGGTGGTACCAGTGACCGGTGATAATCGATAATTGGGTAAAAATTGAAGCGGGATGACGGGCGACAGAGTCAGACGAACCGCCTCATTTGACTCGCGTTCAGTTCAGTACAGTACTTTTGGTACTGAAGCTAGAGATGCCCATACCTTGGCCCATAATGTAACACGATTTTTGGTCCACGACTTGCGATACCGTTCTTGCAGTGCCCGGTCGGAAGCCACGTCGGAAGCCCATGTTTTCGACGTTGTCAGAATCATCGCCCACACCTGTGTTCTCGGTGTTCTATGGCCTCCGGGTAACTCTATGCAGCCCAGTAGCGAAAAAACATCTCTTGGCGTCTTCCAGACGGACCAGACCCGGACCCCAGCCACCTCACTGTGTCTACGCCCTCCTATCTGGATGTAATCGCCACAGCCGTGCCACTATCTACGCTTTCTGGTAGACGAACTCATTCTACAAGTATAGTCAAGCGCTCAGCCTCAGCGCTAATCAAACCTCCGATGACACAATTGGCTCAGGTGGGCGTAATGTTCGCCATTGGTAAGCGAGGCAGTGCTGACCTTTCCTCTACCACGCATCACCCCAGCAAACCAACACTCTCTCCGATCCCACGTCTCTTACCCTGTCTCTCACTCGCTTTTGATATGACCGACCAGTCAGGATCGTCTCGTTTACGGGTCCTCTTCGAGGCTGCCTTGCAGGAATACGAAAAGCAGACGGGCATAGCATTGGCTGATCATCCACTTGCCGGCAAACTTCAGAATTGTGATTCCGTCGAGTCTATTACCGCTGTTCTTCATGAACAAACACAAGCCTCCAGCGAATTCCAGGGAAGCGACAAAATGTTGAAGCCGCTCAACAGCGTCGTATCAGTTCTGTACAAACTTTCTGCCACCGCCGACTTTTGTCAGGTTATCGGTCTGGTATGTCCGTAGGCGCTGATGAGATGTTTCATGTCTCTGACCCTCATTCTATAGCACTTCCCACCTGTGGCAGCAATACATACAGGCCTCGCCATCCTACTTTCTGTATGTGCCTTCTTTCGTTCCCAAGTGTGCATTTTTGTGACATCCAACGTATCAGGCGATCATGGGCACCATTGACAGCTACGATGCCCTGATCGATTTATTGGATTCGATCGAACACTTTCTGAATCGCCTCGACATTTATACCAAGATCCCTCCTACAGTCGCTATGACTGAGATAGTTGTCAAGATACTCGTGGAGCTTCTGTCCATCCTCGCATTGGCTACCAAACAGATCAAGCAGGGAAAACCTAGTGAGTCCATCTTTAGTGAGGTATTAGGCTACTTGACTTAAAGCGACGCAGAAAAACTTGTTAAGAAGCTTCTTGGGGAGAAGGACATTGAGGTGGTCCTCCACAGGCTGGATCGACTCACACAGAACGAGGCTCGGATAACTGCAGCACAGATTCTCGAGGTTGTCTACCATCTTGTCCAGAATATGCGGGTGGTAATGGATGGTGAGCGAGTCCACCTAGGTTTGTTGCCCACTGGGTGTCGAGGATCCTTCCCTCTAGACGGCAAGTCATCAGTCGACCATGTCAAAGATACCCTCGGTATGTTTTGTGGGCCACGATTAAGCAACTGTGTCTGACTAAACAGAAGAAATTATGCAGCAACTTGCGAGTGACATAAACAAGTCAAAGCGTTAGTCATTTTTAATGTTGCGATAGCCGACTAGGATCACTGAGATTGTCTGGCAGGTGACAGCTTACAGCAAGATATTCTCAGATGGCTATCACCGCCTGATCCTTGGATGAATCATAACATTGCCTGCAAATCACGCCACAGTGGGTCCGCAGCGTGGTTCATTCAGAGCAACGCATTCTCAGAATGGAAAACGTCCAAGACCCCGGGTGCCCTTCTCTGGATTCTTGGGAAACGTTCGTTGATGCCCACTAACCTTTGGCAGAGACTGAGTTTTTCCTTTTCGTAGCGGGCGCAGGAAAGAGCGTTCTTTGGTACGTCACACTTTTGATATTCTCATCTCAAGTACTTATTTTGCTGGCCAGCTCCACAATCATCGAGGAAATTGATGCCATGCGAAAAGCTGGGCTTGCGTCACTGTGCTTCTTTTACTGCGACTTTAGGGAGGATCAAAAGAAGGACCTGCGCGGACTGCTCTCCTCCCTTTTAGTCCAACTTTGTCATCAATCCGACGCCTACTGTGATGCGCTTTTCAACTTCTACTCCGAACACGCCAAGGGTTTGCGTCATGCCAGTGACAATGCACTTGCAAAGTGTTTAAAGGGTCTACTCAACCTCCCCGGACTAGCCCCCGTCTATTTGATCATTGACGCTTTAGATGAATGTCCAAATACATCTGCCATCCCATCGCCCCGTGACGAGGTTCTAAGCCTCATAGAAGATCTTATTGGATTACAATTTCCGAATTTGCACGTATGCATCACGAGCCGACCGGAGACTGATATCAAGGATGTCCTCGATCCATTAATTTTCGCTCTGTTTCCCTGCACGACGAGAGTGGACAAAAGAGGACATTGAGGACTACATCAAATCAATCATCAGCACCCATCCAAAGAACAGGCGATGGAAAGCGGAGGACAAGCAACTGGTTATCGACGTCCTCACAGAAAAAGCTGATGGCATGTAAGTCATCAATACTGAACTTTCGATATATCCCGCTCATTTTGCGATGTAGGTTCCGATGGGTGTATTGCCAAATAGTCTACGTTTGCGGCTGCATCCCAGCTCGTATCCGACATGCACTGGCCGAGTTACCAGAGACGCTCGACGAAACGTATCAGCGTACCCTACGAGAGATCAATAAGGCAGATTGGGAAATAGTCCATCGTCTATTTCAATTCGTTGCGGTGGCTCGCCGCCCTCTCGTTGTCAACGAGCTTGCCGGGTTGCTCGCACTTGATTTCAAGCAGGACGCATTCCGAAAGTCAACGAGGGTTGGTACCTAGAAGACCCGGTAGACGCGGTTCTTTCTACATGCTCCAGTCTGCTTGCCATGGTCGAAGTCGAAGGCTCCCCCATTATACAATTCTCTCACTTTTCAGTGAGAGAGTTCTTGACATCTGTCCGCCTTGCCGAAGCAACCGACGTTATCCCCCGCCATTATCACGTTTCTATGACACCTGCTCATACCCTCGCCGCACAAGCTTGTTTGGGCATTCTGCTACACCTGGATAAAAAGACTATCGTCACAAGGGATAGTCTGGAAAAGTTCCCTCTTGCTAAATATGCCGCGGAGCACTGGGTAGACCATGCTCGGTTCGAAGATCTGTCACAAAATGTGGAAGACGGGACGAAACAACTGTTCGATCCGAGAAACCCACATCTTACCATCTGTGTCTGGATCCACGACCCAGATGTTCTTCCATGGGAACGAACCCGACAAGCCGAGAGACCGGTGCCACTTCGCAAAACCCCCTTGCATTATGCCGCTCTTTGGGGCTTACATTCCATCGCAGAGTTCCTCGTCATTGAGCACTCACAGGATGTGCATTCTTGAGGTTTCACCGACAACGTGACACCACTGCATCTGGCATCGAATAATGGACATGTGAAAGTTGCTCGGTTCCTTCTTGATCGTGGTGCAGATTTGACAGCCCGGAACAAGAGTGGGGAAACTCCATTACATCTGGCGGCGCTTCAGGGACAAGAGGAACTCGCTTGCGTGCTTATCGAGCAAGGCGCGGATTTGACGGCCCAAAATAATGTCGGGGAGACTCCATTGCACCTGGCGTTGAATTGGGGACGAGTGGAAGTCGTTCGCATGCTTATTGAGCGCGGTGCGGATGTAACAGCTCAGAACAAGGCCAGGATAACTCCATTACACCTAGCGTCGCTACGAGGACCAGTGGAAGTCGCTAACATACTTTTTGAGCATGGCGCGGATGTGACAGCACGGAACAAAGATGGGTCGACTCCGTTACACCTAGCAGCACTATGGGGGAATGTCGAATTTGCTGGTATGCTTATCGAGCACGGCGCGCTTGTAGCAGCCCAGAATATGGACGGTTCGACTCCACTACACCTGGCGGCAGTTCGGGGACACGTGAAACTTACTCGTACGCTTATCAAGAGACACGCAGATGTGACATCCCAGAACAAGGACCAGTCGACACCATTACATTTGGCGGCAGCTCAGGGACAAGTGGAAGTCGCTCGCATGCTTATTGAGCATGGCGCGGTTTTGACAGCCCGGGACAAAAATGGGGATACACCGTTACATCTGGCATCGCTTCAGGGACAACCAGAAGTCACCCGTATGCTTATCGAGCGCGGTGCGGAAGTAGCGGCCCAGAACAAGCTCGGGGACACTCCTTTACATCGGGTATCAACTCCATATCGTCGGAACGGGAGGCTGGAAAATCGACATAGCGGATATTCCGAAGTTGCGCGCATACTTCTTGAGCATGGCGCAGATGCGGCAGCCCGGAATAAGGACGGACGGAGGCCACTGTACCTCGCGTTGCTGGGTGGGGCAACGGATGTTGTCCATGTCCTCAGCACCGATCCTGGCGCTCGTTGAGTTCCCTTCAGCGAGTCGGGAAGATGGGAGAGGGTACATTTTTATATTATTTAGTTGCTGTCGCCGTCGGATCATAGAGCTCGGGAGCAAATGTTGTGGACTTGTAGTACCTGTTTTGCTTTATATTTCGGTTGTGCAAGATAAATCAATACTACTATGTGAGATATTCGGTGACGTATGTGACGCAGGCCAAGCGACAAGAGCGTGATGAAATCCTGGGCTCGGTCGAAGAAGGGGAAGGTCTGAGTCACGGTCTGACATGACGCGGGCGATATCTCGGCTCCACCATACTGACCGATGACTCGTGACTAGCGTGATTCCTTGGATGATTCCAGTAGCAAGTCCAGTAGCCGGGCCTGACTTGCAACGAATGTTTCTTTCCCCTCGGGTTTGTCTTGACAATAGCAGTAGAGCGCAAAAGATCCTTTTATCACGAGATACTGTGTCATCTCCCCTCTACACTGTACTGTACTGTACAACCGAGTGGGGAAATAAAATGAGAAGTCGGAGGCGAATTGAGGGGTGATCCCTTATCCCAATTGTCCTTCAACCAAAGCTCGCGGCGCAGGATACTTTGGATCACTTGTTGGATCAACTCATCCACTTCGTCGTCATAACCACAGCCGAACGATCCCGGCATTCTCATGCCCGTATGCACGGGAGCTACTGTGCGTGGGGAGTCTATGACGGGGTCGAATGCAGACATAGCGAGCGTGAGGACTGCGAAGTGGAATGAAGTCGACGTAGGCCGCCACCCTAGTCCCGGAGTAGACGATGCTGGATGGGATGTCTTGTATTGATGAAACTCTTGGATAGCCATATCAGAACGAAGACTCGAAATATTACGGGTGTAGACACCGCGTATCGCCGCGTCGTGGCCAGCATGGGGTGCGAGGCTAAGATGACAGGGTGCGCGCGAAACAGTAGTCTTTGCCGGTACTCACGCGGTTCCATAAGGCCTTCTCAATTTGTCTCCCCTTGTGTCTCCCTTGAGTTGGGTGTAAAAGGCTCGCAACTAATGATGAACCACGCATAGTCTCAACTGAGAGCGACACGAGTTTGGGTTTTCCCAACTTGGATACCTGCGGTCGCTGGGGTTGTGGCGATAATATCGAAGAGATGACACAGTTGGACGAACCGTCTTGCATCTTCGGAGACGGGCGTTCAGTACTACAGTACAGTACTTTCGGTACTGAGGCCTGAGGCCTGGGGCTTGGGAGTGGCTTGGAAGAGTTGTCCCGTGGGAAAGATTGAAAGAACTGACGCTGAGGCTCCGAGTCGGCGGACTGTCGGCGGCCATTCATTTCACCCTCTACTGTACTAGTACTACTACCGCATCCCATCATTTCCCCCCAGTGAACTAACTCCCCTTTCTAATTCCACTCTTCTTTCTCACTTTCCGATATGACTGACCAGTCAGGATCGTCTCGTTTAGGGGCCCTCTTTGAGGTTGCCTTGCAGGAATACGAAAAGCAGACAGGCACAGCATTGGCCAATCATCCACTCGCAGGCCAGCTCCAGATTTGTGACTCCGTCGAGTCCATTATTGCTGTTCTTCGTGAACAAACACAAGCATTTCATGGAAGGGACAAAATCTTGAGGCCGCTCGAAAGTGTCGTATCAATTCTGCATAAACTTTCTGCCACCGCCGACCTTGGTCGGGGTATCGGTCTAGTATGTCTGAGGCGCCGATAGGGTATTCAATATCTCTGACCTTTATTCTATAGCACTTCCCACCAGTGACGGCAATACACACATGCCTCGCCATCCTACTCTCTGTATGTGCCTTCTTTCGTTCTTAAGTGAACATCTTTGTGATGTCCAACGTATCAGGCGATCAAGGGCGTATTCGACAGCTATGATTCCCTGGTCGATTTGTTCGAGTCGATCGAACACTTTCTGAGTCGCCTCGACATTTATACCAAGATCCCTCCTACAGTTGCTATGACTGAGATGGTTGTCAAGATACTCGTGGAGCTTCTCTCTACCCTCACGTTGGCTACCACACAGATTAAACAAGGAAAGCCTAGTGAGTCCGTCTTCGGTGAGGTAATGTATCACCTGACTCAACGCAACGCAGAGAAACTTGTTAAGAAGCTTCTTGGAGAGAAGGACGTCGAGGCGGTGCTCCAGAGGCTGGATCGTCTCACTCAGGACGAGGCTCGGATAACTGCAGCGCAAACTCTTGAGGTCATCTACCATCTTGTCCAGAATATGAGGGTGGTAATGGACGGTGAGTGACTCGGAGTCCGCTAGGCTTATCGCTTGGGTGTTGAGGATCCTTCTCTCTAGATGGAAAGACATCGGTCGACCGTGTCAAAGATGTCCTTGGTAGGTTTTACAGGTTACAATTAAGCGACCTGTGTCTGACTGAGCATAAGAAATCATGCAGAAAGTCGCGAGCGATCTAAACAAATCAAAGCGTTAGTCATCTTTGTCAATGGCTGACTAGGATCACCGAGATTGTGTGGCAGGTGACAACTTACAGCAAGATGTTATCAGGTGGCTATCACCGCCTGACCCTTGGATGAATCACAACATTGCCTGCAAATCACGCCACCGTGGGTCCGCAGCGTGGTTTATTCAAGGCAACACATTCTCGGAATGGAAAGTGTCCGAGGCTCCGGGTTCCCTTCTCTGGATTCTTGGGAAACGTCCGTTCAATGCTTAGCTCTTATGCTTTTGCAGAGACTAAGTTTTTTCTTCCTTTCGTAGCGGGCGCAGGAAAGAGCGTTCTTTGGTACGTCACACTTTTGATATTCTCATCTCGAGTACTTATTGTGCTGGCCAGCTCCACAATCATCGAGGAAATCGATACGATGCGGAAAGCAGGGCTCGCGTCACTGTGCTTCTTTTACTGCGACTTTAGGGAGGATCAAAAGAAGGACCTACGTGGACTACTCTCCTCCCTTTTAGGCCAACTTTGTCATCAATCCGACGCCTATTGTGATACGCTTTTCAACTTCTACTCCGAACACGCCAAGGGTTCGCGTCATGCTAGCGACAATGCCCTTGCGGAGTGTTTAAAAGACTTACTCAACCTCCCGGACTAGCCCCCGTCTATTTGATCATAGACGCTTTAGATGAATGTCCAAATACATCTGCCATCCCATCTCCCCGTGACGAGGTTCTAACCTTATAGAGGAGCTTATCAATCTACAAATTTCGAATCTGCACGTATGCGTCACAAGCCGACCGGAGACTGATATCAAGGACGTCCTTGATCCATTAATTTTCCGCTCTGTTTCCCTGCACGACGAGAGCGGACAAAAGAGGGACATTAGGGACTACATCCAGTCAGTCATTAACACCCATCCTAAAAACAGACGATGGAAAGCGGGGGACAAGCAACTGGTTATCGACGTCCTCACAGAAAAATCTGATGGCATGTAAGTCATCAATACTGAAAATTTGATGGCTCCTGCTCATTCTGTGACGTAGGTTCCGATGGGTGTATTGCCAAATAGTCTACATTTGCGGCCGCATTCCAGCTCGTATCCGACATGCACTGGCTGAACTACCGGAGACCCTCGACGAAACATACCAGCGTAGCCTACGAGAGATCGATAAGGCGGAATGGGAAATAGCCCACCGCCTATTTCAATTCGTTGCAGTGGCTAGCCGCCCTCTCCTCGTCAACGAACTTGCCGAGTTGCTCGCATTTGACTTCAAAGCAGGACCAATTCCGAAATTCAACGAGAGTTGGTGCCTAGAAGATCCGGTATACGCAGTCCTGTCTACATGCTCCAGTTTGCTCGCCATTGTCGATGTCGAAGGTTCCCCATTATACAATTCTCTCACTTTTCAGTGAAAGAGTTCTTGACATCTGCCCGCCTTGCTGAAGCAAGCGACGTTATCCCCGCCGTCATCATGTTACTATGACACCTGCTCATACCCTCGCCGCACAAGCTTGTTTGGGCACCCTGCTACACCTGGATAATAGGACTGTCGTCACTAGAGATAGTCTGGAAAAGTTCCCTCTTGCTAAATATGCCGCGCAGCACTGGGCTGACCATGCTCGGTTCGAGGATGTGTCGCGAAATGTGGAAGATGGGATGAAACAATTGTTTGACCCGAGAAATCCACATCTTGCCCTCTGTGTCTGGATTCACGACCCTGATGTTTTTCCGTGGGAACGAAACCGACAAGCTGAAAGACCGGTGCCACCCCGCAAAACCCCTTTGCATTATGCCGCACTTTGGGGCTTTCAATCCACAGTAGAATTCCTCGTCATTGAACACTCGCAGGATGTACATTCTCGAGGCTTCACCGACAATGTGACACCACTGCATCTGGCATCGAAAAACGGACACGTGGAAGTCGCTCGGTTCCTTCTTGAGCGCGGCGCAGATGTGACAGCCAAGAACAAGGATGGGGACACTCCATTACATCTGGCGGCGCTTCAGGGACAAGTGGAAGTCGCTTGCGTGCTTATCTGGCATGACGCGGATGTGACAGTCCAGAACCATGTTGGGGAGACTCCGTTACATCTGGCATTGAAATTGGGACGCATGGAAGTCGCTCGCATACTTACCGACCGTGGTGCGGATGTAACAGCCCAGAATAAGGCCGGGATGACCCCATTACATCTGGCATCGCTTCGAGGAGACGTGGGAGTCGCTGGCATGCTTATTGAGCATGGCGCGGATGTGACAGCCCAGAATAAGGATGGGTCGACACCGTTACATCTAGCATCACTGTGGGGGAGTGTGGAACTCGCTCGTATGCTTATCGAGCGCGGCACGCTTGTGACAGCCCAGAATAAGGAGGGGTCGACTCCACTACACCTGGCGGTATTTCGGGAGAGACTGGAACTCGCTCGTATGCTTATCGAGCACGACGCAGATGTGGAATCCCAGAGCAAAGACGGGTGGACTCCGCTACATCTGGCATCGACTGGGAGTCAGAGAACACCGAAAGCCGCTTACATGCTCATTGAGCATGGCGCGGATGTGACAGCCCATGACAAGGACGGGTGGACTCCGTTACATCTAGCATCATATTGGGGGAACGCGGAAATCGCTCGTATGCTTATCGAGCACGACGCGGATGTGACAGCCCAGGTCAAAGATGGGTCGACTCCGCTACATCTGGCGTCAAATCAGGGAAAACTGGAAGCCGCCTGCATGCTTATTGAACGTGGCGCGAATGTAACAGCCCACTGGCAGGACAAGTACGGGCGGACTCCGTTACATCTGGCATCATATTGGGGGAACGTGGAACTCGCTCGTACGCTTATCGAGCACGACGCGGATGTGACAGCCCAGGACAAAGACGGGTCGACTCCGCTACGTCTGGCGTCGAGTCAAGGAAAACTGGAAGCCGCCTGCATGCTTATTGAATGTGGCGCGAATGTAGCAGCCCAGGACAAGTACGGGCGGACTCCGTTACATCTGCCATCATATTTTGGGAACGCAGAAATCGCTCGTACGCTTATCGAGCACGACGCGGATGTGACAGCCCAGGACAAAGACGGGTCGACTCCGCTACATCTGGCGTCGAGTCAGGGAAAACTGGAAGCCGCCTGCATGCTTATTGAACGTGGCGCGTATGTGACAGCCCAGGACAAGGTCGGGATGACTCCATTACACGAGGCGTCGCTTCACGGAGAACTGGATGTCGCTCGTATACTTATTGAACATGGCGCAGACGTGACAGCCCAAAACAAGGTCGGGTCGACACCATTACATCTGGTGTCGCTTCAGGAAGTCGCCTGCATGCTCATCAAGAGTGGCGCGGTTGTGACAGCCAAGAACAGGTACGGGTCGACTCCACTACATCTGGCGGCAGTTCGGGGACAAGTGGAAGTCGCTCGGATGCTTATCGAGCACGGCGCGGCTGTGACAGCTAAGAACAAGGATGGGTCGACTCCGTTACATCTGGCTTCGATTCAGGGAGAACCAGAGGTCGCTCTTATGCTTGTCGAGTGCGGTGCGGAAGTAACAGCCCAGAACAAGGCCGGGGCGACTCCTTTACATCTGGTATCGACACCATGTCATTGGACCGGGAGGCGAGAACATCGATATGGAGTGGTTACTCAGATACTTCTTGAGCATGGTGCCGATGTGGCGGCCCAGAACAAGGACGGATTGACGCCACTTTCCCTGGCGTCGCAGGGTGGGACAACAGATGTTACACGCGTCCTTCTCCGGCACAGCACCGATCCTAGCACTCGTGGCAATGTGAATTGAATTTCATTCGGAAGCAAGCTAGGGAGTATTGGGAAAGGGACATTGAAGGTGTCAAGCTATGGAACTGGGGAGGAAAAGCCTTGGACTCGTAAGCTTTTAAAGGCCCTGTATTTCGACTTCTACCTGATTGCTCGATACCTTTACAGTAGTATGGATAGATTAAAAATGACCACCAACGTTGTACTCCTGTACGGCTTAGTTGAAGTTCTGCCTCAAATAAAGTACCAGTGTTTCTAATAGCCTAGTAGATTTGACTAGTCTCTATTGCGGTCAGTAGTACTACTGCCAGTTTCATACCAATCTGAGCACCATATAATACTAGAACAGGGCCTTGTACAAAGCAGTTCTGAACCTTAGATTATTCTGTAGTTATGAGACGAGTTTAGGTGTCGCACTGCTGGTTTCTGCTTTGTGGGAAACCCGAGACCATAGTACAAAAGTAATCAAACATCGAATAATTTTGTACTGTACACAAGAAACACGCCACTGACGTTCTGTTCTGAAATGACTACTTGACAGATATTTTGAGAGAGATCTGGATTAAGAGTAAGCGCTGGTTTGTCAGAGCTTGGAGAGAAGGGACAGCGAGGAAACTTATAGGAAAGGCCTTGGGAAAGGCGTTGTGTCACATACCGTGACGTACATAATCCAGGGCGGCGTTATCAAGCACGGCAATACTACAATTTACACACGCAACAAGAAGGAGCCCGAACAACCGGAAATGAAAAACGGTCATCAACGCCATTAGTATTGTACTGGGCGTAAATCTGGAGGTTGCGCCGCCACGAGTTCCGACTCGGAGCACACGACAGGACGGGTGGGAATCTAGGTGGGAACCTGTGGGAAGAAAGAATTGGAAAACGGGGCAAGAAATTTGAACAAAAAGGCACGCCGCAACACCACATGCACGCGCCCTTGGCACGAATCACCATGTTCACGGTTTGCGGGTCCCACGGCTCACTTTTGCGTTGCGTTGCAGCAGCTGTGCACAGAAAAGGGAATCAGATCAGATTTGGATTTGAGATGGATGGAACGCGGCGCGGCGCGGCACGGGCAAGAAGCGTCCGAGTTGAGATATTCGGTGACGTATGTGGCGGGACAGTGGCGCAACTGGCGGTTGCAGTTGCAGCAAGCCCGAGCGATAAGCGGAACGGGGTCGGTCGAAAAAGGGGAAGGTCTGACATGAAGCGCGGGGCGATATCTCGGCTCCGGATCCACCACAGAGCACTGAACTGACTCAGTAACCTGACTTGCAGGAAAGGTTTTTCCTTTGACGAAAGCAGTGGAGCGCAAAAGCTCCTCGAGCGCTCCTCTCTTATCACGATAAGCAACCACCGTATCTCATCTCATTACCAAGATACTGCCCTCTCTACACGTACTTCACAACCGAGTGGGGAAATAAAAATCAAATGTCGGAAACAAATTGATTGTCCCCACCCGCCTTATCTCAATTGTCCATTACTCCAAGCTCGCGGATACCTTGGATCAACTCATTCACTTCGTCGTCATCGCCACAGCCGAACGATCCCGGCATTCTCATGCCCGTACGCACGGGCACTACTGTGCGTGGGGAGTCTACGATGGGAGTGAGATGGTCCCTCGGCGCTCGGCCAGGAGGATATACAAATGAAAGAAGCAAATAACAAGACGTACCACGCGGTGATGTCGCGGCCATTTGACCATTGGCCGTCATCTTTGATGATCGTTTTGAGCGAACCGTGAATAGCGGATGAAGAGTGCCGGTTTTGCATGCTCCGCAAACTAAACGAACCAAAAAAAAAAATTGCAACAATGAAAAGCATCAGCGTTCAAAATCTCGCGACGTCACGGCACAAGGCACAAGTCGTGTACTGTAGCGATAACCTAAAAGGGAACACGCAATGGGCACGCACCGACTTCATCTGGACGAATGGATTTGCTGAAGCGGCCGTATCTACGGATCCGAGCGATGTGATATAAGTGAGACGAACAGTCGGGTCGGCATCGGGGGCAAGTGAGAAAGGAAACCGCACGTTTTGGCGCAACTCTCGCACTCTACGGACATATCGGGTTAGCGGTACCGCTGTGCTGGGACAAAACCAAAAAAAGCGCGATGGGTGGGTTTTGTCTAAACGCTCACCCCATTCGTAAGGATACGATATCTCGTAGTTGTGCCGTGTCTGCAAATGACAAGATGATGTCCCCCACGGTCCCCACGCGGAATCAAGGGGCGTCCGTCCGTAAGCGCCAGCTCTTGACGATCAAAATGAGCACACATACCGAAATGTCAATATCCGGTCGCTTGCGCATCACTTTTGCCGCCCTACAAATAATGGAAGATCGTGTCAGCAGGCGAAGATTGTCTTCGGGGCAGGTTTCCCCGGACGCAAAATCTAGCCACCCACCATGATTTCCAGATCTTCCCGTGGCCTTCTTTCGGATCCTGATTGATAATCCAGCAGGCGAGATGGCACATCTCATGTGACAGCGTATTTCGGATGCGTTCTGCGAAAACGTAAAAAGAAGGTCTGCCCTACCTGGACTCAACTTGCCTTTGCAGTCCAAAATCTTAGTTGCGAGCTCGATCGAGGTCGTATGTACCCCTTCCTTCGATCTTGACAACAAGCGACGATTCAAAAAAAAAACACACAAAGAGAAATAACAAATGACTGAGAAAGACCGAACCCACCGATGCCATCTGGCGCGGCCAGCGGTGGTCAGAAGACGATTACTCCATATCAGAGTCGTCTCAACCGGGAGGCCGCCAGCAAACACGCTCCGATTGAGTTCTTCAAAGAGAGATTGTGCGTAGGTTGCGCGCTCCCCCTGTTCCGCAAGCGCAAGCGCTTTTTTCGAAGTCCTTGGCGTTTTAGCCGGCGTAGATTTCGGCGTCGCCTTGATCGGGGTTTTTGGCGTTGTCTCCTTTACTGCAGCATGGGCAGGGAGCGGTGTCGGGACAGGACGGTCGGCGTCAACATCAACGTCGTCGGCGACGTGCGTTTTCTTCTCCGAGTCGAAATCCGTGAGCGTGGTCAACGACGAGAGCGTGGAGAACGCTTTCACGAGGCTGCGGGTATCTTTGTCCGTCGAGCCGGCCGGAGCACGATCACGATCAGGCCCAGGGCCAGGTCCGGGGCTGGCGGTGGCGATCCTATGCGTCTGCGGGCGTCGTAGCGGCCTCCGAGCACTTTTGGGATCATTCCTGCGGGGGAGGGCGGCCCGCGGCCAGCTCGTTGAGGTACGCCGCACAGAAAGAAGTGTGGCGGATATGACCACGAATCGACTCACAGGACGAGAAGACCGTCGTCGTCGTCAGATCGATCGCGTCGTTGGCCGGGAGTCGATAGCGGCGATGCGACGCCGATGCAAGCAGGAAGCGGCGGCTTGCGCCGGCGAAGGTCTTCGTCGTCCGAACTATCAGTTATTTCGATAATGCCGAGGTCGACATTGCTGTGGCGCGGCGCTGCCGGGAGAGGCTGTTCTTCCTCGGAGTCGGAGCTACTGTACAGGATGCGGTGCACGCGTGCGCGTTCGAGTCCGGGTTTGCGAGGGCGATAGTCGGGTCTTTGCAGTAAGTCGGTCATCTCATTAACTTTAGGGATCGACAAAAGCTTCCATGCGCACCGGTCAACCTCCGACTCTACGTCGCGTCCATCACTACTACAGGACTTTATCGAACACGAGCGCCGCGATGCGAATGGTATAGCAGAAAGGGATGCACTTCTTCTCCTGCTTTGTGGATTAATATCGAGGCGGTGGGAGGTCTGGTCGAGCATATAGTCACCTCGGCTTGGACTTGGATGGCACATCCGAGTCTTCTTCCGAGCCGGAAATCTCTATTATACTCGTCATCTATACGTGCGGGCGACTCACGACCGGGTTAAAAAGGAATCACAAAGAGAGTGTGTGAGATCAAAAAAGGTCAACACGGTGGCGGGAGCAAAAAGTCGCAATTGACGCGTTCATCACATGACGGGATGCTGCTGCGTGGACACTCAGTGAACAAACACACTGTGAACACTGATAACGGCCGCCGCCGATGACGACAACGACGACGACTCGGATCACCCCCGCAATAACGCCCCTACCCCAAACCCACCACTACATCCGTTTCTCCATTTCGCCCCGGCTAGACAGCGCAGGCGCAGACGGAGGCGCGCTCCAGGTCCGTCGCACGCTCCAAAACGCCCTCACGCAGTCCTTCGGCGTCGCGCTTTCCCATGTCTACCTAGACGTGCTCTGGGTCGCCCCTTCTGGCGCCGAATGCGTCGTCCGCACCAGCCCATCGTAAGTTCAGAATAGTGCTGTACCGTACGATACACGGTATACAGCCTTTTTATTAGTATTGCTATTCACTGTACTGCATAGTGATGCTGCAAGCGTTATGGCCGCCGTTGCAGTGGCTAATGGCAGCCCGCGTTTCTCCGCATTGAAAGAGTCGCCTTGCTTGCCCTCCGTCTCAGGGGAAAGTGGGAAGATCTTCTGAAGAGTGAAAAAGCACGGTTACTAACGGGTGAGCCGTGGTCCTGCCGGGGTAGCCACACGGGGCTACTAGTATGAGACTCCTATGCTGACTATAGTATCATTGCGATGCCTCGCGCCATAGACCTTTCCAGCAAGAAAGAGGCCCACGATCCAATCACAAATGCGGCTTGATATCCAATGCTTAGATCAAAGTCAACTTGACAGGCGCTCGACACAAACCGAAAGTTGTCTTTTCGGTTCAGGAACTGGGAAACGAATATGTGGGCCAAGGGCACAGGGCAATTGACACGAGTGTAGAAAACGTATAGAGAATGACATGACATGACACGGGGGAGAGATAACATCAATGCTGCCCTGAAGGGACGATGTGCCAATGTCGTGAAACGACCGAAAGGGGATATCACTATGTGAACCCTGCGTCCTGCGCTTTTAAGCGCTCGCGTGCCCACTCTACGAAGTCATCTATCGTCGACGGCCATGCGGCTGTAGGGTGAAATGAGTGTATCAGCACTCGGAGCGCCCATACAGTATGCAATCGGGTAAATGGGAAAACGTACCTTCCATGTCGTAGGTCTCGAACTTTGAGTCTATCGAGCGTAAGAAAATGAAGAACTACGACGCAAGTCAGTACCATCCGCATAGATAACAAAAAAAATGCACGCGCCATCGCCCATGTATCCTTGCTGATACCCTTGATGCTCTTCTCCTTCAAAAACTCGTACCATAATTGCGTGTGCTCGTCCGTCCACCCGCCGTTGACTTTTGAAAGATCGTTGTCCTGTATGCGGAGCGCACCGCCTTTGAGGCCGAATGGCAACAACAACCCCAAAAGCCTGCGCGAGCTCGATCCCGAGGCTCCGCTGGCCCTCAGACCGCGCGAACTCAAACGTGTAAAGATACACGCGGCGGAAGTAATCGGGATCCGACGCTAATTTCTTGCGGAGGCGGGGTATCGAGGTCTTCATCCCTTCAAACGATTCAACGCTGTCCGTTGTGGTGTGTTATCCGATTGATCAGAGTGGAGATAGGCGGGGTGTATGCGGGGAATGGAGACGTAAGATGGATTTGTGGTACCTACCCGAGCCCCTTCCATCCCTGTATCCAGCTCGTCTTCCTCCACCGCCCGACGCTCGGAGATTTAAGTTCGCAAGCGACGGCGAGGAGAACGACGTCTTCTGGATCTACGCCGAGATCGTTGCACAGGTTCAGGGTACCATCTACGGTGATATCGTCGTCGATGCGGTCTGATGGCGGTATGTGAGAAAACGGTGGGCCAGGGCAACGGGTAAGAGTTGCACACCCTTGTATTTGTTGAAGAGTTTCTCAACTTCACTGGACGAAGGTGTTGGTGCGTTCTCCCTGGTATTCATGTATGATTGAAGAGCGGTATCGAGGCGGAGATGCTTATCAAGATACCGCCTTGCCTCCCGCGAACTGAAAGCATTGGACATTCTGATACAAGTGCTAAGGGGAGGACTGAACAGAGGTACATACGTGGCTCCGGTGACCCTGACGAACTCCCTGAGGTCGCTGTCCTTTCTGGAGAGCCGAGACTGCCGGAAGATGGCGGAGATGAGCGGGAATAAATTCCCCGATGAAAAGGACCACCGCCGACGAGAAAGGGAAAGGCACGAACCATTGTGAAGTTCTTGAGAAATGAGATGGAGGCCGCGATGAAAAGGGAGAGGAGAGCGGTCCAGAATAGTGTGGATATGGACAGGGCAATGGGCACCGGAGGCGTGAGCAAGAGCAAGACAAGCATCCGCTCGCGGAGATGCCGAATGCCGAATCCTCGCTTATCCGGTCTTTGCCGTCCGACGCTGCACAACACACCTCACACCCACCACGCACAAAGTGCTAGACTCAAAATACACCTCTTCGCGCCCCAAGCCTGGCTCTTCTTGTCGATATCTATAGACACCTGCTTTCCTCCGACAACGTCCTCGGCGCCCGTGCCATGTACACAGTATTTCATGAGATGAGATCCGCGAGGCAGCAACACGGTACGTTCTAGAAGCCTTCCGCAGCAATTCGACGCGGCACGAATCACACGCGAATAAGGCCCGGTTTCGACGTTGTCGCAATGGGCCAAGGGGAGGGTACCAAACCGCGGTAATTACAATCGTGGGTGTGTCGTCGTCGTAGATCATGGCACTGATTGGCCCCTTTTTGCTGCAAGTAAAACGCAGATCTCCACGCTGGGAGTGCTCTGCGGTTTTAGCTCGAGGGTCAACGACGAAAGAGACTTGCCAAAAACCAGGAGTGTGTCGGCAGATGTCCCGTCCGCGGAATATCAAGCGAGCGCGGGCTTCTGCGGTGCACGCACACACAGAGATAAACCTGGATGGCGATGGAATCGATGGTTATAAGTGTTCTTGGGTGCATCTATGGGCTCCTGTTTGGGCGATTTAGGGCTCATTATCGCCTGCGCCGCATTCTCCCTGGACGTCCCTTCTTGCGCTCCTTAAGGCTCGACGCGAATCTGGGGTCGCCCGCCCAACGCCTATTATCACCGACCCGAGCCCCCTCTGTATCCGTCCGTGGCCGGTGAGCGACGCCATGATGTCGCCATCAAGGAAGCCCCGATTGGTCGCGCTACTCGCGCTTCTCTTTTCCAGAGTCGTATGAGCAGCCGTTGACTCCGAGATAGGGTCCCTAGGTCGAAGGTCGATGAGCCAGATGGCCAGGGCAAGATTAAGACGCTCTGAGTAAGTCATTTCCAAGTCCTATATTGCTGTATTTCTCGGAGCGGGTCGACGCGGCCTCGTATAGGTATTCCGTATGGCTCATAATAGTTGCGGACTGATGCTGATGACAATTGCGCCCCAGGCCGTTTGCCAATTGGGGCTATGGCCCTACGCCTTGATGGTCAGCGTTATTAGATGCACAAGACACCCAGATAAGAGTATGTATAAAAATGATCAGAACAAAGGATTCTGGCTACGATCATGGTTCTTATGTGATGATAATGACCTCCTATGTCCGCGTGGTCATTCTGGGAGTGGCGTGGTAGCGCACCAGCGAACCTTAGAACGCGTCCTTGATCGATTCCATACAAACTAATCCAGTCACCGGGCTTCTCCAGTGTTTCTTGCCCCTCCAGGCAAGTCCTCAGGCGCATTTCCGCCCTTGGCCGTGATTCTTGCGCTGCCACTTTGCTGGCCACTTTCCCTATCTCTACCGACCAGGTGGCGATATCCGGCTTCTTGGCGCCCTTCTGTGAGTGTCTGATATCCGTATCAAGCGGAGAGGAGAGAGGGGGGACGTGTCATCCCCGCCTAAAACTGGGGGAGGACGTGCTTTTTTAGGGACGAGAAGCAAAGAAAAAAAAAATCACAATCCAGGTTCTTTCTTCGCGTGGTAACCGGGAGGCGCCTATTTCTCGCGCCGACTTTTGCAGGGTGGGCGAGCAAAAATGCGTCATACTGCTGTAAGTAGATAGACGCCGTGGACTTCCCCGCTTGTCATGTCATGCCATTCGGTAAGACTGCGTGCGTCCGGTGTTGGCCCGATTATTAATAGAGGGGCGAAGGAACCAGAAGGCCTTGCAAGGAACGTGTGTGTGTGTGTGGTGTGATCTTGAATGCTGCCTGCCACAGTGCCACGTCAGCGCGCATCAGCCCCCGAGCCTCCTAGCCTAGCCAGATCAATGCATTTCTGCCTGAGTGCGTAGACCACCCAGCCGGGGGATATGGAAAGGGCGTGGGCGAGAGGGGGGCGAAAGAGGCATCAACGATTTCGTCCCAGGTCAGACCCAAAAACCTGGACGTTTGGCCATGATTGGGGGCTGAGGGGCTCCCTTTCATGGGCTGGTTACTATCCATATCATACCTGCCCATATCGAAACTGTTGACTTCCAGGCCGCGATCTTCCCACAGCTGTCCATTTACGCCCGCGTCTACCCATGCATGCGCTATCTATTTACGACTTCGCCGTACCCCCATCTACCAGTAAATTTCATTTCGGGGGGGAAAGAGGGGCTAGTAGTACGCTCATGTCACTCGAGTCCGCGCATCTAGGCACTGAGGCGAGCCGCCCGCGCGTGTGAATATCGCACTTGCCATTGCCATATACATAGTACTTTCAGCTTCGTGGCTGCACCTCCACCCCAAGTCGTTAATATTGTACGCGTCAACGTCAAGCCCACCCCACCCTCAAGCCCTAGAGCTCTTAGAGGGTCATCATGCCGCACGAACCGGCAAACGGCGTCTTGAGAACCACCACACACTTTGACGGGAACCCCAAACGCACCAACCTTGAACGCGCGCGCGCATACGTGTACTGTATACGATCGTCTCTTGAACCAAACCTGACCAGCCTGTGCTGTTCTCATAAATCCTATGACACAGCACTACCTCCCCGATCGATTCAACGTCTCTGGGTGGTGGGCGAATGCGCCGGCAGGAAGCGAAGAGAGAGAGAGAGAGGGAAAATCTCTCGCGTTATACCCCTGTCATCTTTCCATTCTCCCTTTGAAACAAAGGAGGTGAACAGCACAATTGTCTCATCGCACATGGCACATGCGGTCTAGAACGTCCTCCCAATCGCGGGGAGGGTCAGGCGAGCAGGTTTGGCAGACGAGCATCCATCTCTTTCTCTTGCCCCCATTAGTTCCGCCGGTCTAGCGGGGCTGCATATAGGAATGTCGCCTCCGCGCTCGCGGTCCATTGCCCATTCTCTTGCGCCGACGCTACCTCAACTCGGCCGGGCGGATCCACAATACAGCAGTTCAGCACCCGTGACGCGCCACATAGCAGCTGTGCTAGCCGTGTGCCTTCGGCTCCTTTCACCCGCCATCACCCAAGACCCGACCCGTCAAGGGGAAAGAACCGAGAATCCAAGAACCGACGTCATTTCTCAGAAGAACAGATAGAACCTTGATGAGAACTGATACGGTTGGTTATTGACACACGCTACTTACTGTCAAGAGTGTACATCGGGGAATGAGGGGAAGGCATCGAGAATCCATGGAGCGCATGAAAAAACTTCGATGCATCGACGATGACTTTGAATGGCCGTCGACTGACCAGCCGTCCTAAGATAGCTCTAGCCTCTCGCGCCTGCCTTGTCCGGCTGGTGAGTTAGGAGCCGCGTTTACGTTTCGCGTCTGTCTGCCATGCATGCAGGGGCGGCGCAGTCAGTAATCTAGTAATCGGTTGGTAGTGTGGAGGGTCTTTGGACGCGCTTCGATAAATCGTTTCCAGGCGATAACACTGCAAGGCACAGCAAAGGCACGCGTGCACGCGTACACCCGCTACAATCAGCATGGCCAGGTGGGGCATGTCGTGAAAATGTGGGGCGTTACGGTCTTCTTTTCCATTTCACTGAAGGGAGAAAGCGAGGAACTCCGCGCCCCTTTTTCTCGCCTTTTAGGCAGTGCTTTCATGTCCGCATCCGATCCGAGTCACTGGTCCTTTTGCAGCAGTGATGATATTCGAGTCATTCCCCCACGCACGTTTTTCACCGGGCCTTCTGCATGACGGGCCACCCACCATAAGAGGGAACACTCCATTCTTCGTTCCTTCTTTCTCTTTGTACATAAGAAGCCTGCCCAAGGTTTGGCGCCCTCGGGGGTCGGGGAGGGGAAAAGCAATCTGCTGATCAAGCCATCGTGACCATAGTCTTTGCGCTCTCCTTTGCCAAATTGCCAAATTCGAATTTCGACACGTTTGTCGACTCGGACACGGCGACTTGAGTTGGGAAAGGAAAGGGGAGTTGTGAAAGGGGCCCCCCTTTGCCCTCTGCCCTGCTCTGACCATGACATAAAGTCATGATCGACAAGGACAAATGGCATTGCGCGGGGTTGAGAGGCGTTGACGTTCCCAGTGCAATATGGGGAAAGAGAAAGCGCCAATCCACATATCCTCGGAAATCGCGATTGACAACAATTTCAACTCTGTCCTGACTCGCCGCATGTAGAGCCTCGGCCCTGTCTTTGATTACAGCATGTGGGAAGAAAAGGATTATTTCATGCCACTCTGCCTAAAACACATGTACGAGGAACATCCGCTGTGGCGTTGTGAGCGCCAATGGCACCACATGACATATACTACAGCTGGGGTACTTGTGCTACTGTGTTCCGATCACAAACAAGACAAAACAACTCGGTCCTGTTTCTCCATCTGGGCACGGGGTCGCAGGACCGGAATCCCGGATGTGGGGTCGGGTGGGGAGAATCGAGCGCGCTTCGTGCTTCACTGGTGGACCGGACCAGCTAAGAAGAGAAGGAACCTTGGAAGGAACGCAAAAAGGGAATCAGTCCAAGGACAAAGAGCAGGAGCCCACTGTTACATCCACGGGCAGTGCATCACCAAGGTGCCAGAAGCTTAAAAGGGAGCAGGGGAAGCACTAGGAGAACGCCCAAGCAAGCGACTCCAGGGTCAAGTCTGCTTAGTTCAGTTTCTTCACCCTCTCGCATCTCCGATAAACGTCTCCCTCAGCAGCGAAAGCAATATCACCAGACTGGCGTTAGCTGTGTCCTTGTGAAGATGAAAGCGTGGCGGGGAAGTGCCATCGTGCCATCCTTGCAGAACGTCATCTACGTGCCGGACCTCCCAGGAATCTTCTATCTGTCTTGGTCGGGATAATGGCGTCCAGACCGAAAACGCCCTTGCGGCCCGCAGGGCAGCCTCCAAGGGGCAAGGTACGGGAAATGGATATCATCAGAGACACGCACCACGCCATGCAAACCTCTGAGTCTTCTGCTCGAAAGCCTATGTTCACATTCTCTCATCGCACCGCAGTAAACTTGCTACCAAGTCTGGCCAATCCAAATTCCGCAAAGCTTACCGCCTCGTGCATAACTTCGTGGCGACTGTCCTTACCATAAGTTGAGACGGTAATAGGCTTGTCCGTTGTTTCGCCTTGTAGACGAGATGAAGTTAGCGAGATCAAGAACACTCACGGTTTCCTGTGACCCACCCATAAATAGAGCGGCGCTTGGTTTGATAGTCAGTGTCCTCGATGTCACAAACCACAAAACAAGTCGCTAAAGGAAGACGAGGCAGAGGTTGAAGCAGAAAAAGAGCTGGGAGGTCTGGGAGTAGGCGGAGCAAGTGAGTTTTAAGGTTGGGGAGGAAGCACGTTCTGAGATTGGGAGGCAAAGAGGAACTGAAAGAAAGAGATGGCCATCCCTAGACTTTCGGTCTTTACAGTCATGACCACATTTTCCCCAGCTTCCAACTGCTCGAAGCTTATATCGATGCGAGAGGTCTGCGTCATATCGGCATCGGCACAGATGCTATCGTGGTCACCACACGACGCGTGGTGGGTCAGGTGAGCGCGGCGCAGTGGGGGGCAACATGGACGTACCTCTTGACGTACCTCCTTCATCACCTTGCTCACCCCTCTTCTGTACCGTGGTGCCATCCCTCCCTAAAGATCCTGGAACATGGATATGGCTGTGTGACACAACTCACACAACTTTCACATCCCGCTCTTGTTTGCTCCCCGCAACATACATACAGTACCGTCCCAGTCCACTGGGGACGTTGGTAACATGTCGGGTTTTGATTTTCCTTTTCCGGAATTGCCCGCAATTTCGAATTTTCGCCAGGTCGTGACTCCCTTGAGTGGCAAGTCTTCACTTAACGTGCTCAACGCTTAACGCTCGACGTTCAACGTTCGACGTCGATCCCTGCGATTTTGCGCATTTCAGCATCTTCTATCCTACCCTGCATCCATTGCCTATGTCCCCTTGCCCAAACATGCCTCCGTCATCCCCAGCCTATCAAACATATCATTCCTCACCCCTTAATACCCCAGGGCCTCCCCTTCACTTAACTCCAACCTCTCCTCTGTGCCCGTTTCCTCAATTACCATGGCCTCCCCCCTAGCTCCTGGCCATTGCGCCTCCTTGCTTGCTGGTCCTGTACCGGCGGTGTTTGGTCACCTCCGTCACTGGTGTATGCACACTGTTGCTCCTGGTGTCTCGTTTAACATCTCATCTTGTTTGACTTGATCACCTGCAACCAATAGTTTTGGCGGCGGCAAGAAGAAGCGGGAAGTGAAAGGCAACGCCAGAACCCTCAAGGTGCCGGTGCTCTCAGCATGCAGGAAGTCGGAGTGGTGCTCCCAAGGCTCTCCAGGTGTGCACCTTCCTGGTTTCGGGACCGTGAGAGTTGGGTTCTGTGTGACTTTTGGTATCACTTCTCGGCCCCTAGTAGCAGCTAGCCCCCTCCACCCGCTCTCCTCGACAGGCTCACAAATCCCAACCCCAAGATACGCCCGCATGTTCTCGCACTCGCCGCACACTGCACGAACGCTGCGTTCACAGCGCTCGCGCTACCAACTCCCACCAAAGCGGGCGCGGCCCTCGTCGCAGGCCTGCTTTGAGTCACTGCGTATGGGTGCTCCCCTGGAACTTTCATATCCCTCTTTCCCAGTTGTCCATCACTCGCGAGGGCGGGACAATAGCCTCGACACTTCAGCCAGCTCCCACTGTCCACGCCTTCGCATCCACGTTTCCAAGTCCCGCTCCTTCCACCCGCCTTCTTCGTCTATGCGCCTCTTGCGTTCTTCCGGTTCACCTTTGACACCCTCCAATCGTCTTGTGCTTCTCTTTTCCCACATCACGATCCGTTCTCGCATGTACCTCCGTCCTCTTATTTTGGCCTTTCAGGTCTCTTCCCTCCTTCATCGAGTTCTACGCCGCCGTTAACTGGCTCAGACATGGCACACCTGATGCACCGGGGAGCACTATCACTTATCATGGTGTCTATCCCATGAAGGCGCTGCTCGTAGTGTGGCCATCGGATGCACACTTGAGGCGGACCGTTCTGGCAAAAAAGTGAGGTCAGAGCTCAATTGCCGCGCGTCTCGAGGGCCCGGGCGGATATCGAAGACCCCACGCTCTAAGCATGCCGTGACAACAAGCGGAACGGGTGTGGACTATGGGCCACCAGTGGCGATGTCACAGATAGTGAAACAGAAGGCGGTGTCGGCAAAAGCGGATACTAGGTGGTGACTCGGGAGCGTCGGGTAAAGCCATAACCCTACTACCACTCCCACCGGTGAACCGCGTCTATGCAGCCTGTCCTCTCTACGGTGGCGTTGAGGTGGCGCGCTGCCATCCACACCCGCCTCAGCCTCTCCGACGACCTCGATACCTGTATTGCCACCCATGTCCATGTGCAGCTGTGAACTATCTCGCACCGCACTCCCGCCACCAACGCCAGGTGGCGCGTGTACTGTGAACTACGGTAAACAACCCACGCGATTACCCCAACTCGCTTCATCCTCCACTGCATATCAGCAGTTAGACTCTTGAGCCCTGAAGCTCTCCCCACTCAAAAGGATCCACGCAGAGCAGAACCTATCAGATGGTGGGCGTGAGAACAGGTTGTCCATCGTTTGTGCCCCTAGAGGAATCCAGGACTATTAGGATGACCGTCGTTTGGTTCTTTGTCTGGATCGCCAGAGTCACACCCGCCGGTGGTGCCTGAGGAGCTACCAAAGGAGAAGGCGAGTATCAGCGCTAGTCATCCAAAGTTTGAAACCCTACGCGTCTCTTGTTTTGTTCTTTTCAATACCGGGATATCCTATATTCCTCGATAGCCGCTATTACCCTCAGGTCCCGATACGTCATCTAGTCGTGATGAGCCGCCTATCAATTCTCAATGCCAACGGTCATGATTCCGGCACCTGTAACTCTCACGCCTGCTCCGCAACAATTCAATTATACATTGTGCTGGTCCCACCTACCTCGGAAGGACTGCAGATGGACAAACCAGCGTCGGAACGAACTCTCGCAGACTCTTCCCTCTGCTTCCCAAACGTTTTTGCACGACAATCATCGCCGTTCCACCACCTACCACACAACCACCGCGAGAGAAGCGCGAGAAACTGCCGTTCCCGGCGCACCCCTACAGTAATTGCGGCAGCTGTCTCAGTAGGCGAAGATGAGTCCAAATCACAGATCAGAACAGCGATCATCCTGCAACCATCACCGCCACCAGCATCACTGGCAAAAGCCGTTCCAGCTTGCGAAGCCCCTGGCGGCTTAACATTTTGCATGTTTGCTCGCCCGTCAATAGGATTCTGGTGGCGGTGGCGGTCATGTCGGAAAAAAATCAAGAAGCCTCTACTGCCGCGGTTGCGCTTCTTCCCGTTCTGCTCAGCGGTGACCCCTAATCTTCATTTTTCTTCCGGTAGCAGCGTGTTCACGCCTGTCTTTGAGCCACTGCAACAGCCACTGCAACCATCACCACCACCACTACTACCCACAGGCCTCATTGGTGGTGCACGCGCCGTTGTGCAAGGCAGTGCTTGCAGTGTACATTCAGGGCCTTGTTCAGGGCAAAGCATATTTCAGCTCGTGTGAGCAAATGTGACAGTCCGTGACGCCCCTGTGACCATACTACGAAAAAGTCTTTCATACGAAGATAAGATAAGGACCGTTCACGACATGAATGAATGAATGAATGAAGCATGCGTGGGGGATGTGATATGCGTGCCTGCTGCATGCGGCAACCTGTTCCGAGCGTCAGGACTCAGGAGCAGGGAGAGAGATAAAACCGAATGAAATGGAGAAAAGAAGAATCCCGTGGCCAGGCCCTGCTGCCGCCTGCTGTTTCCCTTCACGACCAAAAATGAATGAACCGGAGCGCTCGTTCCGACGCACAAGGGTGGGTGCCCCCGTGGTGCCGTGCAACGCCATCCGTCCCATATGCTCTGCCCTGGCCTGGCCCCAGCCCTGGCGAAATTCGGAAATACATTGGTATCTCCAATAGGGGGAGCCGGGGATCGTCCTTAACGGGCAAGTGCGTACGCAGTTGCCTGTGCCAGCCAGTGCCAGGTGCCAGTGCAGTGAGTTGTAGCCTACCTGTAGGGGCCCGGCCGATGGGAGCGAGACCGATGGAATCTTGGCAAATTCAGAGGATCACGATCGGGCTCAAATGGGTGGCGGCTTCTGATAATCTCCCAATACGGATCTTTGTTCTTTAGGAAAGCTCAAGAGAGAAGAGGACATATTATATAATTTCATTCTTGGTAAGGCAGAGAAGCTGAAGCAGATGCGGCGCGAGCGCAGCACAGCGCGCCTTTCCTTTTTCCCCACCTTCGTCAGTCAATTTCCAACCGTGCTGCGTCATGTCCGACCGAATTGCCAAAGTCTCTTCCATAGATCATCATCATCGTCGGCTCTTTATACGGTTTCTGTTCCGCGGGGGGAAGCATCAAAGTGAACGTGCCCGTCTATAGCCGTTGCGATCGCAAGTCAATGTGCATATACGGAGGGGCAAAGCCAAATGCGCTATTGGATTTGGTTGGGACATTGTGTTAGTCACACAGCATGTAAGAAAGCAGGCGGGCACAACAACGTGGCGTATGGTACACAGGGGTAGAAAGTATGAAACAAGTCCGACCTAGGGCCTGAGTAACAAGAGATTATCTATGTGAGAAAAAGAACAAAGGGAGAAGTGATGAGAAGAGCGTAAATGACGACCCTCAAAGAAAAAGACCAAAGTGGGTCAAAAGAACCGGTGTGATCGAGAGCGAGGGAAAAGAGACAATAACTCCGAATGATAGATACCTATTTCACAACGACCCGTCTCGTGTGTTTTCCTGCACGTCGCCGTTCCCCATGCGGCGTGGGTCTACGCCACGACTGATCATCGTCTTCGCGCATGTCATCGGACATCTTTTTGTGTTTGATCGGAACCGATCAGCCAAGGTACAGCGTAGCCAAGTCATAAGTGACTCACCGGAGGAGGCGCGTTTCGCACCATTGTAGCTGGGTGGTGGGGTGGCGCATAGCCAGGCGGTGCTACCGAGCCTGTGGCGCCAATTGGGGCACCCCGTGGCATATCCGGATGGTGGTGTGGATATGGTGGGACTGGGTGAGGCGGGGAATGCATATGCGCGGGTGGCGCATGAGCGTGTTCTGGAGGCGGTTGCATGGCTTGGGGAGGAAGCGGGGGAGGAGCGTGTGAAGGCCAGGCATGAGGAGCTGAGACAGGCTCTTTGCCTTTTACGTTGCGCGAACCACCAGCCGAAGGAGGAAAGTCAGACTCGACGCGCACGCGAATGATCTCCTTGCCGGCCTGGGCAAAGAACTGGTGTTCCTGACGGCGGAAATATAAACTTGTGGATCCCTGCTTGAGGAAGAGAGGCTGCTCTGGTGGTTGAGGGGGGAAAAGGCGCATCAAATCGTGCCCGGTAGGAGGTGGGGGGTAATTCCTTGGTGGCATTGCCTGACCATTGGAGACATCGAGGTCTAGGGGCTCACCAGTAAGAAAAAAAAAGGAAAAAAAGGCGCTGGGCGCGATGACGAGAAGGCTTACGTGGAAGTGAGCTTGGCGATATCGGTCTTCGAGGAGGAGCCTGGGCACCGTTGGAAGTATGTTGGATAGGAGGTAAATGGGACGACGGGGGGCTCATGTTGTGATTTGGTGGGGAGCCTGAAGAGCGCGACGAGGGTGAGCGAGAGAGCTCTGAGACCGGACGAAGATTGTACTGCTGCATGGAGGAGGCGCGCAGGACAGGGAGAGAATGTGATATGGGGAGGGGAGGCAAGAGTGGCGAAGGCGTTATATACGTGGAGCGGGATTTGTATCTACGATCGGTTGTGATCTTCTGGGCATCGAACGAAAATGGATAAAGGACCGGACGGAAGTGATGGATTCGATTTCGATTCACGAGGCGAAACGGAAGGGAAGCGTTGGGGGGAAAGGGACGAAAAAGAGCAGGGAGGTGATCAAATTGGAAGCTGTGTTTCATTCCGGGCCGCGGGTTCGCATCGCAACTTGTCAGTCGGTTACATAACAAGGTGCCTACCCAGTCTTCAGGTCCGTCGAACTGCCGTCGTCCGTCCACGATCAAAAATCAATCAACTGTTCCCCAAAGCTGCCTCGTGCGCTCCGGGAATCCGGCGCGCGGCCTGCCCTGATCCTTCCCTTGACAGAAACCGCTCACTTACCCATTGCGATCGCTCGTCCGGGTAATTGGCCATAGCCCGTTCACACGCGCCGCATTCGGTTAATTGGGTGCAATCGTTTCCCCCCCCTGTAACGGCCGGGGCCCCCCTCGGCTGACCGACCACGGTCCCAGTGGTCATGTCATGTCAGATCATCACCCAGGGTAATCACCTGCCTGGAAATAATAACAATCGGTGAAATCACACTCTTCTTTTCCAAAAGGCACTCCATCTTCTTCTTGAATTCGTTGCCCTCCCCCGCACGCGCGCCTTTCCCGCACGGTAGGCGCCCAAGCTATCGTAACTGATAACCGGATACCCCGTCGACCTGACAAACAGCTGCGCCCGACCCACTGCCTTTATTTCAACAATCGCATCCGTGCGGTGCACGAACATTCCTCGGCGCTATCCTCCAAGGCTCCTGACTATGACCGCTCGACGTTTTTCCGCCGGCCGGACTTTGCTCGCCCCGGCTCGCTCGTTCGCCAACCGACCAGACCACCCTGTAGCGGAAAAGCCACAAGTCGGTGCTGCTGTCAGATCTCGGGTCGGGGAGGAAGGGGCAGAGATCGCGCCAATTCAATACAATTACAATATATAATAATTATTTTTATCTTTATTTTTTTACATCTCTTTTGACAGCAGTTTGGCAGCTGGCTCCTGGAGCGATTCGCCCAAAGCCAACCCCTGCCTGTCACAGCAATCCCCCGTCCTTAGCGTCGTGTCATTTTCCGAAATTTGTCTCGATACCCACCATCTTTTTTGATCGCTCTATTCATGGCAGTCCACTCCCACCTCACCGTGGTCTAGAACACGGCAACGCCCGGCATGGCCTAGTCGATGTGAAATTTCCAACCGTGCGGGCGCCTATTTGCCCCAAAGTCATCTAAAGCCACCGACTCCTCCACTATCCGATTATCCAAATACACCAGCCAATCACGCTGTGCCTGCCCTTTCCGTCCGTCCCAACCACAAATCTTGATCCCTCTCCGGCGCTCCCGTCTCTCCAAGTTCCCCGTGTACCTCCCCACTGTAGTAGCCCACAGTATTATTATTATTTCTTCTTATCGAGATACTTGTACTTTCTCCTCCGTTGTATGACAGATCGAATCTCTGCATTCCATTTCGTTTCGTCGTTGATAGCGAGCCGACAAACGAACGACAGGCCCCACCTTTCGTTTTGAAACACCTCCACTCCCCCCGTCGTCCACGGCCCGTTACTTACGCCCTCGTAAGCAAAAAAATACACACGATTGGAAGTAAACGCAATCTAGCCTCTCCTTGCCTTGCGGCTCTGGGATTGGATTGGACATGATACGCACCACGTCCGCATTGCGCGTGCACACTTCCCTGGGACCTTGTTGCGGCGGCGCAATTGCAATGATGCCTTTTTCCCCCAATCCCACCCCTTACCAGTACTAGTAGCGTTTGGGCACCACCAGAGCGCCTAGAGTACCCCGTTGACGCACAAAACGCCACGTTACACCTTTTCCTCAATCTCCTTGCAGTGCCCATGGGCGGCAAACACCCTCATGATCACATTGTTCTTGTTCCACTCGTCTGTTCCTTTTTGTGCCCAAGAGCATGGACAATGGACATGCGCCCGTGCGTTCCTTCCACAGTGCACGTATGGGGAAATTGTCTAAATCCCGTTCCCTCCCAAAGGATAATGAGATCGCGTGCGCTTCAGTTGCTTGCATCTTCTCACCGCCTGCATTGCTCCATACCTGCCTCACCGCTCTAATATGAACATCTACTAAGCGCAAGACCCCCGCCACGATCTCGGAAACGACCCTCCAACCCGCACGTTTTCCCTTCCTTCCGCCTCGGAGCACCCGTCGTCCCACCCGACCCGTTACAACAGCCCTGACGTGCACCACGCCGCGGCGGCGTTCAGCACCTGCCCCATTGAAACAACCACCGCCATTTTCCTGGTCATGATGGGGAGAGTTTTTTTTCGTCGTGTTTGGGCTGTTGTGCCGTGCCGTGTGCCACATCTATCTATCATTCTATCAATACAATACAATACAAAATACTTCCTCGGTCGCTCAGCTCCGACGCGACACGATTCGATGACTCACAACTCAAGTGTAATTTGCGGCGCTGCGCTAACTGTACACGCCACCGCCTCTTTACAGTAATAGCACCGCTACAAGCACTAGCCGCAGCCCGTCAGTCGCTCGCTTCGCTTGCTATACAGATAACAGACCTGACTCCTGTAAAACGATCATCAAAAAAAAAAAGATCGACCTCCGGTCGGCAGAATCCTCCAACAACACGCTATGCCTTTTCTAAACCAGCCCCTGAAGGCAAGGAAAGACCGTCTTATCGCAGGCTGGGTGTCTCCGATAGTCGCGCCTCCCTGCCCTTTGAAACGTGGCGCGCACACACGCGGAACATGCCACACGCATGCAGGCAGCAGCGTGCACCACGCCTGGACTGGACACTGCCGTCGGGTCCCGATTTCTGCTGCTGCTACTAGGCCACCGCCGGCATTCTTTGATCGCAAATTATATATATATTCAACGCCGCGCGCAAATAGTAAGTTGCAACACGGAGACTTTTCTAGAGTTGCATTTCATCATATTACATGTATTTATGATTAAATGATGGGATCGGGAGGATGGACTGGAAGGGTAACGAGGGGCGAAAATAAACCAAGAGAGAAATAATGGGCCCTGTGCGACGACATAAGTCCTGATTGGTTTCATTCCTGGCGTACCGATTTCGAAATTACGATGAAATAATGATCGGTGCATTGACGGAAGTTGACGGAAGTAATGTGACTTCTTCGAAGGAAAGCCATTCCGGTCCTCACTTTCGTTTTTGGAAAGGGCAGCAGCACCTTGTCGTCAAGTTTCGGAGCTGGGTGCTTCGGAAGTTGTCAAGTTGAATGAATAAATAGGGCCAGGGGAATCATGTCCTTTGTCTGAATCTGAACGCCCAAATCTGGACAACACGCCCTGCGTCATGTGGCGAACAAGTGTGACCTCAGCACCTTCACCACCACCGGAATCGAGGAGCCTACATGCTATCCTGCGAGGAAAGCTAGAGCGAATCAAAGCAAGAGAAATCCCCTGACGTACACAGGGTACCACACCAGGCGCCGCGGTGATAGGCGGTTGGGGCGAGCAGCAGTCGTGGCAACGCAGGGTTGGGTGAGTGCGCATAGGTCCCGAATAGAAACAAAAGTGGAGAAACAGAGAAAACGAAAAAAAGCACAGACAAACAAACAAAACGAGTGCCTTCCCTCGACTCGACGACAGTCGGCCGCCAGGGAATGTCATTCGCAACCGGCCAGCCGCGGAGCGCGCGGCAATGCCGACGCTCAACTCAGGCTGCTGCTGCTGCCGCCGCCGCGGCGCCGCTCTTCTTGCGCTTTCTGTCTCTGTCAGAGGTCAGCGCGCCGCCGCCGCCGCCGCCATCACCGTCGCCCGAAGATGTTCCGCGACGATCGTTTCTTTCTCTCTTGAGATTCTGACGCCGCTGCGTTCCATCCTTGATGATGTCGTCTTCTCGCCGTTGCGTCGGGCGCTTTGCGTCCCTGCGAGCGACGTGATCGGATGGTGACGGGTCATCTATTCCTGCGGGCTTGAGGAATTTGGGGGGCATTGGAAGATGATCATTACGAAGATTAGGATTGGGGGGAGCGTCGTCGTTGTGGTTGATCTTGTCGATCCCGCTGGGTGATGGTGCGGACAATTGTGGCGACCGCGGCGACGGCGACGCACGCGCGGGTGAGGCTGGGGTATCACCCCCTTCCAGTTTGATTCCGATCTCGGGTAGGCCGGAGGATGGTGGTGCTTCCCGAATGATTTCCTGAGCGCTTTTAGCGTTGCGGGGTTTGGTTCGCTTAGCTCTTGCCGCCGATGAGCCAGGTCCGAAGCTCGATATCGACGCGATCCGTTTCGAGGCAGGCGGCTGGCGATGCCCTGCGGGGTCCTGCCGAGCGGCAGCAGATGACGATGAAGATCCACGGGAATCCTCGTGTGCGGGAAGCTGCTGGAACGGATCTTTTGTGTCAGGTGGGCCCCAACAGCCTGGATCAAATGTGCGGGCACACCTCCACTTCCGTGACCTCCTGACCTCGTTTGTTCCATGTTCTCCGGCCTCGAAGTTTGACAGGCTGCGGTGACGATCCCGAAGCGTCAATGCAAGACAAAACGAAAGGTAGGTATGACGTTTCGTGCGTCACGAGTGAGCTAGTCATGTGTCAAGGGACAGAAATAGTGGGTTTTTCAATAAGGGCGCAGCAGCCAGCATACCTCGAAGAAGACGGCTCCGACGTTATCCCCCACATCTCCTTGACCTCCGAGGACACCTCCCAATGTGATTCATCCTTGATGACAGGTTCCGAAGAATTGGCCTCAAGTTCCTGCTCTGCGCGCTGGGCATTTTGCATAAATCGAAGATTGAGCGTTCCTTTGCTGATTGTCGCAGCCATGATGACGAAAGAGGTGAGAGGGCCACAACAAGGGCCAAGCAAGCTCAACGTTCTCTTCAGCGACCACAACATATTACGTAAATGAAAATTTGGTAAGCATCACGTGCGACAAACTTTGCACGCGACTGGGATCCACGTGATGTGGGTGAGCGAAGCAGCGTGGCGCATTGTTTCAAACTCAAGTCCACGGCGATGCTGTCAATCGCGACAGACATGACGATTCTGCCTTCTGGCAGACACGTGCGCGTTGCCTCGGAGAGGCAAGTACTTACGGGAAATCTTCCATCATCAATAGATTCAATACAGTAATGCACGACATGCCAAGCCTGGATGCCAGTGGCGTTCTTCTTCGAACGATTCAGTTTGTTGAGGTTATGGGTTCTCGGAGGATTCATCTGTCTGTGGCGCACTGACAAATATCGCATCGGGTCTGATCTCTGACTAGAAAGTAAACAGCAGAGAAAGTCAGAGTGCAAGGGGGGCATTAGCTATCTCCGTGCTCCGTGAAAATCTCATCACTGTAATTGTCATTTTTATTGAAGCCATGCCTACGTGGAGTAGTAGAGCGCTAGGCTCGGCCGGAACTTCTCATGGAGTTCATTTATCACGCGGCCACCTTCTCCCGGCTTATGATTCCTGATCAGAAGTGCAGTTGTCGATTCATAATAACATTAATCCAACTAACATACGGTCGTCGAAAATTGGCAATATCTTCTTGATTTCGGCAAAAAAAGAACCCCCTCTTAACTTTAGGCGGGCTTGCAAAGGCAAGATTGCCAACCCCCTCGAGTACAAAGGAGTGGTACGTACAGTAACGACTTAAGAATGCCTTTCCTTACGGAATGCTGCCAGTTCCGATTTTCTCCGCGTTTATCCATGCTTCTGTTTGCCGGTTGCCAGAGACTATTTGCGCGCTGCTCGGCAACCTCAGTGGGCGCACGACACGACTTCCTAGTTGGTTTAGGAATAGAAAAACTTTGTTTTTCAAGAGTTTCAACTTGACATTCCAGCGACAGACTGTCCACTGTGACAGTGGCCCGAGTCTGCGTGGACGGGAAGCAGAACGATGCAGGTCAGCTGAGACATGAGACGTACCAACGCAGTACACATTGTACGCCCCAGCAACATGAAATCAAAACACGAGCAACTTGGACGCCTGCATGTCAAATATGCTACCGGCTATACTGGGTCCAGGAATCGAAGCCACAGGTGCGCCCAATTTGTGGCAAAAGGAAGGGCGCGCGCAGATAACGGAATCATGATCGGTGATACAAGTAAACCAAGGGAGAAGACATTATCCTGTATGTCATGTGCATGGATCAAGGATCATTCAGTGGGGCGCGCTCGTGGGTTACCCATTGCCACCGAAGGGTCCATTATAGAAAAAGAAAGCGCTCGGTTGATCATTCGTTGGTTGTTCGTGTGCGTCTTCTCGGTGGCATTTCAGATGTGGCCACTGTACTTTAGCCATCCGGGGGCAAAGAATATGTCTACTGAACCCCACCTCAGTTGTCGCAGAGACAGGGCTCTACCACGAACAGCAGACACAGTTCCGTTCCAGTCCCGTTGCATTTAGACAGGACCCGCCATTACGGCGTCCGGCATACATACGAGAACACGCGCGTGCAGGAGATGTCATATGCGTTCAGATGCGGTCAGGGGATGCTGGCATAGACAGGTTCCCTGTCCGCCGCTGTCATCGTCAGTACGGTACGGGTAAAGTCCGAGTACCGGACCTACCTATTGGAAAGGTTACAGTCACGGTGAATGAAGCCGTCCCGACCCAGTACGTCGTCCATGATACTTCCAGCGAAAAATCCATCAGATCTACAGTACCTCACTCACGGCAATGCTGCCGCGAGTCGGTCAATGCTAGAAAGGCGTAACTCAATGGTCGGGCTAAGACCCCCGAAAACAAAGGCGCGCGCGGAAGGGGGGGAGGGGAGGGAAGGAAGGCGTCGGGGCTTCATCTTTGTCTTTACTCGGCTATCGCAACGGCATCAGTGTGGCACAAAGTGGCAGGTGAAACACAACGCCGCCGAGCAAAGAGACCCTTCCTTCCAATCGTGGATCAGAAGACGTCCTATGCATGTACACGTACAGTACGTGGGGCATGGAAGCCCCCGAGCAAAAAAAAAAAAGTCTAGCCTAGGCAAAGCGCAGCGTGCAGTGCAGTGCAGTGCAGTCTGCCAAGCCCATATCCGATTTCGTTGCTCGAACCCCTGGCCCTGGCTCTCCTCGGCGATGCCAATGCGGATACTGTAGCTGTAAAAGAAGGCGCGTGGAGTTGCGACGGCTGAAAGCTGAAATGTTCTCGCCCCATTTACGTTTTTTTTTCTCTTTTTTTGCGCCGCTCTTCCGAACAATTGAATAGAGTACAACTTGTCATAAACGCAAATTGCCTCCGTGCGCAATTTTTGAAATTTCTGTCTGCCGACCTGCGTTGACAATGCGGTGCCGAGGAACCGCAAATCGAGGTTGATTGTTTCGTTTTGGTAGGTTTGGTAAGTTTTTCTACGTGGGCGTTCGACATAAACAGGCTCGGCAACTCACGCGTACTCACGACCCGAGGACTGAGGTCACGTGGTTTGGGCACGTGTACTCTGGAGCCTTCTCTGTTTCATTCATTCTGACCCGCAGGACGACTCGCCTCGATGGAAAGTGTTCTCTTGTTTAACCATAACAGCCCCAAAGTTGGTGGTACATTTACACGAGCCAAGTATTGCTTAGATTCCCACTCATAGGTGAATCCCTCAGCCGTTGAGCTCATCCCTGAAACCTTTCTCGCTCTCCACCTCGCCTGGAATCTCCTCGAGCTGCCAAGCAAAGAGGGATCAACTCGTCTGCAACGCAAAACAGAAAGGAGAAGAAAGCCGAACCTGATCGAGGTCAATAAGCGCCTGCCGAATTACCCCAACGGCCTTCTGGAGGTCCTCCTCAGAGATGACCAACGGAGGCGAGAAACGGATGCTATTTGCAAAGTTTTGTCATCGTTAGCAACATTCCCCGGCATTTCCGGGATACAGATGGTGCACGCAGACATACATATTCACGTGGGTGGGCTTCGCCAGCACCCCTCGGCTCTTGAGCAGCAAGCAAAATTGCCACGCCGTGCGTCCGCGAGAACTCGTGCTCTCGTCGATCACGACAGCGTTAAACAGCCCACGCCCGCGTACCTCTTTGACGAGGGGCGAGTGCAGCGCGCGAATGTCATTTCGGAACTGTTCGCCGAGTCGTAGCGCGCGCTCCGCGAGGCCCTCCTCTACCAGCACGTCCAACGCGGTCATCGCCACCGCACAGCCAAGCGGGTTCCTTTCAAAAGTCGTGTGCGCGTGTGAGAACATAAGATAAGTGAACGGATGGAGAGAAGGCGCACCCGCCGTACGTGCTACCGTGCTCGCCAGGTCGGACACAGAGCATCACGTCCTTATCCGCGAGCACGGCGGATACTGGATATACACCCCCGGAGAGAGCTTTTCCAAGAAGAACCACATCTGGGCGAATGCCTTCGTGCTCCACGCACAACATCTTGCCAGTCCGACAGAGGCCCTAACGGAACCCAAAGATTCAGCACTGTCTTTATAAGTCAGGTATGCCTTACAGTTTGAATCTCATCGCAGATGAGCAAGACATTGTGCTGTGAGCACAGCTCGCGGACTTGGCGAAAGTATCCCGTAGGCGGGACAACAATTCCCGCCTCTCCTTGAATCGGCTCGAGAAGGATCGCAGCGACGTCCTTGCCATGCAGCTCGAGCGCTCGTCGGATGTCGTCAATCTCACCATATCGGATGGTACGGACTGCGTCGCCGTCACGGTAATTCGGACCCACGCCTTCGAGGTATGGTCCGAATCCATTCCGACTCTCGGGGTCTGTGCTCATGCTGCATTATGATAAATTCGTTTCAACAGCACGCGACAACGAGAGTGACGATCGATTCTCACCTGATGACGCCGATCGTGCGCCCATGGAAGTTCCCCGCAGCGCTGAGGACGATCGCACGACCCTCCGTTACGCCCTTCTTCTCATATGCCCACTTGCGCGCGAGCTTGATGCCCGTCTCGACCGCTTCCGCTCCTGTGTTCATCGGCAGGACCATGTCATACCCAAAGAGCTTGGTGACCTTTTCGGCGAAGAGGCCGAAAAGGGAATTGTAGAATGCACGCGAGGAGAGCGTCAGACGCTGAGCCTGCTGCACCAAGGTTGCCACAATGCGGGGGTGGCAGTGGCCTTGATTAACGGCGCTACAGTCAGATCAATGGTAAGCAAATTGTACGCGACAATCGGTCACGAAGCAGAGAAGCAGTGCGTCGCTCGCGCGCCACTCGTCTCAGACACGGAGAACGGGAAGTAGAGATGGAAGATGGGAGCTCGACGATCCACGTGTATAAAGTTGGAATGGAGTAAAAATATTGAACGCTTACGAATACGCCGATAGCATGTCGATGTACTCCTTCCCTTCTGGGTCCCATACCCTGTACTCGATAGGCATCAGTTATGCTGCCCAGGTCATCGCCCAGCTTGACAGAATTACTCACTTGGCACCGAGTCCCCGATCAAAGACGACCGGAAGAGGGTGATAGCTGGAAGGCGCCCGTCAGCGGCCAAAAAGGTATTAGAGTCGACAGGGAACATTACTTGTGGGCTCCAAACTCATGCTCGAGCCGGATCACGTCTGCTGAAGACAAATTTACGAGTGTGCCGCCACTTGGCTGGGCTCGTGACTCGGCCGCTGCAGCAGGGGCCGTGCCAGGGGAGGCGTTTTTGCCGTTGGCATGTCGGGACGGGCCGTTGTCGTCGGGTTGGAGTGCTACGGGTGTCATATCGCTTGACGAAAATCGAGATGAAGGAGTGGATGTCTGATTTTTTCAAGTGAGTCGGGGAGCGAGGAGAGACGACGACGGGGATGAGCCTTATATGGCCAAGGCCGGGCGGACCATGGGCTCGCTCTCCTTCCCGGCCTTCCGCTCTCTGTTCTCTGTTTCTTCCTTACGTGGACTCTCAACTGATCAACTGACATAGCTTAACTGCTCTGTCCGCTCTGGTCTCTTTCAGTCATCCTCCTGGTCTCCAAGAGTCAAAGCAAAAGCGCCCACCTTTGGGTGGGTCATGATATTTCTTCTCGCGCTCAGAAAACATGCATCAAGCCAAAACACAACAGACCTTTGGCTTTATAGCCTGCATCTGACACGCAGACAAGGCAGGACAACTACGCCCCCTCGGGCCTCGCCATATTGAGGCACATGATGTCGGTCTGTCGTCGGAAATGGTTCTAGACCGCAGTATCCCCTCCTGGCATCACTTAGCCTTTAGGACAACTCGAGGTGCGCTTGCCAGCCCTGCGGACCGTTGCGCATCATCATGATCACTCATTTTTCTCACGTTAGGCAGCAATGTTGAGCGCTCAGTACTGTATAGGTGGCGCCATAGCATACACGCAGGCTCCGTTTGACAATTGCGGTGAGTTATCCTAAAGGTGGCAACGAGGTTGCTCGAACTTATCATCGTCTAACAGACCTCCTGCAAGGCCCTCTCGCCAATGTGTAGAACACTCTGAGGGCTGAGCCTCTTGCCTTTTCGTCATGCAAGCTCATGCAAACCCTCGCCGAGGCTCCTATCATTGATCGAGCCAAACGGACAGTCTTCTCAAACCGAGTGCACGTGGGACATGTCCTTTCTTGTTTGGCTACTAAGTACCGACCGTGATTGATAATCGATGATGAAAAGGTCATCAGTTTTGTTCTGACCTGGCCCGAAAACCTTCGTCTGATCTTGCTGAGATCAGAAAACGAAAACTTGCTTCCCGCACACGAGTGTTGTGGGCGTTACGCTAGCCGACAATGCCAGCGCCAAAAGGGACAGCGTGGAAGCTACTCACGGTGTTCATCAAAGTCATCACGTCCGTCGACCCAGACCTTGATCTGACTCGGTAATTCTTTGAGTGTTACCAAGTCGTTCCATTCGGCAACCTGTGCGGGGTATTCGCGAAGTGATCTTTCAGCTACTGATGGGAGAGTGATATGGCGCGAGAGTATACTATCTGCGGCTCTTTCCGTCACGGGCCAGGACGAGGGAGTCCCACCTCAAATTGTCAATTTTAGAGAAGGTGAGATGTCACGTGCCTGGACCTACAGCGCTTCGCGCATTTATTATTGATCGTAACCTCGTCGAAACCTTTCTCAACTGCTACAGGCCGTTTGATGGACATATAGTGCTCGAATTTACAAGCGGTGACCACGGAAGGAGTTGCATCATATCAAGACAAGACAGATTATCATTGAGCGAATCTGGTCTTATGACATGCCACGTAAAGTCAGCTGTTCTCGGTCTCAGACACGGGTAGGACGATACTATGTACACCACACAGGCCACAATCCGTCTTGTCTCCACTCTAGTGCCTATCCTATAAATTGAACTGCTTAATTACGGCAGCATAGTGCTAACCTTTTGCGATGGAGCCAAGATTAGTTCGTGACGTATTGCATCTTTCAAGTGGGGCCTCTCTTCAAGTCTCTTATCCCGATCGCGCGAATGGGTTGGTACTTCGCGGTGAATGACGCCTGTGGCGCCTCATTAATCCTCATTTCTTGCCACCTCTTGAAAGCATCCAACTAGGTGATTTGCGTCATGATACCGGAGTGTCTACTTGGGCGTTTACGTCTACGGCCTGACCCGTCTTGTCCAATTCTCATCGTGCTTACGTGACACTCATCTAACTTTGGAAGGTTCCTTCTTTTGCGCAAGATGGGTCGCTTTTGCCAATGGTTTCTGTTTCCGGCTGCGGTTACTTCGGGGAGGAAGCTGAGTGGCCTGCAGCTTCTCTGCAGGTGACACCACCGCATGACTTTTTTCAAATTACACCTTTCTGATCTTGGTGACTGTTTATGCTCGATCTAACCCGGACTCCCGGGGGGACAAAAAGAAGCCTGAGCTATTACAGTATGTGGAGCGCACTAGTTCTAATATTGATTGGAGCGTCCGAATCCATCGCATCGAGGACAAGAAGCAGACCACCACTGCATTTGATTGAGGGTGCCACAAAACCGTCCAAGTGATCTCTTGTTGCTTCTCCGAGTGTTGACCGCGGAACGGTGTGTCTCTCCCCTGCTCTGATGGCCCAACGATGGGCCAAACCATGGCATAGTCTGCGCATCGCTGGTTAGATTCCCTTCACCTTCTACTGGCAGCGCTCCAACAGCGGCGGGGACATTTTGTGAGTATGGGTCTCGACTTGATAGGGTTGAAAATAAGGACCGACAGGACATACAGTATCCCGAACATGCACAGATAAAGACCCTGGCGTTGACACGCCTTCAAATAAATGCAGGTAACAATAGTATCCAACATTATGCATTCAGTCTGGCATTTGCCTCTCCTTCAAACATTTTTCTTTGTATCTCGACCCTATATCACTCCCGAAACAACCTTAGCAAGGCCGTGATTGTAGGTTCCAACTCAAAACAAACGTTTTCTCAAACTACCAATTGATGGATCCACTATTCAATGGGCTGTCCTTTGTGCAGCCTTACATTGTGACGATGAGGACGAGTGAAAGGGGTGAGGCTGAAGAGCATGAAGACAGGCGTCGACCAAGCTAGTAGTCGTACGGGGACAGGTGGCTTCAACTGGTTCGACGCGTGTTAATTTGTGGGCGTCCGCTACACCCGCATTTATCCGCATCCAAGTAATTGAATATATCACGGATCAATGAGCTACATATGAAGCAACAGGTCGGAAAGAATAGGAAAGAGAAACGTGAGAAGAAGGATAAAGGGTAGTTGCATGGAACGGCACACTCGTGTCACACTAGTCAGCGCATCTGAGCTCGGAGCTGAGCTCTTGATAAGTCTGTATGAAAAGGAATGATAGTGGCGCCGTGGTGTCCTCGAGGCGCCACCTATAGTATGAACGAAATCAAATAATCAATGAAAGATCAGTCAAATAACGCGGAAGCATCATCCATTGCCCGTAGCCTAGCATGTTTATACAGCCGACGAGTTCTTGCCGCAATAGTCCCATGAGGACACATGTACGCCCTCAGACTCCTGTGGCACATGAGTTTCATCAAACATATCAGCAAGAGAAACCTACTAGTACAGAATACTGGGCTGCAAATGGGAAGGCTACGACGTCGGTGCCCGTGCCCGCGTGATGACCCGGAATGTGTTGTCCCGGAATGCATCCCGTTCATCATCATACGGAGTGTAGATATCTGGGGCCGAAAGCTCTTGCATCGCGTCGTCGAGATGTGAGCCTCCTTGTCCTTCGAGAAAGGCGCCTATAAAGTCAAAGAACACGTTTGTGATGTTGGTCGGGTAGCGAAATTCGGAAAGGATGCCGTGTGGCAAAATCATATAAAGAAGTAGTTTTTGTGTTCCAAGTGACTGTCTGTGCTCGGCCTGGTCAGATGTAATGACCCGTAAAGCGTCGATGAATAGCTGAGAGTCGGAATCATTCAATGAAGAGATAGATAACAGCTCCCTGAGTGAGAGGAAAAAAAGCTCGACTGTAAAGCCAAGCCCACCGCCATCACGCAGATCCTGTAGACGCCACAACTGTCGCTGGGCCAGATTTCCCTTCCAAATGGGATCCTGGAGTAATTCCTTCAAGTTCTTGACCATCTCTTGGTGGGCATCGGCATCCCATGTTCCTTCAAGAATAGTCCGGAATATAGGGCCAGGGGAGGAAATGCTCTTCAGAGTCTGCCCAGGGAAAATAAACTGTCTGGGAGGATGAGACCCCTCGACAAGGCGACTGAGGTGCCAGTGGACGGGCCCTGCCAGTGTCTCGAAGTCGTCGAATTGGACACCAGGAATTTGGCGCGCTAATCCTTGAGTTATTGTGACGATGAAAGATTGGACGTCAAATATCTCCTGATCAACCTCATTAAGGTGGTCAGCATAGATATTGATGTTCTCCAGCTGTAAGACCTGAGGTTCGTAGTCACGGAGGATCGCTTTTACTTGCTCTTCTGTGTTCTCTACCTCGATCAGTGCATCGTTTAACTGTAATAGAGAACTCCGCGCGTTCTGAAGAGTCCCATCGACCTCCTGAGCACGTATCAGGGCTTGGCCATTGCTTGAGTCATCTTCCCCTGCAAGGGATTCCACGGCGATTCTCGCCTTCTCCTGCACCGGCGTGTTGCGTTCCAAAACCGATCGAATGGTAACCAATGAAAGACAGGTCCAGCGCACTACGAATGGCCGGTCCGTTTCCATGGACATCAACCCACGCGTGTTCTCAGCGGTACCAATTTCTCCCAGAAGCTTCACGATGTCCCCGAACCAGTCAAGTCTAGCGTTGGTACGGAATACAAGCGACGCTGTGGTCTCGATACATGCTCGCGTCCGCTTCCGCCAGTCTTCGAAGCTTGCAAAACGATCACGGTTCTTGCATGTGTCCAACAAGCGGGAAACACGTGCGGCGAGCTCAGGCATATCCCTACCTTGGACACGTGGAGTGGCGAAGAGTGTATGAATGTTAGATTGATGCGTTGCAGGTGTGCGTGCCAACGTACTAGTTGCAGGAGTGATTCCGCTCCTGCTCTCATCCTCTCTCTTTTCGGAGACCTTCTTCCATACCTCCGCACCCCATTTTGTGTTAAATGAGCCGGGGATCGCCAAAAAAAAGATTCCATTTCGGTATCTTCCGTCATATTATCAATCATCCATCGAATGGCCCGTTCGTCTCGTCTCTTGCGAACTTCCAAATCTTCCTTAGTAAGTTGTATCGGCCCTGCGTGTTCGAGCTGAATTTCCGTGCTCCAATAAATTTGAGAACCCCGAGTACCAGGCCACGGGATTTGTAGAACAAAGACGCGACAAGGCTCGAGATTGGGCTCCGGAATAGTGCCTGGGGATATATGATAGGTAAAAGCGTAAAGAAAATCCCTCTATATTAAAGTACAACGTCCGGATTTGGACGGTTGGGGAGAGTCACCCAATAAAGCGAAAAAAAAACCCTTTTTTGGTTAGCATAAAAGTCCCAAATCTGGACGAATTGGTAAGCGTCCCAATTCGTACTTGGCCTTTCAACTGTGTGCCTCGCTTCCGAACGCGGTTGGCTTTCCCACGCCCCACCTGCTGCTGGCATTCGAAAATTCCCTCCTAATAAATTAAATAAATTCTCTAACATCACGAAAATATTTGAGGAGATAGATAACATTAAATTCAGGTCGGTCTACTATTTGTGCTAAGCAATTCCATGGGCTGTTCTTGCTCAATTTGATTAACTTTTCATTCAAGTAATAAATTCTCTAAAACTATGAAAATATTTGACAACCTAAATATTTGACGACCTAGAAAATGTTAAAAACAGGTGGGTCTTTTATTCACACCAACAGATTAAATCAGCTGTTCTCATGCAATATCATTGACTGGGGTTTTTTAACACAGGCAGTTTCTGAAACTCTGACCTATTAAATTAAATTAAATTATTAAAATTATGAAAATATTTGAGAACCTAGAAAACATTGAAAACACATGGGTCTTCTATTTTCACCAAGCAATTTGATCAGCTGTTTTTGCACAATTTGATTAGCTTTTGATCCAAGTTGAAACTTAGTTAATACTGTAAACATGTACAGATTCAATTCTTCAATGCCAGGTTTGTTCACTTTCAACTGTAGTAATTAAGGAATGTGCTGACTGATGATGCATGCATGATGCATTAATTCAGAGTTAAAGGAAAACTTTAAATACTCTAACAAAATGGAGAGGCATTTATGTAAAAGAGTGTGTAGAGTTGTATAGAGCTGACAACAGATTGCACTGTGATAGATGTATATAATGATTAGATTGAAGGATATAGATTGGAAAATAAATGGTGAAATTAATCCAAGACAATTGAATAGTAGCATATTGATTTAAATTGTTCAAGTTTAAATTATAGTAAGCTGGCTTTAACATGTTTCACATTATTATGCATATAGTACTACTGTACAGTTCATATGCTTTGTTTAGGTAACTTACTTCCCAATAGAGCTTCTATTTGGCTCTGAATTCAAGTGTTTCACTTAGATCTCTACATACAGATTTATTTTTAAGAGAAAAATAAATATTGTGCAGTGGATAAGCCAGGGGTTTGGGGGCGGAGCCCCCAACAAGCTGAAGGCCAGTGCCGAAGGTAGGGGAGCGAGCTTTGCGAGCGACCCGTGCCGTAGGCACAGCCGTAAGCTTGTGTAGATGAAACCGCAATAGGCCATGAAAGGAATGGTATAAGAAGCGACTTCCTTATCGAGGTTCAGTGCGTAGTCGCCAAGCCCCGCAAAAAAGAGGAAGAGGGACACGTGAAGAAGACTTGGTGCAGACTCAGAAATCGAGAGTATATTCCATCTTGAGACTTGTTCAAACAAGTCTTGCCGTAGCCTGGCATTCTTGGTTGGGTTGGTGTGGCGCTGGAGGGTTTGCAGGCATCCGCGTGTCCACTGTTGGATGAGAGTCGCGATGAGGGCTCCAGAAAGACTGAAGACCAGTGCCAGGAACCAGCAAAGATTTATGCGGATGTCAGATGCCGCTGGATGGAAAGGTGGGAAAGGGGGCGGGGGAGTGGAAGGGATGGAAACCTCGGGGGCAATAGAAGAGATTTGCCGGGAGATCTGAGAGAGGATGGTGGAATGCTGTTCGAGGTAATACACGATTTGGTCCGTGGGGTTGACTTTCAAGTTCTGTTTGCTGTCAATTATGAACGGAGTAAGGGCGGCGGCAAATAAACCAGCCTGTGGGGACCAGTGGGCTTGTATCAGAAAAACATTGTCCATTGTAGGCATAGACAAATTATGAACGGACCAATAGGAAAACACTATTCATGTCGTCCTTGAGGTCAGAAAATCGCACCTCGCCGCGGCTCTTGGTTTCCTTTCCATACAAGGCCCAGAGGTCATTAGCACCGCTGTCAAAGTCAGTGCCGCCGTTGTGAGGACCACCGTTGATAGGTGGATTATTGGTCGCTGCTTATTTAGGTTCCCGTAAGGTCATTGAGACCTCTACAGTCGCAATGGGAATACGCACAAGTACGTGACTCAGCCCGAGCCTGACCTTGACCTTGACCCGATTCGATAGTAGCACGTGTTCGCTGGGGCTGGTGAATGGTCATATCATGGGCCTCACTTCTCCCGCGGCGTCCTGCTTATTGAAGGGTTGATTATTTACTGTAACCTAGAATACGGTGGTGAGGGAGAATAGACGTAGACGTCGCACCTTCAGCTTGCGAGACAACCGACTTTCCTTCGTGGTTGATATCTTGAGCATTAGAGACGAATAACGCTGGATTCGTGTCACTGTTTGCGTGAGACGGAGGAGTAGGTATCTCCTGCATCCCTACCTCTTCCTCGCGATTCGCAAACCGTAAGCATTTCGAACTTAAGAGACAGTGATGACAGAGATATGACTTACCTTGGGCCTCGAGGTCAGGAGATTGGTATTGAGCTTGGTATTGAGTCTCCATAAATCAAGTAGTTTTTATGAAAATAAAAACTTGTCACAAATTCGAGAACGAGGAACTCGGAGGAAGACTGTGAAAGTAACAGAATGTTTGTACTTCGTAGGATAGTAGAAGCACAGTGGGGAAAGCAATGGGGAAAGCCCTGAGGCCCTGAGGGAAGATCCATCTGTCTGTTATAGTATCCACGCAGCACTGTAATGTGCACTGTAACCTTGTAAAGTAGTCGTTCTGCACCACCCCGCCTTTGGAGAACAACATTTCCACCCCTTCTACCTCATTTCCGCGCAGTCAAACTTAAATGGTGCGATGCGCCCTACTGTAAAGTTACCACGGCCCATGGCACAAAGTACAGTAAAATTCCTCTCCAAAAAAAGGTCAGGTTTTTTATTCCTTCAGCCAAGATGCTCGTTTTGACGAGTGGAACAAGGATCTGAAGCGGTTTGACGAAAATACTGAGGGTGGTTGCCTTTTTGTGGGGCAACTCTTTCTCATGTGATGACATGACGTCTGGCGCTCACTGATGGAGGTATAAGGCACGGTGCCCCCATCTGCAACGTGTTCATGCTTCCAAGCATGCTTCTCAGAGTTTCAAGTTAACCACATGCAGGTACTCTCTCTGCATCATCACGGCGATCTTGAAGGCCGAAACTAGCATCAACAAAAGAGGTTTCATTGAGCCGTCTATCCAGTATGGGTTCCCCTTTCAGTTGTGTCAACGGAAACAAGAAGTCGTGATTTGACCATATCATTCCCGATCGATGGAAATCTGGGACATGACTGGGCACGATATAGAAAATCACCAGAAGATTAGACAAATTGCACCAAGGTTCTTCAATGTAAGATGCACAAAAGGCAACATGACACGTTCGTCGAAGGTACAGACCACAAGGTCCACAAGGAGCATGAGAAAGAAGAAAGCACCACAGAGCTAAACCAATGTGAGTGAGAGAAGCCAGATACATCGACGATTCAATATTCAATGATCAATGAGGTAAGGCGAAAACTCGTTTACAGTAAGTGACGCACGTGCAAATACGCTCAATTATTGCTCAGCGCTCAGCGCCATCGATCATCGGCCGCTCCTCCGCAGCACCTTATCATCACGCAGTGCCACGAGTTCCAGGCCTCAATCTGGTTATTACTACAGGATCCCAGGTTCGTCTATATGGGATCCCTGGGTGCCACGTCGGTCTGACCTCGATGGAACAAGTCGAACTTGATATCTCTGGGCCCTGCAGAAGGATCACATGCAATTTCATCACTGTAGAGCAATCTCGGATATCATCTATCATCAACCCACGACAAGTCCAATACGATGCCGCGCTATGCGAACCTTGGGAGGGTTGCAAAACACCTGGCTGTTACGCGTGTTCGCATGCACGCGATGCAGTTACATAACGGATGGCAATAGTAGAAGTTAGCGACACATAGCATAGGAAGGACTTCATAAACAAGCAGATGACCAGGGCGAACATTGACGCGCAGTACTACAACAACTGTCTCC
>WTXL01000279.1:0-24566 GCA_022376525.1 Russula vinacea | reverse complement strand
TCACCTATCTTCGATTTTGTAGTGTTTCGCTGTTATTCTAGCTAGGCAATGACATCCTTTCCAGACTATGGTTGAAAGCCCAGGGTCTTGAGCGACATGGTGCTATCGTTCCGTATTCCAGCCCTATGCTGGGATGTATGTGGTGTTTTGGTATGTGTGCATATTCTAATCTTATGGTTGATAGTGACCTGTTGGCAGGTCGGCTATTTTTATCATTGTTAGCGGCTTATCGTATTCTGGAGTTTCAATGGTCCTGATTTCGTTGCTGCATGTAAGTACAAGGCCTCCTCCAGCCCGATCAAATATTCGATAGCTGATCTCTGCGGGCTCGACGCCCTAAGACATCAATCTGCCGGTCTTTGCCCTGTACGTTAGTTGGAAGATCTTTAAAGGGACAAAGTTTGTGCGCATTTATCTAATCCGATCTATTGATATGATGCGCTTATCGATAACTCTGATAGCTTCCCTTATCACAGCTAGAGATTTCTTCACTGTGAGTCAGATTTATGCCCGTCTATCATCAATATGCGAATAAATTTCTCAGGGGATCCCATCCATGGAGGAGACAGAAGAGAAAGGAATCCTAGAGAGACTAACTGGGCTGCAAAAAATTAGACAATTTGTCTAGCTCGCCATTGTGAAGCGCAAATGGTATTCGAAATTGGGTGAATTTCACTTGTGAGCGGGAGAGCGCACATGCATCCTCGTTGACCAGAGGAGCGAGGCCGCATCAGATGCACAGGTCCGCACTCGAAAGTCAAGGCCACGGACGTTGGGCTAGCCGACTGATCATGCGCGACAGCACCGGGTTCAGATGCGCCAACTGGTATGGCACTTGCCCGTCTTTACACTTTTATTCTTTGTTTCTATGCGAGATCACCTAGCGCTTACATAGAATCGCGCGCAGCAGATGCTCGAAAATATCCAGCTTGTTTCAAGTGAATTCGCCTCGCGTTCGACTTGCAGCCTTCGGATCCGCCACGTCTCGTCCTCTCAGCCCCGTCTCATCATAACTGAAGTTCAATAGTTGCCCCTCGGCGTTGACGTTTTTGTTACTTCCTTATTAGAGTTTGTTCATGATCACACTGGCGGTACTCTGCCAAATGACAATACAGGGCTCTGCGAGTTCCGAGGTATCTACCCCACATGCCTCGGGACTCGCAGAGTTTGCATACAATCATTTTGAACACCAACTATAGCGCCTTCAATTCGGAGACAATTACCTTGCCTCTCCAATTGGGACTGTCTCTCGTTCAACGACTTGCTAGATCTCCGGGTGGCAAAAGGGTGTCGCGGAGACTCCAAGGAACTTCAGTTTCTAACGTTTCACACAAGCAGGAACTCAGATATCGACCCTGGTCAACCATGAGACTTGGCCACCCTATCAGCACTCTACAAAGGGATTCAGGCGTCGGCGTCGTTACTTTGTCAAACAATTTCTAGAATGAGCATAAAAAGTATACCATGACCCATAACTTATGACATGGCAGGGTTTAAGTAGATTCGCCTGACCCATCGCCGCCTTCGCGTCATCGCACCCTGAGTCTTCCACTCACCCCGGCAAAGCATGTGGGTCGAGCCACGCATCATTTGTATATACCCACCCGCTGCAGGATCACAGAAAAACATTTAACAAAACTGTGGATATAACCACGGACTGGAAAACGCTCACAATCATCCGCCAACTTCGCTCCACTTGGCTTCGATGTCGGCCCGCCAGTCTTCGGTCTCGACAAACGCCCAGTCAGACTCGAGTGGGAACGTCAGATTACTGCTGTTACTATGTGAGCAGACCGGATCCAAAGAGAGAAGGCAACGACCACCGACCTTACGTCGCCGCTACCATCCGCCGTGACAGCACTCCAACCATCCCGCCCTCGCGTCCACGCGACACGCTCGCCCGTTTTGAGGCTGGTTTTGCTCCACCCGTTACCTTCGCCCGGAACCCAGCGTTCGTTCTCGAATAACTCAACTTCGCGCAGCTCGCTCTGCCAGTGACGGTCCTTCAGCCTGTCGTCGTCGACTAGGCGTGTGAGGCGTGCGCGCCAGCGGCGGAGGGGCAGAGTCGGAAGGAGCTGGGTGAGTGCGCGTTGGATGAGAGGGTGGGAGAGGACGAACGGGGCGAGGCCGCCCACGAGGAATAATGGGCGAAGAGGGATCAAGGACAGGAAGGGAGGAGGAGGAGCGTGTTTAGGAGAGTGATGGTGAAGATGTGCGGTGTGTAAGGGGTGGCAAACGTGAGTGGAGAACGTAAGGGAAAACTGCATCGTGCGCGTCTGCGCTGGACGAGAATTAGTTGCCCGACATGTCGAATTCTAGAGATTGTCACAACTACAGGCCCATGAGATTTTGGATCCCCTGGATGTTTGCGAGCCATTCTGTGCTGCCTTCGCGGGCATTAGCACGTGGTGGCGGCCTAATCTGCTCCGTAATGGACAATCTGCTTTCCGAGCTTGTGCGTGGAGGGTGTGCTATAACAATTATTGCAAGAACGATAACGTGGGGAGTAAGAGGATAAGTCGTGGGTAATAACCTATGCGGTCATCAGCTCACAGTTCAGCACGTCAAGACAAACCCAGCTTACAGAGGAAACTATATGCAATCATCCACATCGCGTGACCTTCCAGCCTTTCTTCCAGGTCACGACTTCCTCTATTCGATCTTGTAGCCAGAACACAGGGCTTATTCTGCTGATGAATCTGCGAAAATTGACTGTGGTCGTAGGGACCGAGAGGGGGTCCCGAGTGGACAACAACTGAGAAACATTCCGCGGGTTCTCACTAGAGACATTTGTTGGGATTTGAAGGGTCGAAGAGAGCAATAGATCGGGAAGGTTTCCGAAGATAGTGCGGGTCGGGGTGTTGCTTTGGGCGGCGGACGAGGGGGACGCAGAATCATCTGTGGCATGTGATGAGGGTGGGAGTGAGTGTGAGATTTTTTTGTATCTGGGTGATTTTTCGCCTCGGGTGGCACGATGGTTGCACCAGCGGGGATATCGATGTAGTCGAAGATTGACATTAAACAAGCGAGGAGCAAGGATTGGCGACGGAGTTGTGTCGTTGTCGGCGTCAGTTTGGAGTTGGGTGTGGGTGTCGCGTTGAGCGCGGCCCAAGTTGATCAAAAACGAACATGTCCTCAGAGTTTGCCTCCTTCGAACTCTCGTCTCCTCTCACAGACCGCCTCAACGACCTCCTCGACCGTCTCCGCCTTCCCTTCGTACTAGACACACCCCTGGACCTCACCCCTTCTCTACTTCTCGCCATACTCGAGTCCCTCCTCCAATCCCGTCTTCCTGTATCTTCATCCATCCGCGAGTCCCGTAGTGATGTGGCGAAGGTACAGGCCATGAAAATCTTTCTCGGCGTTCTTGAGACGGACGTCCTCAATGAAGATATCGGCTCAGTGATATTGATCCTCGACGCCTTGCTGCAGGTGAATGGGAAGAAGTCGTTTTCATAGCCAAACTGCTTTGTTGGCTGGGGAAACAGATGGGCTTGCCCCTATCCAAGCATACCTCTTCTGCAATACCATCCTTGGCAACCGACGAAAATGCAGAAAGTAGAGGATCCATTACTTCCCCTTCTGTGCGGTCAACCGCAACAAACAGCATCACAAGCGCCTTATCCTTCGAAAGGGAATACCAAGAGTCCGACACTACGGTGCAGTCCGTGCATAGTGACCTTACGGAGACACGGCTACCGGAAGACGAAGACTTATCGTTTCAAGGGAATCACAGACATCGGCCTCAATGTATTCATGAAATAGAAGACCCATCGTTCCTCGCTCGAACGGATGATGAAGAACTCTTGCGTGCCGAGCACGAGTCTTTCAGTCGTAATACTGACGACTCGGTCGATGCATACTGTGATTGTTCCCGAGATGAGACCCCAGATTCATCCTTCTATTCGAAAGATCGTACCTCAAGTACCGTGCGCTACGGTGGCTACATTCAAGAAGTGGATGCTGGTCTTGAATTACGCACATTCGAGGCCCGCAAAAGGAATAAGGGGTTGCGCGCATACTCTGGTCCAGAAAGGTGAGTGGGTATCCGCAGCCGTTCATTGCCCGTCGAGCGAGTAACTTACGGGGCGATCTATCCTTCAGTCCGAGACGCCCTCTATGTCAGATTACTCGACCAATGCTCGGCCGACGACCCGGCACACTTCACCGAGTCACCATGCACTTGCATTACTGGATGAGCGCGCAAAGTTGCTTTCCAGACTTGCCAGTTTGGATCTTGACATCGCCACTACGTTCTCTGGCAAGAGCTGAATATTAGAGTTCTACGCAAGGGCAGGACAGGTCACAAGACCCGAACACGTGTCTGATAGGATTGTCTCTCATTCCATAGGTTATTGTTCCATCGCAAGCTATTCCCCTGTCACAAAAGGTTGATAATCATTGTCCCGCCGCCACCGCCCCAGTCCCTCCGGGATCTAACCGTCAGGCGCCCGTCTCCGGTAATTGTTCAACCATGCCGGCCTGAGCCATATTCGTTTCACCGCATGCGCTGTAGTGCATTCCGAAATGCGCCATATTAACAAGCAATGATGGTCAAATGCCCATCCGTGTCGGATCCTATATGTCACGTGCACGAACCTCCTCCGAACAATTGTGTCACTGCGGTGCCGGCCCGCTATCCGTTTATATCAAAAGCTGCTAAATCGCCGCAGGGCTGTGACCCGTCTCAGGGCCTGTTTCTGTCTCATTCCCCCATCCTGCATAGAAATGGACCAGACCTCACTTTCCTCACCATCCTCCCCACTAGTTGCGACGCCGCCACAGGTATTTACGAGCACCCTACCATCACCACGGAATCCTGAGCTTGTCTTCCTTCAGGCCTCCCCGCTCTCTTCACCCTCACAGCTCACACGGCGACTTCCACGTACGCGCTCCAGGCCGCAATTGAGCTCACGCGCATCCCTTGAGAGTATCATTGAAGAGTCTTCCGGCGAGAATCATGAACACCCTCCAACCCATGCGACCTCCAACCCAACGCCCGAGTTCACGGGTGGGAAAGAGCGCACCCGGGTGACGGTCTCACGACCTCCCAGTTGGAACGGCAAGAAAGGAATAACCTCGGGTCGAGGCATGCGTGACGTCTGCGGGATTTGGTGCGTAGACTATTCGGTATATCCCCTGTTAGCATATTGACATCTTATTCGGCACAGTTTTGAGTCGGCCGTGAAACCAAACAAATCCCGGTGCTGTGGTCAGCTGTTTTGTTTTCAGCACCTGTCGGATGTAAGTCATTGTATACTATTCCGGGGTTAGTTGTTGAAACGTGATGGCAGTGGCTGTCTGCATCCTGCTCAGACGGGCGCTGTCCGACGTGCCGAGTGCCTCTATCACTCGAAACAGATACAATTTCACTCCACTCTCCGGCGAAGCCCAGGCTATCGGCTGTCAGTTTTTTGCCCACGCCGCTGCCTCCAAGACGGAGATCCCCTTCTAGTCTCCGGTCTCGTCGATTTATGCTCAGTCCACGCAGCTCTTCATCGAGCTCGGGCTCAAGTTCAAGTCAAGAACAAGACTCAGATGTAGGATCGTCCACGACATCGTCCTCGACATCAGACAGCGAGGATGGTGCCTCACCAAAGCGCAGCCGTTCATCATCCGTCCAGCCGAAATACGATTCTGTTTCCGAAATGATGTCTGACCTTGCGCCGCTGCGAGAATTCGGTTCCCTTCTGAGTTTTGTTGGCTTCGCGCTCGTCATTGGCACGCTCCTCTCCTGAACGGCCCCCGCGAATTCAAGTGGCGGTGGCGCACCACCCTAGAACCCTACAGTTCACGTATGTTTATCACAGTTTTTTTTCCGAGGGTCCGGCTACTCCTAGTACCCGTGCCTGCGATTCGCCCTTCACTGTATTGGCATTCAGTTCCTGATGCCCTATTAGTTTGTAGACTGGCGACTATGCCTTACATGTATCTTATCAATTCGCAGGTGTCTTGTATCGGGTAACCCGTCGCAAATCATTACCATCATGGCGAGTAGACTTGCTGGGTGAAGCACCCTTAGAATATCAAATTTCATATTGAGAAAGTACTTCTAGGTGAGGTCTGGCAAAAGCCGCCCATGCTGAGGTAGCAATGGCGTCCATGGTGCAGTAAATGTCCCATGGGTACTGGTGCAACCCCCCTGGAGGGCTTCTACAGGCCAGGAGGAGGCTGCTTCAAGGTACGTCACCCGCGGTGGGCCCAGGGAAAGCGCCATTGGCGTCCCTTAATCTGAATCTGAATATTGTGCCACGCAAATTAAAGCACCCTGAACACGATGCTTAGTGGTCATCAATGGGCAGTCTATATGTAGGCCTTTCCTCGCATGTAACTCGCGTCGTGGGCTAGGAGTGGTAGAAAAAGATAGTAAAAGCATCCGCAGGTGTTATCTACGAGGAATGAATTGTCAGGTCCCGAATAGACCATTGGGGGAAAGCTATGGGTCATCTGCGTTGCCCACGAGGCGCGCCGTGTCCTGTCCCTGTGTCCCATTTCCCTGCTGGGATGTGGATCACAGGCTGCTGCTGGCTTCCCCTCAGCCTTCTTTGCGCCCGCCGCCCAGCTGCATATGAACATGCACCGAACTTCCCAATTCCGATCCTTCTTCGATCATCATCACTGAATGGGCTTCGCACACCGTGCATACGGGACATAAGGTCATACTAACTTAACATAAGTGTCTTTAAGTTCTGCGGCGTAAAAGTACCGTAGTCGGCTTACAAGCGATTACCGTAGCGCGCTACATTCAAGATACTGTAATCAGCAATCAAGATCGTCAAGCGGCGCCACGGCTAGGCTAATTGAGCTCGGCCTACTCGGTCGCCTTTATATGGGAACGGGAGACGTCCTCCTCTGTGATGCTGATGCGGCAGATGGAAGAGTTGAGGCAGAGAATTCCGTTTTGGGGAAATGTTGTTCAGGGCCCCTGGGAAAGGCCGATCGCTCGTTCTTTCACCTCTCACTTACTGAAATCAGTGAAACGAAATGAAAATGAAAATGGGCTGACATTTCATCAAGTGGTTGTTTGTCACGTCTCTAACCCCAGACGTCCATTGTCCGCTTTGAGGCTCTGTACATCATGTGCATAGACTAAAATAAAAATCACCGGTTGTCCCATTTAAAACGAAAATTCGATGATACTGCGGACCTGTCACCTGTGGCATCCAGGACTCGGAGAAATATCTCGACAGCCTTGGTCACTCCGAGGATTTCGTTTTTGGACACCCCCGGCCGAATGGCTAATTGGAGACTTGTCGATTAGTGTGACTAGTGTCTAAGCTAGTCTCATTGGGTGATCCCCGTAAGGGTGTCGGTTCAGTGAGAGCGCCTGCAATGCCCGACCGTCGGACGGATAGTCTCGATTATTTGCTATGGCGGAGTTAATTATCGCAGTAATCTGGCACGGGCGATTGCCAATTGGTCACGCGATGACGGGGTGCTTGTAATGGGGTTTGTGGCACTTCTAGCTTCAACGTGGTGCTTCATAATATTTGAAGCGATGGGGAAATTGAAAGCGAACTCTTCGCCCCGGACGCTGAATTCTCATCGATGAGTTCACTATGGTATGTCAAGGGAAATTCACTCACGAGATTACTACTGAAGTAGCCACGAATAGTTTTGATCAAGAGCCTCTGCTGGACCATCCCGTCCGCTCGGCATTCCCCGCCATCGCACATGCTTGCCACTTTACATCGCCGACTACGATAGATGACGATTCTGAAAGTTCATTGACCACACACCATGGGCCTAGGAAGGAATTTACCACCAATGGTGGGCGATGTACGTACATCTTTCGTGCAATAGCCCGCAAGGCCGCACCGACTGACACTTGTTGACCTGGATGTAGCCCGGGTGACAATCGACATGCTTCCCGACGTTGTCCTCCTAGAAATATTTGATTTCTATGTGGAAGATTGGGTATACTCGTCAGGGTTTACGCTCATGGTCTGGCACAGGGTTAGGTTGTTGCACGTGTGCCAAAAATGGCGAAATGTTGCTCTTGGGTCACCAGAACGCCTCGATCTGCGGCTTCAGATTTTCTGCTACCGCCCCAAAGCACCAGTGAAGGAGTTGCTAGATATCTGGCCACACTTACCCATTATCCTATCGTCCGATTGGCACCCCAATTTTTATGACGGAGACTACGATCGCATCTACGAGGCATTGGAGCACAACGATCGCCTTTACGAAATCGAGCTCTTCGGTATCCCAAGTTCGCAAACAGGAAAATTCTTGCTGGCAATGCAGCAGCCATTCCCGAGGCTGACGAATCTGGAACTCGGATTTAAAGGGGAAACGACGACGGTCTATCCCCTTTCGTTCTTTGGTGGATCTGCACCAAGCCTTCGATCACTCAGGTTGCATCACACTCCTCCGCGATTAGTACCGAAACTACTCTTGTCTGCCACTCACCTTGTTTGTCTTCGATTTTGGGACATTCCTCATTTCTGGTACATTTCACCCGATACAATGGCCAGTTCCCTCTCTGTGTTGACCATGCTCGAAACTCTCATCATTGAATTCGAATTCCCTGGCTGGAAAAGCCAACGAACACCTCCGCCGACACGCATTCTGCTCCCTACTCTCACTATGTTTGTGTTCAAAGGCGCTGGAGAATATTTGGATGACCTCGTCGCCCGGATAGATGCCCCTCTACTAAACAAGTTGGACATGACCTTCTTTCATCGACTGGTATTCGACACACCACGACTTGCACAGTTCATTAGTCGCATTCCAAAGTTCAAGGCAAGCTATGATGCACAGGTGATCTTTTCTGATCAGGCCGTTTCTGTCACACACTGGCAAGCATTTGGTGGAAGAATCGGGTGGAGAATCTTATGCAGTCAGCCAGATTGGCAGCTTTCATCTCTAGCGCAGGTCTGCAGCTCGACCCTCCCTCCAACTCTCGTTCATACGATAGAACATCTCTACATCAGAGAACTTTCGGCACCGTATTCGCACGACATCGAGAGCTGCCAATGGCTAGACCTTCTACGTCCATTTACCGCTGTGAAAGACCTCTACTTATCCCCGGAATTCGTGCTACGTATTCTGCCCGCCCTGGAAGAGCTCATCAGGGAAGGAGTGACAGAATTGTTACCCGCCCTGCAGACTCTTTTCTTGGACGAGCCACTCGCATCTGGACTTATTGGCGAAGCTATTGCGCGATTTGTTACTGCAAGGCGGTCTGCGAATCACCCGATTGTAGTTTCTCGCTGGAAAAATGACAATTTACTTGAAGATTGATAAGTTCTCTCCGTTTCTATGTTTGTGTATCTTCTATTTACCAGCCGCCATTCTTAACACGCTCTTTAGAACTGAGGATACACACACATGTGTTTGCGCAGCGAGGTGGCGAATCGCGCGGAATCCCACTCCCCCCAGACACTAGATTGGCCATCAGTACTACCCAGCTCGTGTCAACGCGAGAAATCATGTCCCCGTCTGGATCTGTGACCGTGATCGGATCCGTTAATTGTACAGTCGGTCAAGCTAGGGACTGGCAACGCGACAAGAGATGTTAGTGTCTCACGTACACATGAGCATCTCCACGGGTTAGAGAGTCGCATTGGGCGCGAAGGTTTGTAGCTCCAGTGTGAGGATCAGTAGTGGCGCGTCACGCGTGTCGACGAGGCCGGCGAGAAAAGGAGACCTGGAGGACGATCTCGCATCCAGGGTGGTTGGCTTCACGCTTTCCCCTCCAGAACCGTCGACAAACCACAATCATGATATTTCTCTGGAGGGCGTGTCGAATGTCGATGCGGACCAAGATGCGGACGATATTCAGAGGGTCATTATTCATTAATCGAGACTTGATGCAAGAATAACATACCTGTAGAGACAGCACTACTGCGGTGGAACAAACGAACCATTGATAGCATCCCAGTGTCAAGACACTCTGATCGGATCAGTATTATGGAACTGGCACTGTTTTCGGTTTATGTAGACCCGCATGCTCCCATATTTTCGTTTTAGGTTACATCGCTGTGACCATGTGACCTTCCAATGTAACTGCCCGAACTGCCCGAACCTGGTGCGTACACACAAAAGGTTTTTCAGACTTTCTCCGCAGCATCCCCCGCCATCATCTCTCCATCATCTCCTGCAGCGCCAATTATGATAGATGGTCATTTTGAAAGCTCATTGACAAAAAGCAAGCACAACATGGGACAAGGAAGGCAAGAGGGAAGGAATATACCAAAGGAGACCAATGTACGTACATCTTTGCACAACAGCCTGCACCCAACCGTTGACTGGTGATGTAGCCGGGGTGACAATCGACATTTTCCCAGACGTTGCCCTCCTAACAATATTTGCTTTCTATGTGGATGAGGTACACATAGAGGCGTGGCATACGCTAGTGCACGTGTGCCGAAAATGGCGAACCGTTGTTTTCGAGTCACCACGTCGCCTCGATCTGCAACTTCACTGCAACGCCAAAACGCCAGTGAGGGAGATGCTGGACATCTGGCCACCCTTGCCCATTGTCATATGGGAAAGTGGCAACGAAACGTTGGGCAATGATAACATCATTGCGGCCCTCGAGCACAATGATCGCATATGTAAAATCGATCTCCTCAACATTCCACGTTCGCAGTCGGAAAACGTCTTGGCAGCAATAAATAAGCCATTCCCGGCACTGACACGTCTGGACCTTGGATTTAAAGATGAAATAGCGCCGGTCGATCCCGTTTCGTTCTTGGATGGATCTGCGCCAAGTCTGCAAACACTCATCCTGTATCGCGTCCCATTTCCTGGATTACCAAAACTACTTTTGTCTGCCACTCACCTTGTTCATCTTGAACTTTTAGGTATTCCTCATTCTGGGTACATCTCACCCGAGGCAATGGCCACTTGCCTCTCCGCGTTGACCAGGCTTGAAACTCTCATTCTCGGATTTGGGTTCCTTGACCAAAAAGCCGACGCCCACCTCCGTTGACACGCATTCTTCTCCCATTCTCACTGAGTTGTGGTTCAAAGGGGTTGGTGGATATTTCGATGACCTCGTGGCCCGGATCGATGCTCCTCTACTCAGCATCATGAGGATAACCTTCTTCCATCAGCTGATTCTCGATACTCCGCAACTCAGCCAGTTCATCAGTCGCACGCCAAAGTTCAAGACACACAATAAGGCACGGATGGCGTTTTCAAAGGGTGTTTCGGTCACACTTCCACAGACATTGGACGGAAGTCTTCATCTGGGAATGTCATGCAGATATCACGATTGGCAGCTTTCGTCTTTGGCGCAGGTCTGCAGTTCCTTCCCTCACGCTCTCATTTCCATGGTAGAACACCTGTACATCAGCGGGTCTTCGCGACTGCCTTGGCCGGACGACATCGAGAACAGCCAATGGCTGGAACTTCTACATCCATTTGCCGCTGTGAAGGATCTCTACATATCCTCAGAATTTGTGCCACGTATTCTGCCCGCCCTGCAAGAGCTCATCGGAGAAAGAGCGACAGAAGAGGTCTTACCCGCCCTGCAGACTCTTTTCCTGGACGAGCCACTCGCATCAGGACCTGTCCAGGATATCATTGTGCAGTTTGTTACTGCACGACAGCTTGCGGGTCACCCCATCGCCGTTTCTCGCTGGGAGTTTGAAGATTGATAAGTGCTCTCTGTTTGAATCCCATCTATATTTGTGTACCATCTACTTAGCACCACCAGCTGCCATTCTTCTTAACACTCATTGCTTGGTTCCTGAGTCACCAACTATAGTAATCTTATAACACCATGATGATCAGGCTCATTTGTATAGTGATGTCGTTATTTAGAAAAGAGGCCAATAGATTATCAAACCGAGTTCGTGGAGTAGCACCGCGCAGAATTCCACCTTTCCTCTTGCCAACCTCCACACTGACACCCCCGATACACGTAGACTCAGGCATGCGTCGCCCTCGAACATCAGCCGTTGTATTAGCCCAGCTCGTGTCAACGCGAGCGTGTCCGGATCTGCGGCCGCATCCGTTAATTGTGCCGTCGATCAAGCTGGGGACTGGCAACTTGAACACGACAAGGGATATCGGCCCCTGTTGGTGCCTCGCGTGGACACGAGAATCCCCGCGCGTTAGAGAGACGCATTGTGCGCGAAGCTCTATGGCTCCAGTCTGAGGATACAGTAGTGGCGCCGCTGGCGCGTCACGCGGGTTGGTGAGGCCAGCGAGAACGAGAGAATCCTGGAGGACGATGGACGATGTCGCATGCATCCTCCAGGTGATCAGTTGCAGTTGGCTTTCCGCTTTCCCTTCCAAAACCTCTGAGCCACAATTATGGTGTTATTTGAGAGGGGCGTGTTGATACGGATGATATGTTTGGAGCCATCGGGACGTGTGTTGGGAGTGTACGCGTTCGGAGGGTCGTCACCTTGAATCCGAGTCGAGACTTGCTTGCAAGATACTTGTAGAGGCAGCACTGCCGCTGCGGCAGGACAAACGAGTCATTGGTGGCACCCAGTGTTAATGCACTCTGGACAGATGGCGCAACTAATACCTACTGCATCGCACGCACCCTCCATAGAAAATCACTACCATAGCTAGCACTGTTTTCCTTTTAGGTCAATCCGCATGATATGTTCATTTTAGTGGACTAGTGGTAGGTGTTACTGTATATCCAAGGTTCAACGGTCCTCTAATCTCCGTCTGTTCCCGGAATTTGGATGCAATTGAAATAAATTAGTCCTAGGTTGTAACTCAGTTCAAGTCGAGATAGCGCTTTCGGCATTCTCTAGCAGGGATATAGTACAGTATGTAACTTGGTGTTCTGAGCCGAAGCGAACCTCGGAACTGGCGGAGGGGGCGACACGTGACGCACCTTCTCTTTCCGTGTCGCTACCCATCCGCGCCATCCCTCAGGAGGTTCAAAGAACCCCCTTCCATCTTTCAAATTGCCCATCCTTCACACCCAAGATATCTTTGGATCGTTGATGATGAGACGCGCGGACCAGAATATCGTCAGCCCGCTTCGGGAGGGCCCAACCCGTTGCGAGCTCGCCTCGGACGCTCCCCTCATCTTCGATGCCCCAACCCAATCGTCTACCCACGCGCCGGCTCACAATCGATTCCCCCGTGAGTACAAACCTAAGCACCCATAGTGACCCTTAAAGACTGGACTATCCACGGTCCCCGTCAGCAGTGTGCCTGGACCTTGATGCCGATGACCTTACGCCCACATGTCAGGTCACCTGCACTCGTGTCCAGCGCTCAGCACCCTTTCATTCGGGGTTTTCACAGCATCAAGGTCCTCGTGGTTGTCCGTCAGACTCCCTCTTATCGTCGACTCGTACTCTGGTCCCCATTTCTTCCTTCACATTGCCCATCCCCTCTGAACGATCGAACTGCACGTCGTCTTCATGTCGTCAACTGGACAAGTAACATCGTCTTCTAACTTTCAATTGATCGTCAAAGCATTGGCAGACTATGCCAGACTAACCGGAATAGAGCTCGAGAAATATCCATTTGCCGAAAAGATCAAGCTTTCAAATTCTCCCGAAACCATCCTTGAGCTACTTCAAGAACGAGAGAAGGCTTTCAAAGAATATCGTAACATGAATCGGAGGCTGATAAGCTGTCTCAGCCCTGCGGTAGAGGTTCTTCATGCCCTTTCGGGGATCCTGGGTGAGGCGCTCAGCCTGGTGAGTGTTACATGCAACCCTGTGAATCCTTTAACATGGTCTCGTCAGGCTCCCTTCCCACCAGCGAAGGCTGTGTTTACGAGCATTGATGTTCTTCTCGCTGTACGTCCCTTGAACACGCTCTTCAACCGGGTTACCTGTGACCTAAGACTATGCCAGGCTGCCAGTGGTGTCACCTCGAGTTACGACGCACTTCTTGAACTCTTTGAACGCTTGGGGAATTTTCTCAAGCGTCTTGAGATATATATGACGATCCCACCCACCATGATGATGACGGACATCATCGTCAAAGTTATGGTCGAAGTCCTTTCCGTGCTTGCCCTGGTGACAAAGGAAATAAAGCAGGGACGGTTCAGTAAGTGCACTATCACATATAAGTTGCCCATGGCTCAATGTGCCATAGAGAAGTTTGCCAAAAAGCTGTTGGGGAAGAGCGAGGTTGAGGCTGTGCTGCAGAAGTTAGACCGATTGACCCAGGAGGAGACTCGGATGACTGTCGCCCAAACATTGGGTGTTGTCCATGGGTTCATAAGTAATGTAAGGGTCGTTACAGAAGGTACGCAGCGTTAGCATTGTTCGTTGCTGATATTTCTCTGAGCACTTTGCCGTATTAGATGACAAGGTGTCGTCATGTTTGTTATTCCTTTATTTTACCTTTTATTGCCGAGGCCGACGGTATCTTGCAGGCGGCCAGTTGGGAGGGGATGCCCAACATTGGCTTTCCCCTCCTGACCCATCAATGAATCATGACTTTTTCTGGAAAGCACACCACACTGGAACTGCCTCGTGGTTCTTTGAGAGTGATGCATTAATGGAATGGAAAAAGTCAGGGTCGTTCTTGTGGATCCATGGGAAACGTATGGTTTTCTGTCTGCGCGCGACTTGTATCGATGATTGACCAATTTTATAGCGGGTTCCGGGAAACTGTATGTAGAACGACATTGCTTGACTTTGCGATTAATAAAAATTCTGTCTAGTTCCGCGATCATACAGGACATCGAGGGCATGCAGGCGGCTGGATTGGCCACAATGGCTTATTATTATTTTGACTTTCGTGATGTCAGGAAACAAGACCGCTATGGCCTCCTGACCTCTCTACTTTCTCAACTCGCTGCCAAATCTGATTCCTGCTCTGACATTCTATCCCGATTGCGTTCAAACCATCCTGGTGGAACAGGAAATCCCATTACAAGCACGCTTACAAAGTGTATGAAGGACATGCTGTGTCAGCCAGGACAAGGCCAGATTTATATAATTGTCGACGCTCTCGATGAATGTCCTGACATATCTGGGATGCCGTCTGCTCGTGAAGAGGTCCTGGAGCTTGTTCAGGAACTTGTTGGGTTGAACTTTCAAATGTCCATCTGTGCGTGGCGAGCCGCCCAGAAATTGACATCCGAAAGTCCCTCGAACCTTTGGAACCACTCCAAATTTCCCTTCACGACGAGAGTGGACAAAAGGAAGATATAATCGAATATATCAAGTCTGTTATCCATTCAGATAGGAAAATGCGGAGTTGGAGAGACGACGACAAGGCACTGGTCGTTGAGGTTCTTTCTGAGAAAGCAGATGGCATGTAAGCTGTAATTATGGCCATAGTCCCTTATATTGATTGCTCACGTCATCGCATAGGTTCCGATGGGTCGTCTGCCAATTTGACAGACTTCGCCGCAGTTTTCCGGCTAGTATTCGGAGTGCTCTGGCTGACCTACCAGAGACTTTGGACAAGACATACGAGCAGTCATTGTTGGGGATTAGTAAGGAGAAACGAAAATATGCCCAACGTTTATTCCAGTGCCTCTCGGTGACCATTCGTCCGCTTCGCATCGAGGAGCTCGCGGAGATTCTTGCAATTCAGTTTGACACGACAGCGGCTCCCTCGTTTAACGAAGATTTGCGGCCGTTGGATGCAGAAGAAGCGGTGTTGTCCGCGTGTTCCAGTCTCATCACGATTGTCAATAGGAAAGGCTGTCAAGTTGTACAATTCTCGCATTTTTCAGTCAAGGAATTCTTGACATCGGATCGCCTGGCGACAGCAGACAACGTCTTTCATTCTATCACATTCTTCCCGAACCGGCACATACGCTTCTTGCACATGCTGGCCTCAGTGTCCTCCTCCGACTCGATGACAATGTCGACAAAAATTCCATAGGCCATTTCCCCCTCGCCCCGTATGCCGCTCGACACTGGGTCGACCATGCCCGGTTTAGGAACGTATCATCGCATATTGAGGGGGTAATGGAACGTCTCTTTGATCCAACAAAACCACATTTTGCAGCATGGGTCTGGCTATATGACATTGACCATCATTGGGCAAGTCCTATGTCCTCGATGCATCCGACGCAGCCTGAGGCCATGCCTCTATATTATGCCGCTCTGTGCGGTCTCTGTGGTCTTGTGGAGCGAATCCTCCTCTCTCATCCACTGGACATCGACGGCAGGGGCGATTCTCACACAAGTCCGTTTCGTGCCGCTCTGCGGGGTTTCGGTGGTCTCGTCCGGCGAAGGCGCCTCGTTTCCGATTCACCGAACGTCAGTTTTATCAATAGCAGGGGCGGTTCTCACACAACTCCGTTACATGCTGCCACGGTCAAAGGTCATGTAGCAGTCACGTCACTGCTCCTTAAAAGTGGCGCAGATCCAAACTCCCGTGACGATTGGGGCAGGGTTCCGCTTCACAAAGTATCAGAGGGTGGCACAATGTCATGGAGCAATCATCACTCGAGATCATGCGGCTCCTCGTCAATTCTGGGGCGAACGTGAATCTCACCGACGACGATGAAGGCTGGACTCCGCTACACGCAGCAGCAAGAAATGGGCGTCGTGAGGTCGCGCAACAGTTACTTGCATCTGGCGCTCGTCTTGATGCGCGGAACCATGCCCAACAAACGCCATTGCAATTGTCCTGTGGTTTTGGGAGGCTTGAGTTTTCACGCTTTCTTATAGATTGCGGCTCAGACATCAAATCCCGGGACAAAGATGACATTGTGCCATTACATATGGCGTCACGATATGGGCATGTTGACGTCGCACGGCTATTGCTAGACTGTGGCTCTGATGTGAACGTACGCGATACTCAACATTTGACCCCCTTGCATTACGCGTCAGGCAGTGGGCACCTCGACATTGCAAAGTTACTAATCGAGCGGGGTGCAAATGTTGACAGTCGGAGCAACAATAAAGAGACACCCTTGGACTGCACTGCAGAGAATGGGCACCTCGACATCGCATGCTTCTTGATCGAGAATGGCGTGGCCGTGTCTGCCCGTGATGACATGGGCTCAACTCCTTTCCACAAAGCGTCGAAATTCGGGCATCACCACATTGCAAAGTACCTGCTGGAGTGTGGTGTCGCGGTCGACATTCGGAACGAAAACGAACAGACGGCGTTGTACCTGGCATCCAGCAGCGGCAAACTCGACGTCATTCTTTTCCTAGTCGAGCATGGCGCAGATATCCACGCCAAGGACAACAATGGTTGGAATTCATTGCACATCGCATCACAAAACGGGCACTTTGACGTCGTGCGAATGCTAGTCGACGCTGGCGTTGCCGTCGATGCTCTGAACGGGACTCAAATGACCCCGTTGGCCTTGGCAGCGAAGAAGGGGGAAGTAGAAGTCGGACGCTTCCTCATCGAGCGAGGGCCAACATTAATGCGCAAGGCAACGAGGGCTGGGCTCCGTTACACCTCGCGACAGAATACGGATATCTTGACATGGCGCGGCTGCTGCTAGACAAAGGCGTTGATGCAAACGTTCAGAAAGACGATCTTTGGAGCCCCTTACATATTGCATCGATCAACGGCCACATGAGCATCGCCGAGTTACTGGTGCATCGTGGCGCTAGTATTGATATGTTCAACGACAGGCAAGAGAGTCCACTTCACCTATCTGCAGGCAAGGGAAAAGTCGCGATTGCCCGCCTCCTGGTCGACCTTGGGGCAAATCTGCATTCCACTGACAGCAATGGCTGGACTCCTCTGCACGCTGCATCGCATGGTGGACACCTGGGGGTTGTGAAGCTGTTACTTGGGCGGGGAGCTGATGTTCACTTGCTCGACAAGGCCAATAAAACAGCAGCTAAATTGGCATCGGATAATGGCAATTCAAGGTTGCGAAGTTCATTACCAAGTACAAAGCAAATGCGAATAATCGAAGCAAGATACGCTCGACTACATTGGACACAGTTCAGTATGGCGCCGATGAAGATGGAAAGGACGAGACAGAGGGTTCGTTGCATGCTGCCGCGGAAGAGGGGAACATTGACGTCGTGAAGTCGTTGCTCGAACGGGGAATAGATATCAATTGCCGCAATGCACTCGGCCGGACTCCATTAGAACGTGCGGTGTTCAAGGGCAGGTCGATGTTGTGCACTTGCTCATCGAGCGGGGAGCAGAGGTGGATTCACGCGATACGCAGGGTTGGACACCGCTTCACGTTGCATCACTATTCGGAAATCTCGAAGTCTCACGGATACTCGTCGATCACGGCGCAAACGTGAATGCAAGGCAGCAGGAAATTGGACTCCGCTAGCCGGGTCAGCAGATAACGGACACCTCGGGGTTGTGGAACTGTTACTTGAACGTGGTGCAGACATACATGCACAGAATGCTGCTGGTCTGACTCCGTATCAACTGTCACAGCGAAATGGGTATCGAGAGATTGCAAATTTACTCAGAGAGCATGGCGCAAGGTTTGAGATTCTTTTATTGCTGAAATGCAATGCCTGACTGTGCTTTAGCACTTAGTGACAGCACTTTTTTCATTTGTAGATTATATTGGAGACCAACAGTGGTTGATGTCATTGATGATTTCGCTGAAAAGTATGAAATCGCAAGCGGTCAAGCAAGCGGCGGCAGTGCAACAGGGTTGTGTCAGAGCACCTGGTCCCAAGGTGGTGGCGAATCTTTCGTCTTTCCCTCAGCGAGAGGTGACTGTTGTTCAACGTTCAAGCTTCAAGCTTCAAGCTTTAAGCTTCAACGTTTCAACGTTTCAACGTTCAACGTTCAACAGTTGGCGAGGAACGGTTGGGCGAATCTTGTAGCGGCATATAGCGGCCCGGAAGGACCGCGGCCCGAACACAACCGCGGTATCGAGGCGGCCCGGAAAGAGTGTGATTCTCGCTGTTATGATGATGTTATCCTGAGGCGAAAATATCCACATGCGACACTTAACACTTTCGTGGTCGTTGGTTACCGAGTAGTGGACGCTGGCGGCCGATTCAATTTCCTAGGATACCCAAGTCGAGCGACTCGAGCCTGAGTGCAGGACTCAAGGGCCAATGGACGAGGACCCCTATGACATAAGAATTACACACGGCTTGTTACTTCTTTGAGGCAAGCCCGCCTCCGGTCGGAATTACACCTATGGCACGATCCGAGATTTCGATCCCGCAACGCAGGCTCGAGTGCGGCCGTTACATCGCTACAAATGTCCACTGGGGGATGGTACTCGATCTAGACGCCGATGACGATCAGACGCCGTCATCGTGGAGCTTTCATGGGCGGGAGAACCAGCAGGTGAGACCTTTTTTTTCTCTCTTTTCTTACAGGAGGTCGCCAATTGGCCCCTGTAGTGGGATTTCCGTCCCTGCGGTGCAGGTTACCTCATCAGCAGCGCCAAAAACGGCTCGTTCCTCGTAGTTCGGGACATAACGCGACTGCTGGAAGGAGCCGCGGAAGTCGTCACGGGGCCCTTCCCGACGTGCTGGGAATTGGAGGTCATGTACAATGGTAATAGGACTGCGGGGAACGGCATCGAAGATGAAAACGGAGACGTGTTCGTCCGGTACGTGTGACTTGAAGATCTCAGTGCATGTCATGAGTGGATCGTCACTAACCTCTCATCGCTGTGTAACTTACTAGCATCTTGCTTCCGCTTTCCGAGATGGCTATGAGCTTCAAGGGAAACAATGCAGTGCACGATGCACATGTAAGCATTCTGATCTCACCGTGCAGTTTTTTCTCAGACGTGGGTTGAACCGCACAGGTTTTTCTGACGAATGAACGGAACAACTCGGGCACTGGCACCTGTTGGCGGCTGCATCGGGTGCGGCAGCCTGAGGTCGCGAAGAACCCACCGACCTCGATCTCGACCACGATGACGACCACGACCGTGACGACCACTACGAGGACCATTTCTGACGATGTTTGACTTGAGGGTCAGTCTGCGGCCTTCGGCGGTCCCAATCACAGCTTGCGAAGTACCCCCAATCGTACCGATTCGTACGACATGTATTCGGCCACACTTTGTCTTCGGTTTTCCATGTACTGAATATCGTGATACCTTTCTAAACAAGTGTTTTCGCTGCAAACACCCACTTCAGCTTTGTACTGAATAATGAATGTGGGTTCCTGACGTGATGACCCTAACCCGGAAACACCCGCCTCTGATCACTGTATCCTAACTCTTAATGCTTCTTCAGGCGTTGCCCCCCTTCTGCCTGTTCGTAGCCTCTTTCTTCGACCCTGTGGCGTCTTATTTATACTCCTGGAGTATAGGTGGATAACTTGGCAGACAGAATCATGTTAAGGCCAGAACTTGAAGGGGAAACATTGCATAGGTTCCACATACGGGAAGTGGGTCAGCGACAAAAAGGTAAACGGGGTGGATGTGTCTTGTAAATTACATCGTGCACTCACCGTGTTTCTCGTTTGTTACCCCGAGTCCGATGACCGGCTCACGTCAGTTCGGGAGAGGTTAAACTGAATATTCACTTGCGCCACCTGACACGTCCTTGACGCTGTAACTTGCGCTCTATTACAGCAACGTGGATTCATGACTCGGCTCCAATCTGAGTGTTACGGCACAGGACGCATGTGGCGGTCAAAAGCTCGCCTAGGACACGAGCTCCAGTGGCGGGCAGTGTCATGTGTAATAGGGTTTCCTGGGTTTGTGGCACTTCAGCTTTGTCGTAATTCTTCAAAGCGATGAGTAAATATAAAGCGATCCCATTGTCCCCGACACTGTCTCGAACTTTCGGATCCCCCGTCATTACCAACCATCGCCTCGCCATCATCACCTTGCCACCCCGCGTCATCGATTATGATACTAGATGGTCATTCTGAAGGTTCCTTGACCGAAAAGCAAGAACTTTATGAGACTGGGAAGGAACTTACCAAAGGAGGCCGATGTAAGTACATCTTATGCACAATTTCCCTTGCCGAGTTGACTCACTTAACTGGTGCGATGTAGCCCAACTCCCCGACGTTGCTCTCTTGAGAGTATTTGATTTCTGCGTGGATAACCCAAGGATATACACGTGGTATACGCTGGTGCACGTATGCCGAAAATGGCGGAGCATTGTTTTTGGGTCGCCACGTCGCCTCGATCTGCGACTTCACTGCAACACCAGTACACCAGTGAGGGAGACACTGGACGTCTGGCCACCGCTACCTATTGTCATATCGAGCGTTGGCCACAACCGACGGGGCGTGGATAACATCATTGCCGCTCTCGAACACAATGACCGCATATGTCAAGTGGATCTCTTCTATTATCCAAGTTCGCATTTCGAAAAAGTCTTGGCGGTGATGCAGCGGCCGTTCCCGGCACTGACAAGTCTGTGGCTTCGGCTCAAAGATGAAACAGCACCGGTAGATTCCGAGCGGTTCTTGGGCGGATCGGCACCGCGTCTGGAAACCCTCTTCCTGTATCACATTCCATTTCCAGGATTACCAAAGCTACTTTTGTCCGCCACTCACCTTGCTCATCTTACTCTTTGGAAAATCCCTCATTCCGGGTACTTCTCCCCCGATGCGATTGCCACGTGCCTCTTTGTGCTGACGAGGCTCGAATGTCTCGATATTGCGTTCGAATCCCCTCAAAGTCGCCCCGAACTGACACGCCGACGTCCGCCTCCACGGACACGCGCTGTCCTACCGGTTCTCACCAAGTTTCAGTTCAAAGGGGTTGACAAATATTTAGAGGACCTTGTGGTCTGGATCGACGTTCCTCTACTCCACAACTTGGCGATAGATTTCTTTCATCAACTGATATTCGACACTTCGCAACTCAGCCAGTTCATCAGTCGCACGCCAAAGCTCAAGACACACAATAAAGCACGGGTGGTCTTTCAAAGGGCGTTTCGGTCACACTTCCACAGAGACCGTACGGAAGGCTTTATCTGGGGATCTCATGCAGACAGCGTGATTGGCAGCTTTCGTCTCTGATACAGGTCTGCAGTTTGTCCATCCCTCGGGCTCTCATTTCTACGGTAGAACAGCTGTACATCAGTGAATCTTTGCAACTGCCTTGGCAGGACGACAGCCAATGGCTGGAACTTCTGCATCCATTCACCGCTGTGAAGGATCTCTACATATCCCAAGAATTTGTGCCACGTATTCTGCCCGCCCTGCAAGAGCTCACCGGAGAAAAAGTGACAGAAGTATTACCCGCCCTGCAGACTCTTTTCTTGGACGAACCACTCGCATCAGGACCTGTCCAGGATATCATCGTGCAGTTCGTTGACGCACGACGGCGTGCGGATCATCCCATTAGCGTTTCTCGCTGGGAAAAAGAGTAGTTTGAATATTGATAGGTGCTTTAGTTTTTATCCCATTTGTATTTGTGCGTCATCTACATACCAGCCTCCATTCTTAGCATTCGTTGCTCATTGCTTGGTTCCAGGGACACCAGACGATATAGTCCTATCATCACGATGATCTGGCTCAATTGTTATCGATGAGGATTGGGTGTCGAGGGACAAGGAAATTGCTTTACCCACCGCTGCAGTTTTTATACGAAGAACCCTATTACATAGCCCTCAAGAAGACATTATCCACCCCTTGAGCTCGTGATCCTAGGAAAATCGAGCGCCAATTTCCGCACTAACTGCCGTAATACGCTTGGTAAGTAGTAATACAGCATCACAAATGTGTTACAGTACAGTAAGTGGCGAACAGACGACTTCGAGACGAGTGCCATCGTGTACTGTATAGGAGTCTGGTTGCTCTGGCTGGAGCTGAACGAGTTGTCGTCGGCTCCTGCTGGCCGTGTTCATGCCCGAGCCTCCGAGGGTTCCGTCCGAGCCGCGAGCTGCTTGTTGTGGGATACCTTGCACTTAAAGCTTAAAGTCTTAGACAATCCTCTCACCGGAGTGGGTGAACATTGAACATTGAACACTCAAATACGGACTCTCATGGACACAGATATTTTACGCTGTCGTGGAATGTGACTGTTAAGCACGCCTCAATACTATGCCTCATACGCCTCGTACTGTATCTCCGACACTTTCTCCGAGCCTCCGACGAGTTCGACGACTGATTCTCCGAGACTCCGTCGATTCTCTGAGTTTATTCTGAGCTTTCAAGTTTAGTGCAAGGCGCCGCACCACCAAAAAGAAAATATGGGAGCATGCGGATTGACATAAACCGACTGAGGGGTAGCACAACAGTAACCATGCCGTAAGCTAAGATCTCCAACCATATTACGGTACGGGCGTTCCCTTGCCCCGCTGGACTTGAGACCTGAGTACTGAATGTCAAGGCGATCCGAACAGAAGGCGCAACTGTACCTACTGCATGACAGTCTGCATCGAGCGTACAGTATCCTTCATCAAGATCCTACGTTCTCAGGCTCACTTTATCATGTCTTTATGTAAATCTGGAGGACCGCATGTTCCCATATTTTGGTGGGGCGGATTGCATTGGGAGTCGGAGACACGAGGCGACCTCAACAGTCACATCATTCTACGACGCATAAAATATCTGGATAAGAACACTAGCTAGGATCTGAGATCTGAGGGTTTCGGATGCACGCGGCATAGCGGCCAGGAAGTTGGCTTTGAACCACCACTGGCAAAACAAAAACTGCTCAGTCAGAGCCAGATCAACCGTACTCCTATACCCCATGATTCTCTTGAGGTCGAACCAAATATTCACATGCACCACTTACAGTAATCACCAAGTGTATTACGGCAGTTGGCACGGCGACCACGAGCTCAAGGGGTAATGTCTTCTTTGGGGCTGTGTAATAGGATTTTTTTCTTCGTTTAAAACGCAGCGGTGGGTAATTTCAAAGGTGTATCTTTGTCCTCCGACAACCAATCCTCATCGATGGGTTTACCGTATGTTGACAGGAACTTACCGGATTGGCTGAAGTCACTAATAAAACCTTGAATAGGTTTGATCTCGAACATCCAGTCTCCCCAACATATCCCACCATCGCCCCGCCATCATGTCCTTGCTGCCCTGGGACATCGATTCTGGTACAGGATGGCTATTTTGAAGGTTTGGTGACCAAAAAGCAAGCATATCGTTGGAACGGGAGGCAATATACCAGAAGGAGGCCTGTGTACGTACATCTTTTGCACCAATACCCTGCACCGACTGCTGACTCGTGCGATGTAGCCGGGGCAATCGACCTACTTCCCGACGTTGTCCTCCTAGAAATATTTGATTCCTATGTGGATAAAGCACATGCGTGGCAGACGCTAGTGCACGTGTGCCGAAATGGCGAAACGTTGTTTTTGGGTCCCCACGACGCCTCGATTTGCGGCTTTACTGCAACGCCAAAACACCAGTGAGGAAGATGTTGGATGTGTGGCCACCCTTGCCTATCGTCATAGTGCATATTCCCGAAAGTGAGCGATGATAGCATCATTGCGGCCCTCGAGCACAACAATCGCATATATGAATTGGTTTCTGGCATATTTAAATTCGCTATTCGAGAAGGTCTTGGCAGCGATGCAGCAACCATTGCCGGCACTGACAAATCTGCAGCTTGGGTTCGAAGATGAAACAACGCCGGTTGACCCTGATTTGTTCTTGGGTGGATCTGCACCAGGTCTGCAAAACTCTACTTGGAATGCATTCCATTTCCACGATTACAGAAACTGCTTTTGTCTGCCACTCACCTTGTCAAACTGGTCTTACGAGACTTCCTCATTCTGGGTACATTTCGCCCGATGCGATGGCCACTTGTCTCTCCGTGT
>WTXL01000278.1:0-24614 GCA_022376525.1 Russula vinacea | reverse complement strand
TCAAGGCTCTCGGCGTGGCCGTGCGTGATAGCGTTGGAGTGTCCTCGCTACGCGGCAAAGCGTCTCAACGTGCGCAAGGAAAAGAACGATCAGGTTAACAGCTGAGGCTATTCGTGGCTTGCGGCACGAGGTGAGTGACCACTTGCTCGCGTTAGAACTACGCAACTGCCAGCAAACGCGCGCGCCGCAGGATAATGACGTTTCACACATCACGGGACTTTCTCATCATTTTTTTTACCAACCTTTGTAACAACTATAGTCCGAATAAATCACTTGATTGCCACCGCTGTTGAGCGCATACGCCAATTTACTCGCGCAAGTCACAAGGAGAAATCAATGGATCAATTCCCGAGTACGAGCAGTGGCCCGAACAGAGGCAAGATGCGCACAGGTGGGACTCGAGGTATTACGAAGCCAGCGATCCGTTGCTCCAAAGCCTGAATCGCCCAAGCCAGTAAACCCATTAACCCAACTTGAAGTCGTATGCGGATGTTGTCACTCCCTTCCCGGTGCAGTAGCGTGTACAGTGCGAAGCACGTGGCATTGAGGCTTTCCAAGAAGACAAAGCCTCCCGAAAAAAAGCTGGTGCCGATGCGGGCAGCGTTAGAGGTGGCAGCAAGCCAGCCAGCTTTACGGCAACGGCTGTGGAGCTGTTGGGCGCTGAAGCGGCCATAGAGCGGCATGTGCTTGCGTGCGCCGTGTCACCACCCATTTGGTGTGTCTCATGACGTCGGTCGTTCTTCCAGCTCACGATGCGTTCAGGAGGTTCCTGGTCGTTATGTCGCGAAACACTGGCCACTTTTTGCTCTGCTCCCAGGCCGATTTGTCAACCAACGTCTTCCATCCGTGTCTACGCAGTCTCTCATACCGTTAAAAACAGAGGTAGAGGTTCAGAGCGAGAACTCGGCAAGCGCGGCCGTGTTATTTGTGTGAGCCCCTTTCTAGCCCTCCAGTGTTGTCATCCGAGTCCCTGCGTCGCGCCAGGATCGCTCGGCATGGCGAGGCTTTGCGGACGAGGAACATAATGCAAGTGCTCGTCAGTGCCGATGGTGGCGCGTTGAGTCTGGCAACTATTTTCTACGGGGTGTGACGGGCCCTAAATCCGCGAGTACTCGGCACGTGACCGGTTTAGTCGAACATCTCGGTGAGTGGCCAGACCAAACCGGGTGAGGTATATTCTGCGCGATCCTGACGTGAAAGCCTGATTCAGTGATAGCAATAAAAACGCTGTACTACCAAAGTACCATCTGTCACATCCCAATTTTACAATTTTATCCCTCCAATGCTACTTTGAGTTGTTCTTTTCGTTCGGAACATTGGTTGTGGTGTGGCGATAACTGCAGGGTCGACGAAGACGGGCGTCGATGAGAGGGGAATTGCTGCGAGTAATTGGTGCCAGCCTTGACAACGTAGGATGGGCGGCTTTGGTGCTGGCCTAGCCATCCCAGTTCGAAGGAAAAATAGAAACCAAGTTCCCGGCGTTCCGCGACCCACGTGACACCAGTGAAAACGTGCTTTCTCACATTGCGATTTTGCGTGCTCTCGGCGTTGCTCGTGTTTGATTGCTCCTGGTACGAGCCATCGTGGTTGGCCGTCACGGTCACATCTCCGTAGGCACGCGAGGCTCGGTCTCTGAGTTTGTTGACGCCGAACTAGTGGGAGCCTCTCTTTCTGAGATCAGCTCGTCGTTTCCTGCAGTCCCAGGACGTGATATTCGACCAAGTCCGGCTTCATTCGAACGCATTTCCACCTAACCTAAAGACGTTGAGAACGGGGGTGCGGGAACAGGAACCGTGAAAAGAGACGATATGCTTACCAGCTCCGAATCCCAAAACCAACCCCCGGCAGTCTCCAAGAGCGTACCGTGCACACGCCAACCCACGACGACGGTTTGCGGCACTCTGCCAGCTCGTAAGGCACGCAAAAGCGCCCCGCCGAGCAGGCCAAAGTAGCCTGTACCGACGCCCGACGCGACCCGCGCACCCATACCCGAGCCGTGATGCATGATGGCTCGCCCATGCCAGCGTGATTCATAATTGAGCGCGACGTTTGAAACGGCCGTCAAAGTGCTTGATAGAACCCACCGTCAATGCCGTCTCGACCCGGGCGTCAGACGACTCTTTCACCTCCCCACGTACGAGAATATGCCCAGACTAAAGCTAGGGATGAACGCGGTCTCATCCAGGTCAATGGTGTCAGCCTGAGCACCGATCATTACCTTAAATTCTGCGGGCTTATCATGCACAGAGTCACAGACATGGGTGGCTAATATGTCGGAGAGATCAGGATTGGCCCACGAGTCCAGCTAAACGGTGTTTTAGAATCGACAGACTTACTGAATGATGGCGACCATCAGGCAAAGATATTCACTCAAGCGGGCTTCGAGGGAGATCTTTGAATCGAAACATAGTCCCGTATTCGCCAAACGGCCCATCATTGGGTGACAACGGAAGGAACGGAAGGATGACTAACGTTTGGCGGGCAGTAAGGCAGTAAGAACGGAAATACGACCCACATCGCGAGATGCCCCCGACCCACATCGCGAGATGCCCCATACACATCCCCCTGCCCTAAGCAACCCTGCCACGCAGGGAAACACGACGCAACCCGACACCAGGGAGGCGATCGTGGACGCACACCAGCGTAACCCTACACCTAGGGAAAACGATGTAAACCACAACCAGAGACACAATAAACCAAAACTGAGAGCGAACATAAATGTGGCCACTCTAAATATGAACGGGTTGTCCGCTCCCGCCAGCAATACGTCGTACCTAGAAAGGTGGACTATGATCAACCAAACGCTGAATAATAAGATCGTCATCCTCGCCTTCCAAGAAACACACCTGGACGAAGAATCGACAGACAGAATACGCACGACCTATGAAAAAAAGATGAACATACTAACCTCACCCGACCCTGAGAACCCACGCGCCACTGCCGGGGTTTCCTTCGTGATAAATAAATCACTGATTTCCACAAGTAAGATCACAGCGCACGAGCTGCTCCCCGGAAGAGCACTAACGATAGAAATAGACTGGCTAGAACCAGAAACAACGCGACTCCGAGTCATTAACATCTACGTAGTACGCACCGAATGACAGAGCAGCGCACCTCCCATTCTGGAACGAGATCGACGAAGTAAGACGGAATGAAGGGATTCCAAAACCCGAATTTGACTTCAACGTAAAGGAAGAGCAAATAGACCGAGCATCAGCGAGACTAGACGACCAAAAAGCGATCGAAGCCCCAAGAGATCTTCGACACGCCTGGGAGATACATGACGCGTAGAGAGCAGCCTACACAAACGAAAAAACTTACACGTACCGAGCCAACACGACCGGAGGGCAAATCAAATCCAGACTGGACAGAATATACGTTGCGAGAACAAGCAACGCCCTTGACCTTCGACTGGAAGATATCCCCGTCACCAGTCCCTACAGACCGCTGGCTTGTGGCGGTCAAATACGCACCAAAAGACGCTCCAGAAATCGGAAAAGGGAGATGGACCCTCCCAATCAGGATGCTAGACGATGCGAAGTTGATAAAAGCGATAATCGACCGAGGCATAAGACTGCAACACGATCTAGAAGACATCAAAAGCAGAAAAGTAGATCGAAAACTTTCCAACCTACAACGCATATGGCAAGACTTTGAAAGAGACATCAGTGCGATAGCAAAAGCAAATGACCCGAACGCTGACGCTGACGAAAGAATACGTACGGAAGAAGCGTACCTCACAAGCAAACTAGAGTATCTGGAAAAGAAAAAGGCACAATCCCGAAGAACAACGCTAAGTGCAGAACTCGCGAGCCACGGAGAAATACCAGGTGGCGTCTGGACAGCGATGAGTAAAGAGAAAAAACCAAGGGATATGATTCACCGACTCAAAATCCCCAAAACAAATCCACCCCAGTACGAGTGCAACACCCGAAGAATGGCTGACCTAGCGAGAAAATACCACAATGAACTCCAACTAAATGACCTAGAAAACCGAAATCAGCACGAATTCGACACAAACATAGCTCCGATCCTCAACAAAATTCACAAGGACCAAATCCTAAAGGAACCAGAAGCAACAAAAATGTACGAGCAAATAACAGAGGCGCAAGTCGACGAAGCGATCCACCTGTCGAAAAACGGATCAGCGACCGGCATGGATGGGTGCCCTTACGAACTGTGGAAACCCTCAGAGAACGACACAGCCAAGACACCCAAAGGAACAAACAAACATTCAACATAACTCATGCCCTCACGGAGGTATACACAGACATACAACGCCACGGCGTCGACGAATCCACAGACTTTGCGTTGGGCTAGTGCTTTTGTGAGCATTTTATGGTCGGTGTTGAGTAATGTTATTGGCGCTTTATCCCCAGGAGGTCAATCTATGACCACATTAGATTAGCCAAAGCAATAATAACTTACGCTGTTACGCAGACATCGCAGAGGAGGACGGCGCAATCGTAGCGCTCGACCAGGAAAAAGCCTATGACAAAAGAAGGCACGACTAAGTACATATGGAAACCTCTCGAAGCGTTCCGAAGTCAGCCTCCCGGACACTTTCATTAGAACGGTGAAAGCACTATACCAGAAGTTCAGAACGCAAGAACGCAAGTAATGATCAACGGAATCCTAAGCGAGCCCTTCAAGATAACCAGGGGTACTATGCCTAACCCACTCTTCGAGTCTTCGCCGGACACCACCCACTTGTCGGACATTTCGAATATCTCGCCCATTTCTTATTCAATCACTACCAAATCAAATATACACCATCTAGTACTATTTCTGAACGTGCTTCGGGCATTTTCTGAAACATAATACTGTTGTGTCGCCAAAAGCGGCCAAGAAAGTGGCTGATGATATCGATGACGGCGCATAGTACGCTTGACTGTACGAGAAAACATTCAAACAACCAAGATTCACATTTAATTGACCCCAATCGCGAGCTTTTCATTCAAGAAACAATTGCAGTCGTTGCAGAATCAGATGTTACCATGGATGTTACCATGGATGTTGCATCCTAATTTTAATACACATTGGCCGTATTTTAAGTACAATACATTCCAGTAGTACCATAGTACTGACACGGTGACAGTGACACCAGAGGTTGATATAGTTGTGTTGCTGTAACTGTGATTCCTCTCGCACATACTGTCAATGGAGCGAGCGTGACGGAGCGTCCGAGCTTGAGGCCAGGCTGAGTTTCAATATAGGGTGTGACAATGTGTGACTGTCCGACTCGGAGAAGTGGGTGGTGTCCGAAGAGTAGGGTATCCGCCAAGGCGATCCGCTCTTGTCCCCGATATTTGATATAGGGATCGAACCATTGGCCTGCATGATACGACATGACCCGAACCTAGAAGGAATCAAAATCCCCGGGCTAGAAGAACCAATAAAAATTAACCTCCTCGCTGACGACACCAACCTGTTCTTCAGCCGGAAAGACAAATTTGACCACGCACAAAACCTCCTAAATAATTGGTGCCAAGAGTACCTGGCGCAATGTTCAACATCGACAAGACCGAAATAATCCCAATCGGTTCCGAAGCCCACAGACAACAAGTGATCACAACGCGGAAAATAAACCAAGGAGACGCAGGCCCACAGAACGAAAGGATAAGGATAGCAGAGGACGGCGAGGCGGTGAGGTCGGTATCTCCAAGAATGTCATGATCGATGCTGAGGGTGGGGAAGAAGTCGAGGGGAATCGCCCGAAAGAGTCGGGGGATAGCGGGATAATGGGAGAGCTGAGTCAGCTGACCGATGTGATTTCACTGGTTGATCCTGAAGTTCTGATTCGTGCTGCAGCGTCCGCGGAGACAACCGAACCAGAGTCTTTATGAGCAAGAGTCAGTTGCGTAATCGTGTGAGCGTAGAGATGTTATCAACCTTTTCAACTTCGTCCAGTTTTGCTTTGAGGACATACTGGCTTCGCCGTTGATCGTTTGGATCGTCCTCGTCAAACTGTATGGATTGAAGTGAAAATCAGCACAGCCAAAAGTAACATGGGGAACCAACCTCTCCGGTATCTTCGAAATCCAGTCCTAAATCTAGCTCATCGAAGACTGTACCGGTGCGTTTATCTCCGTTTGAATCGCCCTCGGTCTTCACGCCTTTACGCACATACACGCGCGGCTCGCCACCTCCACAAACAAGACTAAAGCTACCGGTGGGCCCCGGACCGCGCGAGATTGCAAGTTCCTGCACGTCCTCTAGCACGCGCGCAAGCCACACAAACTGGGCTGCCGTATCGCGCCTCTGCTCCGGGAGGCCCGGAGGCACACCCACATCCGCACCATTTTTGTTGTCGACCTGGCATTCATGCATCTCGGTGAACGTGCCGCGCTCGTGCACACCGAGACGCAGTCCTGGCGTTTGTGAGATCGCGAGTTGTGGGTAGAGCAAGTTCCATTCCAGCTGTTCGATAAAGTATTTCGAGTGCGAGGCCACTTCGAGCAGCGATTCTTGGGGTACTTGCGTGCCCGCACGGATGATGTTCAGGGCTGGCGATGGCGACGACAATGACGTGGTCGTTGTTGTGGATGAAGAGGTGAGGTTCATATCCCCTAGTGCGTCTACTAGGTCATCGAGTGCCAACTCAGGCACCTTCTTCACAGAGGGTCTCTTGTCAGAGGTTCCAGTCTTTGCCGTGTCAGCGTCCGTGGGTAAACACGCGTCAACCTCAAAGCGGACGATCAGCTTTATGTCAAGCATATCCTGTTCTCCCCAATAAACATTGAGCACGTCTATACGCATGCACGCAAGAACAACGCACATATGAGATGGCCCGGTGGTGACCCGAGCTCGGACATCCGGGCTAAGAGCGCCATGGGCCTCAAACGCGAACCCATAGGTCTTCCCAGTGGGTGGCTCGCGAGTGCGGCCCTCCCAAGAATCTACACGATGGCGATGTAGAATGTAGGACCGCCCGTAAGAGCGAGAGTGACAAGGAGGAAAAGTAGCCGACGGGTGAGGTGGAATGTATTATTCCAGGTTGTAGGGATGTACGAAAACTCTGCGAGCGTCGCAAGAATCATGATAATAGTTGCAACCGCGCTTGGGGGCGCGGTTGCGGACCATGTCAAAGCGGATGAATGGCCTCGCTTTGGCTGGCATATGGTGGGGGCGTTGTATGCGGTGTAGAACCAAAACAATGTGATGTGGATGACCCAGATTCGGTTGAAGTTGACGAGCAGATGCCCGAACGACCGTTTCTCGTGATACGTCTTGAAGAATGCGCGATTCCAGTCGATACGGTCGAAACACATAAAACGCCGTGCTGGTGGAATATCGACAAGACGAGTCTGAAAAAGGGAGATCAACACACTGATCCGTGTCATAAAAGGTTGACATGCCTTGTCTGCGAGCACAATGCGAGCGATGCCCTCTGGATACCAGAACAACTGGTTCACATCATCGTCACCAATGATGCGATCATGATCACGTTCTCTCCGCACAAACTTTCCATCAACGGACTCATAGCCCTGATCACGAATGAAGCAGTAAAGGGGCTTAATAACTGCACGAAGGTAGAGGCCTTCTGGGATGGGATCGACGCGATTCTGGCACTCAGGAGAGCAATAATAGTCATCCGCGCATTTGAAGATAAAGCAGAGGCACGCGGGAACGAATCGGACTTGCACTGATTCTCCCCAGCAAAGGAAGTAAAGGGCCGTCTGATGCATGCGGTCGTATTGGGACATGTTGTTCATTGCCTGACGCCAACGTTCAAGGGCGCTAGCCAGGGATTTCTCAGAATGGCGGCGGTCACCGCCCCGCTTGGAGCGGAGGCGCTGAATACCTGGGTTTTGAGTATGACCGACGGCATTATCGAGATCGAGCTGGGCAGCCAAGTACCACTTGCGGTAATTTGCGTGCAGCCCCCCGATGTAATCCGCGTGAAGTGAACTTTTGCTGGAGGTCAAGGAATATGTCTTTTATTTCCTCCTTCGGAAGTGGGATCGAGCGTTCATTCCCCCAGGCGGAGTAGGGCTCACGGCCAGTGTTGTACTGAGGTGCCCCAAAAGTCACTCAGATTTGGCGCCGAAGAGCGCCCACCGTTGAGAGACTCTCCTGATGGGCCCAAACGCTGTCCGTAGACATCATGGTCCGAGTCAGTGTCTGGTTGACCTGGAAATACGGGTTGTGATGTTCAAGCGTCGGGGAGATGGGCGGAAAACTTGAAAATACGAACCATATGGGTCAGGGTGGTTGTAATCGTTTAAACCAGCGGCACTACTCTCTGAGCCGTAGTTGTCTTTGTGATACACCTCGGATGGCTCAACATCATTCTCGTAATGATGCCGAGGATGTTTATGTCTGCAGGAGGGGATGGAGAAGGATAACCCTCCTGGGTCGCTTGCTGCGACGTTGTGGTCTGATGGAAGTGATGGCGGGGTGATTGCGGTACCAGGGAAGCGTCCGGAGGGAGATGGGGTGAGGGTCTTGAATCGATTCCTGTAGATCCAGGCGGACACTATCCTGTCTGCCCGGAAGAACTGATCACGGATTGTCTAAAGTAAGTATAGTACGGCTCAATTAGCTGGGGTCCACTTACCAAGTGACTTTGTCTCCACATTGCTCGACTTGAACCAGGCGCGTAGATTCATCATCTTGTATACATGTTGCGACGTTTAGACCGGTGATGGGGAAGAAAAGTGAGATCACAAACTCGCATCTGTAATCATGTGCATGTGACCGTGATGATGATTGACATTCTCCTCACGCAGAGATCGCCAAACAACAATCTTACTGTAATTGTTAGTTGGCCTATATTTTCTCCTCCTTGCCGGCACTGGTATTGCCAGCGGTATGTACCTTCCATCAGGTGTGCGTCGCTCGTCGTTGATGTATATTTCGTAGTCGCTCCCAACCCTGATAACTCACGATGACTACCACTGATCTTTCACGACTGTCCAGCTGACTTTTTCGTGCAAGGATAACTGCTTTACCGTCCGACTCCCGGATCGCGTTTGAGACATCAATAATGTCCTGCTACTCGCGCCAAAGACATCGGCCTGTCTTATCGGTGGCATATTACACCTCACCCATTTCTGCATATGTGTCTCCCAGATCCGATCTATTCCAGATTCTGACGTCGGCTGGGAGGACATGTACCGTGAAGACAACAGTGTCGCATGGTTCGATTGGGTGCGTTCCTCCCTGATTTACTTCACGTGCTTCTGCCTTCACGCTAGCATACATACTCTTCCTTTTAACCCACACCAAGCCTTTCCACCTCTTCCTTCAACCCGACCCCGTCGCATCCCCGCTTTGTCTCAGTGCCAACAAACCCGCCCGCACTCGTGAGTCGCCTGCGCGCGCATGCGTGCGTGGGGTGTCTTCCTTGCCCTTTGGCTGTTCCTACTTGGCATCACACCATCCTCCTCTCCAGGAAGCAGCGCATACGGCGGCACGCATGTACAGGAACTGGAGGTGTGGACGCCGGGCGAGGGGGAGTTCATGTTGTTCTTTGTGTACTCGCCCGTTCATGTGTTCTTGCACCGTGTGCACCGTGCTCATGACACTCGGACCTTGGGAAGGACGCGTGGTTGCCTTTGTTCTAGGTTCGTTTTTTTGTTCTCCACATGGTAGATTCGACGCTTAGCACTGATGGTCGACGGTAATCATGGTACAGTAGGTTGTGGGCATGCTACTCCGGATGGTTTGGGTCTTGACCGGCTTACTTGTGCGAGGTGCCTGGGGCACCCCTGAGCGCGAGGGTCTTGGTGTACGCTGAGGAGATCGTCCCTTTGTACACGGAGACTGACGAGAAGAAGCCCACCAACAATGGAGAGAACTGAGAGTACGTGAAGTGTCCTGTCGTCAATGTTTAGGACCTTATCAATCGAGCTTAGTTTGATTCCTTCACGTTTTTCTTGCCGCGAACGAATCAGAACGATAGTTATATTGTCTCTGTATTGATTGTGATTACATTTCGTCACCTGTCATTTGACGCTCCTTTGTTACATTCTGCCCGCGAGTCATAACTATCACATGACATTCGATTACCCAAATGAGGGCCGCTCAAGATCGCTTGAGCGGTGAGCCGGTGAGCGGTGAGCCGGTGAGCGGTGAGCGCTGTGAGCTACAGCTCCGCTTGTCCTATTTTGGACGAGCTGCTTATGAGCTGAGCTAAGCGGAGCGCCGGCAGCACTAGGACTCCGTCACTTGAATCTATTGCCAGTAACGTAATGATTAGTCAGTTTGTGTCTAAAAGAGGTAAAACCGTTTCTATCTTGGGACTGCTAAGTTACGCGACTCAAGGTCCGGCCCTAAACTCTACACGCCGCATCCCCTCACCCCAATTTTTCTTCTGGTTCCATAGCAGGGTTTACAACTCCTCCTCCCGCAGAATGGCCCGTGATCGTGAATTGGATTTTAAGGAGAATCAATTGAACTGCGGTATCGCAAGGCCCGACGCGGTCGATGCACCAACATGCGGCCTCCGCCCAGGGTACGTCCTTATTTTAACCATCTTCACCCTGCCTGACACGAACGTGTAGGATTCCCACTCTTGACGTTTGCGGCGGCGGCGTGCACCGCATGATGTGACCACAGGGCTACAAAGGCGATTTTCCATTGACTTCTTGGGGGTGAACCCGACGACATGAGCGTCGAAGTGGGTCAGGATGCAGGGCCGCCACGAGCACCGCGTGAGTCTCTCGATTTGCATTTCATCTCCTTAAGCAAGACGCGGACAAACTCGAAATGCTGTCTTATCATAACCGAGCTCCGTCGGGACACCCCTTTGCCGACACCAGGGACTTCCGCTCAGGCCGGGCCCTGATGAGCGTTTGGACATTGCTCCCGAGCTTTACTTTGGTGATCGTCTCGTCAGCGAGGGCATCAAGACCCTGGAGCAAACTCGGTCGCCCTCTATCCTGTGCGTACGTTTGAGCCGTCTTTTCTTGATGTCCCTTCTCACACCAGACACAGCTTCGCCGTTGAGTGAAAATATCTGCTACCTGTGGCGATCTAGGGATCTGGACGTCTGCTCCACCCCCGTTGACAACCAATACGGTACCTCCCACACTTCTCTGTCGTAATGCCGCTCATGCGTCTTCTCGAACTTTGCGAGGATCCCATCGGACACTTCTTACCGATGGTGACACCAAATGGTTTCTTCCCTGGAACCTCAGGCATCGGGCCCGAGTCGCAAGGGATGCCAACTGGCATGCGCCCAGTTGCAACTGTAGCAAGTGCTGGGGAGCATCCTCAGAAAAGCCTCACGCAAGGGCGTGCGGATTGAACCAGAGGGCAAGTGTGGCGTCGCACCCGGCGACAGCGCCAAGCCCAGACAGGCACGCCGTGCCAGACCGTTGGTGTTGTCCCAAGTCAAAGTGTCGGTAGCAAGATGCTCGGCCTGGAGATTATCGGCCCAGGATTCGGGTTTGACGATGCCGGGCTCGGGATAGAGGAATCTCAGATGGGTGTTGGCAGAGAGGATCCCGTAGAGCTCATCCGTGGGAGGTGAGTCGCACTGTTTCGGAGATTACTCGCATCTCTCATCCACCTTCCCTCCAATTTTAGTCTTAGGAGCGCACTCGGTTGCTCCTACAAGCCTTCTTGTCAGCCTCGCCCACGATCTTGTCCTGCTATTGCGCCGCCAGGGAACTGATGCCAAAGTCAAACGTGGCGTCGTCGGCTTGCTCGAGGACCTAGCATGCCCCGGGCTGCTCATTTATCCCTTAGTGAGGCTGGCTTCCAGGCTACTACTCGTCAACTCTTATATTTTACAGCCACCTTGAATGTGGCGAAGGTGGTCCCGGTCGAGTTACAAGACGACCGTGTATGGTAGCGGCAGCGGTGAGTTTGCGAAAGTTATCGTACGTGCAGTAAAAACTGAGCAGCCTCCAAATTAGCCAAAGAATTGCTGCGATCTGGGGCGGCTTTTGGATTGTCCAAGGTGTCCCGTCGACGGCTCTGCACCAGATCCGAACGCTCTGGCATGAGATCAGCTCAGCTCAGCCGTGGCCGCGCCATTGACACCTTCCGACGTCTTCTCAAGGGCAACGGCCTGTGTTTTAAGAAGGTGCGTGAAAATGCTTGCGTGTTGCTTGACTAGGTCGGCTGCAAAGGCTCCGGAACATATCCTGTAGCTGGTCGGGCTCAAGGTGGAGCTGCGACCACTGCTTGTCAGTGCGATGTGCCTCCGGAGCATCGGCATGCAGGTTACAAGCCACAGGTACAGTAATTTCGCCCTATATTTGCTGATCCTCGCGCCACACCGGAGTCACGTCCGGCGGTTTGATGGCCTCAACACTGGCTTTGTCTGAAGCTGCTTCTTGACGAACCTGTTCATCGGAGCGAGGACGTGTGGCGGTGCAACAGACCTTGCGGAAGCGGAGTCGGGTTCAACTTACAAGCAAAAAGGTGGTATCGAGACAATAGTCGGACCTTGGGCCAACTTCGGGCACTTGTAACCTCGTGGTTGGATTGACTTTGCAAACACTCTGCTCATGAACAACCAGTACGGTTATGCACGCTAATATCATTGCTGTAATATATGCGTAGCGTTTTAATGACAAAAAAATTCATCGCATCCCATCACGTCGAGGAATGTCGTGGTCATATCGACGGCAAATTCAGACAAAGGCTGATTATGTCACAACGTAGTACCTTTTGAGCCCACATGGGTAAGGAAAATGCTGCCGGTGCGTTGTGAGTAGATTCAACGGCCAGCGGAAGGGTGACCTAACGATCGATCGAAACATGCCACAGTATGGATGAAACACACCCGTTTCATTCTCCGGGTCTGGAAGCGAGACCAAAACGGGCATTAATTGTGACACCAGGAACTCGCCAGGGATGATCGGAAACGGGCATACAGAGGCACACAGAGGCAAATACGCGTACACGCATACAATATGAACAAGTACGCTTTTGCAGGAACTGGTAGCGGGTGCGGGAAAGAGCGTTCTTTGGTACGTTGGTTCCTTGATATTTCCATCCTCTATACCCAGGCCATGATTGCCCGCCCTGTTGTCATTGAACACTTACCGAATGACATCAAAGATATTCATCGCAGCTTTCGGAGGACGAAGAGTTGAGATGCACTTTGATTCGGAAGAAAGTCCAGCCCATGGTTGAGTCCACGGAAGGAATGGAACGACGTCGCGTAACTCGCGTTGGGCGAATAGCGCCTTACTAGTAGTAAGAGCGGAACCAGAGCCTGCTACAAATGACCAGACCGAGGGCAGCGCCAAGGTGGAAACTCACAGTCCTCACCCCTGATCTCGGTTCAAAAGGATTGATTTAGAGAGTGGCCGAGTTGCTTTTTATGCAGAAACGCGGTGAAGTGCGGTGCGCGATGGGCCGCAGCAGGAAATAAAGGTGGGTCTTGTATCGCCCCTCTCCGACTCGGAAGTCCCAAACCCTCTCTTGCGAATCCCCAAACATCCAAAAAATAACGTTGCGCGTGTGTGGAGGCAAGCCGCCAAGACGAAGGTGCCGCGCTTCAACATGACACCGCGTGCTTATTAGCGCTTATTCGCCACTTCGCCACGCACACGTGGCGGGGTCGAAGGTGCATGTTGCCGAGTTTTGCTGTCATGTGTCAACTTTCATCCGTTCGTCTCGTTCACACTGTAACTGTGTTCCGAACAGCTCAGACATGTAGCAAGACGTTCACTGGAGGGCCAAATTGTGACACTATAGATGCTACTTGGTCATGCACTGTTTCCCTCAGCATGGGTTGCACTGGATCAGTTTGTCACGCCAAGATCGCTCAGAAAATACTTCGGCCGGTTTAGCAAGTTGTGTGGTCAGATGGGTTAGTGACGGGTTTGAACGCCCTATATCCCCGTTGTCATGAGCCCATTGCATTTTCCGCAGGTACGGTGTTGGCCTCTCATCCCTATCATGTCGCGCTGATTTAGATGGATGGACTTGGTCGAGTGAGTATGTACGCCCGTGGACCCTTGAGCGATGGCAGAGAACACGCAAGTGAGCCTGGAAGAAGCACTTCCTTCGCTCTAGGCGCTCATCCGTGCTCAGCGCGAGCGTGCTATTGCCACTGGCATTGACCCAGATGCGGTTTGACATCATGGAGGAGGTCCACGCCAACATAACCGACGAATTTAAGCGCCTTCCCTGGCTTCATTCTCCCCGATGTCGCCGAAAGTTACGTTGAATTGGCGGTACGTCGCCAGGAAGAGCAACGCTGGATGCAAACGCCGCGTTGTGACGGGTGGCGGTTTGTGATGCAAGTCGAGGCTAAGGCAAGGGGGGGGGGGGGTAAAAGCAGCGACTACGGCGTGAGTTTCCCATCAACGCGCCACTGGCACTGACGAGCACCCGCGGGTCGACGGGCTGGTGCGGCGAAGGCGGTGCCGCATGCGAGGTTGGGTGGGCTTCTTGAAGCGAGACGGTACCCTGCGTTACAAGGCATCATGTGTATTCCACGGGCGCGGCTTATGAGGGTAGGTGGATCAATTAGACGGGATTTCATGCTAACGTCCTGTTTAGTTACGAAGGATCTCAGGGACGGGCTTGTGGGGTACGACGTAGATAGATTCGATGTATCATTTCCTTCGTTGGCCCTCTGCCCCCTCAGTCGATCTTGACCCCCCCCCCCCCATTGCTGCCGTAGCTGCCTCACGGCTCAAAGCGGCATCAGAGATTGGACCTCGACAGCATCAACAATAGCCTGAGGGCCACGGTCGAGCACCTCGAGGGCAAACGTTTGCGCGCCACAGATACCCGTTGCAGCAGGCGGAGCAGCCCGGGGCCCTCGCTGGCACCGCCGCACGCATGTTGGAACCGCGTATTGGCGTGGGATAGGGACAGGTCGGGACCTGTAACGGCATGCAAAGCAGCCCGGGGCCGACCCTGGCAACGTTGCTTGGCCTGCTGGTGCAGTGTAGAGCCCCGTGTGCCCCTTCAGGGTGAGCCTGTTGAGAGCCAGTGCGGGTCGGGGGATGGGTTTGACGTTACAGCACCGCCATGCGATGCCAGGGCGAGGTAGCCCTCAGGCTCGCCCTTGAGAGGCGTGACGCGAAGTCGCGAACCGCGCCGATGCTGCTCGCGCCGCCACCGGCGTGCACCGCCCTTAGACGGTAGTTGAAATGAGTGGGAGCAGAGGGCAAGGTCGCCTGCAGCTTCCGCCTGCACGCCACGGGGGACGCTCAAGCATAGCGTCCCCGTTAAGGCCACGCCTGGGCCAAAACCCGAGCAGCTTGCATCCTTCACGGTTGCAGAGGCCAAAAACAGGTCCCATTCACCACTAAGAGCGGCGTTACGGTCTCATTGACAGGAGGCTTGGTGTTGCTGCGAGTTGGAGGTCACGCTGGTGTGTACTCCAACTCGCATCGAGCTTTGACGGCTCTGCACTGCATCGGATCGGATGCACGAGTTTGACACCGGTGTGATTCGCGAGCTGCCTGCGAAAAAGCTCTACCTCTCATCTCTTCCAAGTCTCCCCGTCGTTCCTCACCAACTCCGAGTAAGAGCAACGCAAGACGTGGTTTCTGCACTTGCCCCAACTCGCAAAGGCTGCGGATAGATGACGTGCTTCACAGGCAGCACGTTGGCCGATCAGAGCGACTATCCGCAACACTGGCACTGCGTATTCAGGTCCCCCTCCCCACCATAATCTACCTAACTCGACACCTACGCGCCTCTGCCAACCTCAGCACCATGCCCGTGGTCCTCATCGCTTCCTTCATACCCCGTCACGATGCACTGACCTTTCGGTCCTTTCCCTGTCTCCTCCCCCCTTATAAGCCTCCCCCAGACCCCACAAGTCAGGGTGACTGCAGCCCCTTCCTACTATGACCACGACTTTAACGTTTACGACCTTTGCTTTATTTTTCGTGACAGGCGGGAACCGCGGCAACGGACAACACCGTGCGTGCTACACCAGGGCGCGGTCTTGCATAAACTCGCCCCCCTTCCCGGCGATCCAACATCATCCAAGGAGCAACACGTATGTGAACGGCATGCCGGAGTTCCGCAACTCGCAGTCGTCGTGCAGGGCGTCGTCTCTAGCTTGCACACCCTTGAGAACGGTGACGTCGAATTCCTCCTCACCATCCAAGGTTACGTGCAGAACAGCATCAGAAGCTCCACGATCGTGTCGGGCTCAGCCCCGCTCGACCGTCCGCCGGTCTTTCTCACTGCTTTCCCCATTTAGATGCCATGTCGACAAGACGTCCACGAGGTGGTGAAACGTCCCTATTCCCCCCTGGGGCGGTCAGCTAGCGCGGCACCCAGGACCGACTGTGTCTCGACCTACGCCCGCTGATCCTCCCCACAACACCACTGCCCCTCCCACTTGCAACTCCACTTCCGGCCAACGGCGTGCTGGAGAAACGGCAGTAGATCACCGCACAAGCGGCACAACGCCCCACCCCAACGCCCTCCCGTGCCTGCACAGGCAAAGCGGACGTCGAACATTATTGCTGCCCTCGATGCTGCAAATACCTTGGAGGGTGCGTACACCAGCGACAGTCCCCCTCCGCTCTGACATCCTTTTAGCCTCCCTCCCGTGCCTGACACTCAACACGTCTTCTCCCCGATTTCCACCCCCTCCCAGCCTGACGACGATGGCAACGCCGAAGCTGGGCCTGGCCTCTCCACTCGTGCGAAAGGAAGGCGCAAGGCCCCCGGCTAAGCCAGCCACCTACCTCTCTCCCCTTCACGTACATTTATTTCCTAACCAGACCGTCTGTCGACTTCCGCGTGGATACGCCGTGATATTTAGAACGCCTCGCTGCCAAAATGGTACGTACCTCATCATCTTCGCGCAGGCCCGCTTATCCGCTTTCCCCCGACACTACCTGACTGTTCGTTCTTCGTGGTTGAGCTTCACATGTACTTGTACCTGTCTCGCCCTTGAATAAAAATGACTGTTTCTCTCATCAACATTAACAGCTACCAATGAGTGCATGGCAAACCACGGTCTTGCAGCCGGTCGGACCCCGCCACGTCTCGTGATGTCTGTGGTGCCACCTAGTTAATTACGACTGCGTTCCCCCGCCCTTGTGGAATCCGATCCTTCTCCTTCCACACCCGACCTTTCCTTCAGCACAGACAGGTCCTTCGGATCCACCGCGGTGCATGTCTTGCATTGGCAATTGCTTCCATAATACCCACTCTCCTGATACCTCACCGTTATTTCTTCCCCAGCTGCTATGTTCCTCAGTGTTTCAATCACGCATGCGTACGTCCCCGGAATCGCGTAAATCTGTTATCCAGCTCCCTTTAAAACCCCTCACAAAATAAAGGAATTATTTACACGCACCTGGGAGTTTGGGTCACAGTCATGGTTTATCATTCGGAATGGCCCCAGTATCAACCTTGGGCCAGGTGGTCCATTTTGAGAGGGTTTTGCCTCAATCACAGAGGGGCCTCCATTCGACACTGTGTCTGCTGACATGGAGCTGCATGTCTCTTTGATAAACACCCCTGCCTCTATTGGATAGCGTGCTTCCAGTCCAAATGAGGCTTCTCTCCCTGTATGCGTCACCTTGCAAATCTTGACTGCACCTGTAGGCATGTACAGCAGTGAATACCTGTACAGCAGACTTGCAAGCATTCATCTGCGTTCAAACATTAAATAGAACGAAAGTTAACTTACTGTTGCAAACAGGCGCTCCACTTTGTTTCGTCAGATCGAAACATTGGAACTTGGTTTTCTAGCTCCAAGACAGTCTTCTTGACCGTCTCCCATTTGCCATCAGGAGTATTTTTGCAGATACGACCTGCCAAACTGCCGTCCTTCTTTGACAGTGGGTTCTGTTTGCCTTCTTGTGCCCGTTCTGGCATGACAGCATGAGACCTTCTCTTTTTCCCTTTGTTCGCAAACAACGAGAACATTAGCAGGTCGTCTGCACGCCCGAAAAGGCAAGCCATGTATGCTTCCCGGTTCAGAATATGTAGTCGTTCGTCGACCTCGTTCTCGGCTTCCTGGTTCTTGGGATCCCATTGGTCGACGCTGCCTGTGGGCTGAGCAGCCCTTGAAGCCCTCACCGGGTTTCTACGTGGCATCGGTGTTCTCAGTGGGCAATAAACAAGGATGAGCCGTTGTAGAAAAGCGGTAGAAACGGTAGAAACGTGAAACGCCAACTACGCCATCACGTGAACAAGACATGGTGCCATCGCTTCGCTCCGGCATAAAGCTTGAATATTGGCTTGGAAGTGAGGAAATCATGCAAAAAATGCATTTATTACGGAAGGGAAATACTAGACTACCACAAAGTAATATCACCAACTGCATTTTGGTGTTTCTGTTCCACAGTCATCCGTACGTATGATCGAACCCAAGACTCGGAGTCTCTTTGTCCAAGAAGTTGAAGATAAGGATAACAGTGATCATGCACGTCGACTGCCCAACGATCTGTTAACAGAGAAGAGCAGGTCTGAATCAGCGACAGCCTTCTTCAGTCGCACGTGCCCTCGCTTTGTGCAGCAGAGCAGCAAGTGTGAGCTGCTCTTGACTCAAGGAGGTGGGGTGGGAGTCGTGACCTCGAGCGGTCGAGCACGTCACTGCGCACTGCATGACCTTGTAAGAGTTGCAGTCGGGAATGGGGGCACGTCTATGCCAAGTCACTAAGGACGCACCCGCGGCGCTGTCGAGGATGCGAGGGACGAGACGAGTTGTCCTCACTCTAATGGGGTATGGTGCTGATTGTGAGCGCACGTGGTTGGGCACGTCACTGCGCGCCGCGTAGCTTGATAGGCGGGGCTGTCGGGGTCGGGGACGCGTCGAGGCCAAGTGGCTAAGACCGCGAGCAAGCGCAGCACCTTGGGGAATGATCTGAGTAAGCTGCTCTATGTTCTGGGGGGTGAAGTGGATATATTGAACGCGGATGGGCGTGCACATCTCTGCGCGACTCGTAACTTGACAGGGGCGGCGGTCTAAACAATGAACACGTTGAGATTGTGTCTTTGTAGCGCAAGAGGACGCGCGAGTGAGTCCGAGGGGAAGGAGATCGGAGGAAGGACAGAGGGTGAGAGATGAGAGAAAGAGAGAACACACACGTTGGCTCGGCAGCCCAGTACGTCGTGATTCTCGATTAGGGAACGCGTTGAGAGAGAAAGAAGAAGAGAATGAAGAAAAGAGAATGAAGAAAGAGGAAGAGCTGCCGGACTTTGTTCGAGCGCGCACGAAGGAGATCGAAAGGGGAAAGACAGAACCCGAACCTCCTCTCTTCTATTCGAATCCATAGCTTACATACATGTTCGTCGTGGTAAACTAGTTGATTGAGCATAAGGGGTATGGTTGAGGGGGAGCGAGCGGGAAGAGGTTGGGATCCACGCGGTCACCGACGCGTCGCATGGCGTGTGACACTAAAAACGTAACTAACGCAGAAAGTGTCCCTGCAAGCACAGCCACGTTGCCCACCTTACAGTCTTGAAGCCCGTGGACGGGCACGGCACTGTCGGGGACGCGAGGAACGGGCTACACAATTGGCCCATCTCCAAGTTCAACCTGTCTTCTTTGCTCCAGCTCGATACGTTGATGACGGATTTTCTTGTGCCGTGCCCCTCGTCAGAGGCGGAAGAGGTGTCAGGGCACGTTGGGGCCGAGTCGCTAGGACTATGGGCAAGTGCGGCGCACTGAGGAAAGGTCTGAGCGAGCTGTTCTAGGTTCGAGGAGTCAGGCAGCAAGGGAAAAGCAACACATATGATCGTCGTCGTTGGTACCAATTTGATGTTGCGCTCAACAGAAACCCAGATCTTAGCTGGTCAATACTCTGAGCATGAGTCTCATAACGTACCCAGCAACCAGGTTGGGCCTCTCCTTGTGCAAGACTTCGAATAGGCTGGTACTCTTCTCCAGGATGCGAGTGGACAGACAGTTCTCTAACGTAACGTATGGAATGTCAGTGGTTGTATACCTTCATTGGTTCTTCATTCTTGACGCGTTCAGATATGCTTCGGCGTTTTGTGTGTTGCCTTGAGTTGTTGAGAAGACATGAGTGGGACGATATCAAGGAACGAGGAAGTTCTCGGAACATAACCGAAGAGCAAAACTGGATAGGAGAACGGAGTGGCAGGCGAGCGGAGGAACGGACTAAACACAATTAGACCAAAATGAATGCAAACAGACCATCACAAAAATTCGACATCTCGATGCACGTGTCCTCACTACCTGCTAACGCAGTTACCGGAGTTCATGGAATTGATTCTTTCCCCCCCTTCGTCTGCGATTCGTGTGAGCAAAGTCATTCAAAAAGAGCGACAAGCACCACCCACGCGAGCCTTTGGAGACGAGGTCCATACGGACGTCTGGGGCCGTTCACCGACCTATAGTCTGGGCGGTAGAAGGAAGGTGAACTCTCGCTGATGACTACTCGCGCTTTACCGGGTTCGAATTTCTTCGCACTAAGGACGAGACCCTGGACGCGTACAAGTCATACGCCGCTTGGGCACGCACGCAGCACAGCGCGCGCATCAAGTGCCTTAGGTCCGATCAAGGTGGTGAGTTTACAGGCCACCAATTTACCAACTTCCTTCGAGACCAGGGTACTGAGAGGCGATTAACTACCGTCGATACGCCTCAACACCACGGCGTGGCGGAGTCTCTCAACTGAGGCCTTCTCGAGCGCGTGCGTGGCATGCTGCACCAAGCCGGGCTACCCAAAACCCTTTGGGGCGAGGCTACTCAGTACGCCGTCTGGCTCAAGAATTGTACTTCGACTCGAGCCCTTGGCAACACGACGCCTTACGAACGCCTCTATGGGGCAGAAGCCGAATTTATCAGACCTCCCAGAGTGGGGACAGAACGTTTGGGTGCACAACCCAAAAGGATCAAAGTTGGACGCGCGAGCCAAACAGGTGTGTTGGATCGGTTTTGGTGCCTATAGTACCCATGGACACAGAATTTATGGGTCGGCTCAAACAAAGTAACGGTCAAACGCAACGTCAAGTTCGTTCCGAATGGAGGGGCCGTCCCTTGGAGCTCGAAGAAGCAGGAGCTCGTTTCTCTTTCCCCAGCCACCCTGAGCGCGCATCTATAAGGCTGCCAATTACAACATTCCGGAAGGTGTGCCGCAGCCTGCAGGGCTGGGAAACTCGGGGCAGCATCGGTGCCTTGCCGTTGCTGTGACTGGACCTACCCCTGGTCTTCCCAGTCACGACATTGTACGATTCGAAATTGCAGAACCCGGAGGAAAGGTCGAGAGGCACAGGACGACTCTTAGTCGCCGTGTCCGCCCGCGGGCAATCCGTGGCACTTCCGTCATGTCCTGTGGCTACTAGTCCTCAAAAATTTCTTTCTCTTTTGATCCGATTGGTCACTTTACTTACTGCAACCTTTAAAGTTTGCGGTTGCTATTGCTGATAAACCGATGGTACGGCAGACTATGTCTTGGTGGAAATGACTTGGGGACTTGAGAAGTTGAGAGGATGCGCCGGTGCGGCCACACTGTTTGTCTGACTTTGTTGTTCCCACTGGGAGCCCATACAATCCCAAGCCCCCCCAGGCTACCTCCCCTGACTGCGGACAAGACGCTCGCCTGAAGGCGCCAAGAACGAAGGCGTTTATCACGGAAAAATATATGCACGATTTATTATCAGGGGCACTTAGCTTTGACACGGTGTGAACTGGGAAACCATGAACAACGACCGCAGCACCCCTTGACGCGTTGCAGCACAGAAGGGGCATCTTATTGCTGCATGGCTGCTGCTCGAGCATGGCTCCATAGAAAGCCACCGGCGGTGAAGAATACAGAATGCGTCTATCGCGCCTGCCAGCTACACTTCGACAGGTTGTCTCCCTAGGCCCTAGATAGCAATAAAAGCACCCATTTTCCAAGGGCTTAATATTGCAAAAAAGTTACCCCTTGATCGCTACCGTGACCAACCCAATCGCGATGGTCTTTTCCTGTTTTGAATTTCTCCCCTGATCGCCTTTGAGCTCTATGAGCAGGGAAATGGTACCTGCCGTGCGCTGTGGGCGCGATTATGGGCAGGAATCGCGCTCAAGAATTTACTGAGCAACGGTGATGGTGGGATGTACCTCGTACGATTACTCAGAGTCCAAACAGGTCTCCTGGGCAGCTGAAACTTCCATGGCCAACGGTGCCTGCCCCAAGCACGATTTTGGGCACAGATCACGCCTTCAGATCCACTGGGCAACGGCGACGGTGGGACGTACGGCGTCACACATCAGGTAATGAATGAACTTGAATACCTGCTACGGGAACGATGGTTAGCCAGGAATCGTGAGCGACGGTGACAGCGTGACATACCTCGCTGCATACTTAAACCACCCCTGGTAGGTTCACAGCGGTGCATTCGAGTTGCCCACATCCACACCAGGTCATGGGTCGCCTAGCTCACCTTCATAAAGGCATGTTTAGGATGAAGAGGTGTGAGCGACTGGTAAAGTCGCGCGTCGGCAAGTCTATTCCATGGCATGTCATGAAGGTTGGGAATCTTGGGATTCTGACTGTCTATACCAACAGAATGGTCGCCGTGGTCGGGAATTCATAGTCCAGAAAGTGACCCCATTGGCAGTGCCGATGAAAAAGCGGACGATGAGTCATCAGAAGGGGATGAAGCGGACGGAGAATCATCGTCGGAAGAAGAAGCGGACGGACAACCATCATCAGAGGAAGATATATCATCCAGTGGAGGTGCGTGGTGATCGCTGGGACCTTGCGTGGCACCTAAAGCACGACCAAATCGGCAGAACAGCCTTTGCCAGGCAATGGAGGCCGCGGTACACAGGCACGCCCGCGAAAGCACACACGCGGTCAAAACCCTCGAGCGACCTCCAGAACGCGTAAGAGTGCGGTGAGTAGATTGAAAGGGCAATGTGATTGGTGTGCTGACAGGTATCGCTCACTAGATCTTTAAAAGGAGGAACGCCGTTCTCCAGAGGTACTCAACCTATCTGGGCGAGATTGCTCCCCACATCAGGAACCTGGGTACCCAGGGGACCAGCAGTGATGAGTCCGATTTAACAGATGGCAAAAAGCGATACACCGTGCCAAAACTCAACTGGAGGTCCGACGAGGTGAGGGGGTTTTTGAGGAGGCTCGACTCACTGGCCTTGATCAAACATTGGGCCAAACGTGGTGGTGGGTTCAGGGCTCGACCAGGTACTTTCCCGCGCGCCCGAACCGATTCCAACAACGTCAAGCATAGAGACCCTGTTCCAGGGCTTCCAAAAAACTTTTATCGAAGCGATTACCTCGATACACTCACCGAAAAAGATTACCAAGGCCTCGAGGTGGGCCCAGCTGTAAGCCTGAATCTTCACCCCTATGTGTCAAGGTGCGTGTTTCTGAGCCTCAGTCGGGGGTCCTTTAAGACTCATTCACTTTAGTCTTGCAGAGATGTACGAACATTCGTCAAACAGAAACACGCCCCCTCTGTCAAAGGGTGGTAGTGTAGGCGATCGCCAAAACCCTGCCTCGAGATCCCGAGTCTCCCGACTCAGCTTTACCCAAGGCCCCACCCCGCGACGTCAGAAAAAGAAGCGTGCCACTACGAAGACCTTCGGGGCTTTAAAGGTAAGGTGCAAAAAGGCACGACGCCCCTTCATAAGGGGTGCGCAGAGCAGAGCAGGGTGACCGTACCAGAGCGCTACCTCTCCCATTTGCCTGTGCTACGCCGCCTTCTTCACCATCGCTCACTGTGTCTCCATGGGCCGGTTTGATACACCCACCACGTACTTACCCACGGTGTCTTACAGTAGCTTGCTTCCATGTTGCACGAGCCTGTGTACCTGCAGTAGGGGCCGTGTCGCCACGGGGCCTTTAATGACTCCGAAAGGTTAGATTTTCTACAAGCGCGCACAACCATGGGTGGAAAAGGCAACAGCGGTAAGACCCAGCACCAGCAAGTACAGGGGAGGGAAGCAACGTGAGAGTTGGCACATTCAGAGCGTGTGCCCAAGTGGCAAGGACCGCGGTCGAATACGACCTTGCCCTAGGTTTGTTCATCTTTGTGAGTCACGCGAGGTGCTCTATGTACCTAAGAATGGTGCGCGGCAGGGATCTCAGGGAGGTCGGCGCACAGGTGATGGGCTGGAAGAGCTGAGACATTCCAAACCTGTTACCATTTACTTAATCACGACATTCCATGCTGCACAGCATATGTGCGGGTGCGCGTAGCGCTTCTCGATCGAAGGTGAGGGACGCGGGTCCGGGGCAAGCTCGCGACAGGTAGGTCCACCTGAAGCGGGCTGGCTGCCGTCGGACTGCGAGGCTCATCATCAAAGATTCAAAATTTTCTTTAAAATTTCAAAAGCTGAGGGTGGCAGCCGGGCAATTTCAAAGCGGCAAGGAAGGTCCTTGAACCGTCCGAGGGGAGGGCGAGAGAATGGCGGCAGAGACGTTCGTCCTTCGGCCCATTCTGTGCTCCTCGCTTCGGCCAGGAGCCCAGGAACCGTTTTTATCCTTTGTGGCGTTAATTTTTCAAATTTTTGATTTGATTTGATTTGATTTGATTTGATTTGATTTATTTTGTTTTGTTTTGTTTTATTTCTGCTCGCACCTGGGCAGGTAGTGGATGACGCCCGGTCACAGCGCGTCATCCACACCCGTCCGAGTGGCAGTTGTGGCCATGAAGGTCATGGTTTCGGTTTCCAGGGACCACGGTGGTAGCTTTGGCGTGTTCTCTTCTCGACGCGCGAAGGGCAAAACGGCATCGGG
>WTXL01000277.1:0-24684 GCA_022376525.1 Russula vinacea | reverse complement strand
GCGACCAGGACACTGTGGCGGAGGGGCAATCACTGAATATTTGGTGCACCACGTGTTGACTCTTCAGCATCATTTTACACGGCCCACTCTCGATCATCGTCTGCCACATCCTCCCCGAGTTCCCATCCATCCGAACAACAGCAGCAACTCTCACCACTACATCCCTTCCCCAACCCCTCACTATCCTCACCACAGTTGTCCCACACTGCGACACACTATCGACCTCACGCCGCTCTGTCAGGACTCTGACCAAAGCCAGTGCGACGTTAAAGCGATTCGGAAATCTAACACGGGACACCCTTCTTACGTCCCTTCGAACGCCGATATCTGAACTCTCTGTGCGTAGGCCGCGGCGAGCGACACGTGTCAAGCACGTTTCCCTCGACCATCTTCCCCACTCCTCATCCTTCCACCACCTTCCTGATTCCAGGCCTGTATTGCCCGACTTTCAGCCAGAGGCATTTGATATCACTTTCCCCGCTGTCGAAACCCCTCACATTAGTCCTCGCGCATCGCGCGTCCCACGTTCTCAACCGTCTGTCCAGTCATTCTACGCCTCTCTCGAAGAGTTCCTCACCTCTCATCTTCACAGCGACCAATCGAATAGGCGCAGCCGATTCAAATCCGCGCCGACTCTACTTCTGACGTCGGATCCCCCCAAGCCAGTGGAATCGTCTTCGGCTGAGATACAAGTGGTACCTCCTCCACCGTTGCCCCGCCCACGTACAGAACGGCCACTTCCTCCATTACCCCGAGAAGGCTACGAATTTGTTGATCCCTCCACCTTGACCGCGTCTTCACCCGCCAGCAGCGCGCATCGACATTCTTATCTCCCCCGTTCTCCTTCCTGGTTTTTTGCGAAAACGTCCGTGAGCTAGAAATTGCCCTTTCCAAGAGGTCAGAAGCGTCATCCGCTGCCTCCTCTCGATCTGCCTGCGGCTCAGATACCGAGCGCGTTTCTACTGGCCATATACCAAAAGCAGTTCAAACACAGACACCGTCGCATTCCACAACATCGTCATCCACACGTCTCCACGGAGAAGTTGTACGTCTTCGGGGCCGAGTGAACATCCAGGACACCACACCCCGTCGGATTGCCTTGAGATCCGTAACTCCTTCAAGTAAGACCCCTTCCGAAGCTACTGTCGTTATTCGGACGCGCGGCCGATCAAGACGTAATCGTTCAGGTTACCCCAGTCAACCCCGACTCGTCATTTCTGCTGTCCCTCCTAACCCCCCGTTCGCCCTCGATCACGCACGTCGTCTGTAACTAAGGCTACAATTACCCATTATCGTCGCTCTTTACTAGAAACCAAGAAGAAAAAGACCCGTCCTCGGAAGGAAGATTCTGTCAAGCTTGCGGCAGGTGCAAAAGTCCCCAAGGCACGCATGCAGTTTTCTGTTAGACCTTCCCTATCTTAACCTTTCTACTTATTGCAGTCACATACATTTTCCAATTCATATCGGCTAGCGGTGACTAACCAGCCCACTGTGTCTCGAGTTCCGCCTTTGGAGATTGTCCCCGTTTGTGAGTGTGAGCACTCCTTATATAAACACACGTGCTGACTCGTGTTAGCTCCTACCACCTACGACTCCTCCGGATCTTCATCTTCGTCCTCTTCCACCCCTCCAGCTAGACCCCGCCACACTCAACGTGCCTCAAACAACCGTAGAGTCTTTTATAAATAAACTCTTTAGTAGCATCTCTTCAGGATCTAATGTCTTCCCCTTTCAACTCGTTCGGTAAACCGGCAGAGACTGTCGACTTCGGGGGCGAAGTGGATTATGCAAGCTACGAATGGTTTAAAGACCCTCCACCACGTCCAGAGGTCTATCTTTTTTCTTACATTCCTCTATGTATCGCTGATTCCTAAATGTAGCAGCCTACGATGCCTCCCCCTCCTCAGGGACAACCCTACACACCGCATCCCACCATCATCGACAGGAATACCATTTGTGAATTCGCCCTCCAAGCAGCGCCCAATGTGTTGTTCGGACGCTACAAACAGTACGGACAGGTGCATACATCCACTCGCCTATTTTCTTTTCCTTCCACGCTGACGACTTACCCTCTGCCCATCCTACATAGCTTGGCGTGCTCGCGTGGTGTGCGGAGTTCAGCGAGATGATCGATGAGCTGAAGCGGCTTGGGATTTCCGGGGACATGTTTGTCTCGACGCGGGAGGCGGCGCTGAAAGCGTGCGAGGAGGTCCTACAGCTGCAGCTCGATATCAAGATGCAAATCATCGTGATCCATCTCTCGTCGCAGGTCGCGCGGCTCCGGCGTTTCCTTGATGCCGAACACACGTGGGAGGACTACCCACCGACGGAGTTCCCACTCGATCCCAACGCGTTCTCATGACATTGCGCTTCCATTCTCCCACTTCCCCCCCTTTCTCCCTCAATTTTCCTTTTGCCCATTTGAGCAACGAGTCCGTCCACATGGCCACTCACGTATGTCTTCTATCTGCTAATTTTTGTCTTTTGTCAATTGCCATGATATCGGATCAGCAAGTCCATGCTGCACTTGTACATACAGTATCTCCACAATCTGTCTGTTTCCATATTGCCTTCCGTACTCTCTTATCGTTCAATCAATATATGCCTTTCAAAGACAAAGCACGAGTCAGTGTCATTCAAACAATCATCCTTATCGACATAAGTCATATACAGAACACACAACTAGTCCATAATTATATGCACCAACCAGCCGTCTGAGTGTTGGCAGGGAAAACAACCATGTGAGTAGCGTAGCGTGAAAGGGTGAAAAAGTGGGAATAAAATTGATGGGTAAAAACAAACACCAACAGGGTCAAGGGTTCGTGAATGGGACTGGGATGGGATTTGACAAAAACAGTCAGCATGCAGAGTCTATGTCGGTCTCTCTCTTCTAGATAGCGCAAGGTGTCTCAGCGGTTAGAGGACGGAGTAAGGATACTAAGGGTTGGCGAAGAAGGCGATCATACCTGGAAGGAAAGAAAGAAAAAAAAGAATTTTAAAAAAGGAGGGTGGGAGACGGAAAGAACGGGAGCCAGGTCGCGGGGCAATTCGAGAATCTCTCAACGCGTTGGCGAGACCGACGCTCACACCGGCATACTTGCTCCAATACTCCGCCGTCGCGGTATCATCCCTCTCAGTGAACGCCGACGGAAGCGGGCCAGGGCGATACGTCGACTGGCGCGGCGGCGCGGGCAACGGGTTACGCGACGGTGTCGAGGGTGTGCTTTCCGGCGAACCGATGCTCGTATGTTCGCCAAGTCAGGATAGCTCCTGACCCGCTCGGAAAATCGTACAGCGCCCCCTTGCATCGTGTGTGGCTGATGCTGCGGTGGTGGTCGCAGAGACGATGACGACGGCGGCGTGTGGACTCCGGTCGGGAACTGGAAGCCCTGTTGGAGCTTGTACGACGTGTGGCCGGAGCCATGGCCGAGCGCGTTAACGCTCGTCGTCGAAGCGACGTCGGCCTATCGATTGCGCGTAAACAACCTGCGGGCCCTCAAGACCGTAAGCCACACTTTCTCCCTTTCCCACACCGATCCATCTCCCACACCTCGCGCGCACGCAGTGCATTCATATCCGCGGCCGGCGTCAATTCGGAGGTCGGACGGGGCCCTTGCGACTGCGAAAGGCGGCGCTCTGGTGTATGCTTGGGCGAAGGCACGCCACTTGCGCGCGCGCTAGGTACGGTCGGGGAGCGGCGGACATGATCTTTGCCTTCTGTTTGACTAGTGCGATGGCGGCTCGAGCTGCCGTCCTTCGTCCGTGACTTGCGCGACTCGCTCTCGAAGGAGCCGTAGAAGGGGCCACAGCTGGGGCCTTCACGACATGATTAGTAATCTTAAAGCGTTGAAGAAAGAAAATATCATTACTCTCGATGGACATTCTATCTTGCCGCTGCCATCTCGTCGATCTTGGTCTGTGTTGCTCCGCCTTGCCTCCTCTTTCTCTTTCTTTGTTCTAGAACGTTGCGTGCGTCCACCGACGACTTCCCATTGCTCACCTGCCACGAGAATGCTTTGACCCGTAGGTTGCACGGCTCCTGCACTTGGACTCCTTACGAGGTGAAACGTCTCGGTTTCACGGCTACGCACGGAACTGTTCATACGCGATACTTGGTTCTTCGCCTGTAATGATTCGTGCGAGGGAGGCGTCTGAGATTCACGTGGGGATGGGGATAGGGCATGGGGTGACGAAATAATCGGGGTGATAACGGGTGACGGAATTGACAAGTGAACAGAAGGAGGTGCTGCCTGCTCCATCACAGGGGGGATGTTAATACGAGTAGTCTCCACGTATGGTGTTGGTGGGTTTGCAATGATCGAGGCACGAGATAGTGGCGAGTCATCAATTGCAGGAGGTGCTGACACAGACATCCGCCCGGTCGAAGGATGGGTGGGTGGGGACACAGATGCTGACGCAGGTACGGGCGTACTAGAGGACGGCGCGGAGGCATGCGCGCGCTTTTCACTTTTTGGGACTGCACGGGGTATCGGGACAGGAAGAGAAGAGCCCGCGGCGTTGGTCTGCGATTTCCGTTTTTCTCTCGGAGTCGCATGTGTCGTAGGCGCTGCGTTGGTCGTTTTCGCATGTCCGTTGGAAGGTGGCATTAAAGCTGACAGCGACTCAAACTTCGGGACTTCCAAGAAGACGGGAGACGATGGCGGCGCTGGAGGGGGCAGCGGTTTCTCCATGGCCTTCGGGGGCAACGGCGCTGAAGCTGGGGTGGTCCTACTCGCAGGGAGGGGGTAAATTTGGTTGACCGGGGAGTTATCAGCAGAACCGGGAACATCAGGGTTGACGACGGTGAGGCGTCCGATAGAGTAAGAAACTTCGAGAGACGACACTGAATCACGCTTTCCATCCTGTGTCTGTTCGCCAACTCGCGTTTGCTCATCCTCTGGCGTCCAAGTGGTGTCGAATCCGGAGACGGGGTCGTCCCTGCCAGAGGTGGCGGCACGCGCGTGTTTTGGGGATTCTCGGATGGGGACACCGGAATTGCCATAGATGGCGGGCGTGTCGTCATAGAGGTGCGGTCGGTAACTTGTAATGATTGCCTGCGGGACCCATCGTTACTGGCGTCGAAGCTACCTCTCCGGGACCCAGGAGCAACACGTCGCATGATGCTTAAACGGCGGGTAAAGCGACCAAGCATGGAAGAATGTTTCTGCCTCTTCTCGGTAGGAACACCAGACACATTGGAGAGAGTCTGGGCAATGGAAGATGTCGAGGAAGACTTGAAAATGCTTTGACGTTTGAAAAGCTTGCTAGTCACAGTATGGGAAGATGCAGCAATGGAATTTGTCGTAGAGGACGTATCAGGAGTTGGTGCTGAAGAAGAAAAACCAAAGATGCCTTCAATGGCTTCCGCCGTTTGGTGAGCCTACGGGTGATGGCGACCGGTGGAGGAGCATCCTGATCAGAGTGGAGATGAACCGCAGACGTTGATTGAGATAAGGGTGAAGGCGTAGTTGTTCTGTGATGTGTGCTCGCGCCTTGAGTAGACATGTGCGAACGGCTCCGTGGGGGAGGGCGTGCCTGAGGCCACTCGTTTAGTGCGATTCATAAACTATTAGAATCACGTACATCTGGTACATCTGTGGGCGTTGGGTTCCTGTCTCCGCTCAAGCCTAAACCGTCGTAAGGTGACTCATGGTGCCAATTAGTTCGTGTGGATCCGAAGCATCAAGAAGGTCAACGGTATCCGGTGCGGCGTTGGATATTTTCCGGGTGCGGCCTTTGCCGGAGGGGTCCGGGATTCGTGTCTCGGAGGAACTGGGGGTGGGAAGGGGGGTGCCAGAGGGGGTGCGGGAGGGGGTGGTTGTCGAGACAGGTTCTGTGGACATTGGAGGGAAAGAAGGGGAAAACACAGAGGCGGGTCTGTTTGGCGGCAGGAGATGTACATTTCTATAAAAGCGGGGGCCCACTGGATTATGTATTGGATACCTGCCGCGGAACTGGCGAGTGGTGGCTGCCGCCAATTCGCCTTCGGTTTGGTACCATGAAGGGAGCTCTTTGAGTGACTCAGGGATGATGGAGCGATTAGGGTTAGGTGATAAGGTATCCAATGAGGGCTCTCTGGAGACGGGGCCGGACGCATGTAAAGGCTCTGTCGGAGATTGTTGAGTGAAACGTTGGCCGGGCGGAAGAGTGTTGGATGTGGGGGAGAGTGGGGGGTGTCTGTGCTTGTTCTCCTTACTGGTTTGCGAGAAAAGAGAGATTTCCTGGGGGGAATTGAATTTTGGGACGAAGAAGGGATCATGCCAGGAGGAGAGAGAGGAGGAGAGAGAGCATCGGCTTGCGAGTCTCCCTCGACGAACACAGAACCTGATTGCAACTGGTGCGAAAGCAAGCGTGCGTGAGCAATTATTCTAACTCAGTTCATTTTCGGACAAAAACGTGTCTCCCCAGTTCGAACCATGCCAAGCCTTCAATTTACTCACCTCTTCGTACGGCTCAAGTCCGAACACATGATTGTTCCACGTCGACTGCATCCTTCAGGTGGTTGGGGAATGGTTGGGAGCACAAAGCAGGACCCATCACTAAAATACTTCGTTCTTATTAGGTTCCGAGGCCAACTATAGACAACCCCATACGCCGAGTCTGCCTCCCGAACCCAGTGGCCCGCGGTATGAACCAGTTTATAAACCGAACCGGTTGCCTTGCCCCTGTCTCGTGTCCGGGTTCGGCAGAGGCTTCACACCGGCTTCCATGCTCGCTGTCAACGTTGTCAGCAGTCTCGATTATCCTTTCTCTTCCGTGACTGCTCGTTGCTAATCTCCACAATGCTGAAGATTTGGACTCACCAGACAACCCAAATCCTCTAAACGGGTCACGAGCCAAAGAGTGTGTATAAACGGTGTTTTTGATCCAGCCTAACCGTTTATTTGGTTTAGACGTCGGCTCATATCGGCATCTACGACAGCTTCGCAACGCGGTGGCCTCTTGAACCTCCACGAGGAATCCGTCTGTACGGATAGCACTGCATACTGCATGGAGCAGCATGGTTAGTGGATGTCACGAGAGGTCCCCGTGTCCCCTCTCTATGTCCTATAAGGACCTCCCTCTCGCGTTTGAGAACCCTGTCAGTAGGACGACAACGACGCTAAGAGCTAATAGGGCTGCTGGTCAAACTCTTCACGAGACTCGCTGATTGATATGAGTCTTTAAATTCGTCACACAGGTCCTTGGAGTACGCGGCGTGGCGCAAGTAGTTTACTTGTTCGAGTTTGCTGTATCGGCTGTATGGGAGGCTAGAACCCATCAGGCCTCAGGACCCCCTAACCACAGTATAATCTTTCCATGTGCCCTTGTGATTTATCGTAACCAACAGCGTGAATGATAGAATGACCGGTAACTGGTGACCGGAGACCAGTCTTACGGCACAACACTGGCTTGAACCGACCGACCGAGAATTGAGCGAAATGAAATCTTATCTTATTACCTTATCTGGTGCAGATTTTCAAGATCTGATGTGAGCTGTCGATTTCAATCCTTCATGGCTCTTCGCATCTTGGTACTTGGTGGAGGAGGCCGGGAGCACGCACTGGTGTGGAAGATCCACCAATCAAGCCTCGTGGATCATATCTTCGTCTGCCCTGGCAATGGTGGCACCGAGCTCTCCCCAAAGTAACCAATGTGAACGTCCCGAATCCAACCTTTCATAACTTGACCGAATGGGCCGTTGCAAATGATGTGAGCTCAACTCGTTCTCGCAACTGATGTGCTGAAACTGCCGTCAAAGGTCAACCTCGTCATCCCAGGTCCAGAGCAACCGCTGGTAGACGGCGTGGAGTCCCATTTCCGCAAAGGTGCCTTCCTATCAATCCATTCATTTGTCTCGGGATTTACACTGCATGTATGCGATAGTCGGAATCCCTGTATTTGGCCCAAGCGCCCTCGCTGCACGGATGGAAGGGTCCAAAGCCTTCTCCAAGGCTTTTATGACGCGAAATGCCATCCCAACGGCCGCCTTCCGCGTCTTTACTTCCTCGGAAGTTGACGAGGCGATTGATTACGTTAGGACATGCGGGCATAAGGTCGTGCTCAAGGCGAGCGGGCCCGCATCGGGCAAGGGCGTCCTTATTCCCGAGACAATCGAAGATGCGATAGCCGGTCTGAAGCAAATCATGGTCTCACGCGCGTTTGGGTCCGCAGGTGCGTCGCCGTTGATTACCTCTTACCCAACCATCGCGTAACATTCGGACGATCTACGCCCTCCCACCCTGCTGGCAGGTGACGAGGTCGTCATCGAGGAATTGCTCGCCGGATCAGAGATCTCTGTCCTTGCATTCTCCGATGGATACACGATCGTGCCACTTCCAGCAGCACAGGACCACAAACGTATCGGGGAGGGTGATACGGGGCCCAATACAGGTGGAATGGGTGCATATACGCCTGCCCCAGTGGCAACACCTGCTATCATGAAGCAAATCATACACGAGACACTGAGACCAACGATTGATGGGATGCGGAGAGAAGGTCCGTTGTTGACTTCCTTTCCGTGACGATCTAAAAACCGTTTGGACAAGGCTATCCATTCGTCGGCCTCCTGTTTACTGGCTTCATGCTGACGGACTCGGGACCAAAAGTGCTAGAGTACAACGTCCGCTTTGGAGACCCAGAGACGGAGGCGTTGATGTTACTTCTCAGCGAGGACACCGATCTGGCCGCGGTCATTCTGGTGCGTATTCTTATTCCATTCACACCATGGCCGTGCGTTTACTCACTTGAGTAGGCCTGCGTTGAGCGGCGATTAGATTCTGTGACACTGACCACCCGACAAGGATTTGCCGTTTCCGTCGTTTTAGCATCCTCAGGTTATCCTGGTACTTTTGAGAAAGGGAAGACCATCATTGTTGGGGAGGTTCCGTCCGGTATGCCGATACAAGCGCTTGCTTTCGAAGAGTGCTTACGTTCTTTATCAGATGTGGTTGTATTCCACGCAGGGACCACCAAGACAAAGGACTTGGTACAGACCTCTGGCGGCCGGGTCATCGCCGTGTCAGCCTATGCTCCATCGTTGCAGGAAGCTCTCGACCGTGCATATGAAGGTGTGGGACAGGTCAACTTTGATGGGAAAGTGTATCGTCGAGACATCGCTCAACGGTACGTCTGTCAACGATCCATCACACGGCGCCGCTGAACGAAAAGAACCTTGATATGAAGAGGACTCAAAGCAGCGGAAGCGGCGGCTTCAGCGGCTTCAAGCCTCACTTATGCGCAGGCAGGCGTCTCAGTTGACGCGGGAAACGCGCTCGTTGAAGCGATCAAACCATACGTGCGCTCAACACGTCGCCCAGGCGCGGATGCAGAAATCGGGGGCTTCGGTGGTGTCTTTGACCTCAAGGCGGCGGGCTACACCGATCCACTACTCGTCAGTGGCACGGACGGCGTCGGCACAAAACTTCGCATTGCAGTCGAAGCGGGTGTGCACGATACTATCGGTACGCACGTACACTGATTTCCCGTCCCGGGTCACTAAGGAAAAGAATAAAAATTGTTATACCTGTTTGCAACAGGCATGGACTTAGTCGCCATGTGTGTCAACGATCTGGTCGTGCAGGGTGCCGAACCACTGTACTTCCTTGACTACTATGGCTGTGGGAAGCTCGACGTCGCAGTCGCTGCTGAGGTGGTGAAGGGCATCGCTGTGGGCTGTCAGCAATCTGGCTGTGCCCTCATCGGTGGAGAGACAGCTGAGATGCCCGGGATGTACCAGCCAGGTGGGCATTGCCAAAAGAAGGATATTTATCCATAACCAACTCATCACTGGCTACACTTTCTACGACACCTACCACCGTGGCTGGCGCAGGCGACTACGATGTCGCGGGCTTCGCAGTCGGTGCCGTCGAGCGCGCCCAGCTTCTACCGCGTGACAACATCGTCCAAGGCGACGTGCTACTCGGATTGCCCTCAACAGGCCTCCACTCGAACGGCTTCTCCCTCGTGCGCGCAGCCGTCTCGCTCGCAGCCATATCCTACACCACAACATGTCCATGGGACACGAATACGACGCTAGGCCGGGCGCTACTAGCGCCGACGGCGCTCTACGCACGCACAGTCCTCCCTTCGGGCGCGAGAAGGCCTCATAAAGGCCATGGCCCATATTACCGGCGGTGGATTCGTGGAGAACGTGCCGCGTATGCTGCCCAAGTCCCTCGGCGCGCGCATCGACGCTGCGAAGTGGACACTGCCGCCCGTTTTCCGCTGGGTGATGCGCGCTGGCACGATCGCACCGGGTGAGATGGTACGCACGTTTAATTGCGGGATCGGGATGGTGCTCGTTGTGCCTGAGGATAAGGTCCATGCTGCTGTAGAAGCGCTTGGGAATGCAGGCCAGAAGGAAGTCTATACGATTGGCGAGGTCGTTGAATCGCCAGGGGTTGAAATTTTGAACACAGACTTGTGGAAGGAATAGGAGGTGCTGGAGTTGAAGTGAATCTAACTTGTATGTGTGTTTTGTGCAGTTGCAGACTAATAGCAGTGTAGACTGTATGGAGCGATCCCTGTCGTTGAACGTGGGAACATTGACGGCAAAAGACCGAGCGCAAGTAGGGTTTGAGTTTGAAACAACTAGAACCTCCTCCAGCTGTACGCTATTATCCCAGTCGAGTTAGCTGCTCGTTTTCCCTCACGTTTGGGATTTCCGATACGTTCCGAAGATGCGTTATCGTCTCGGAGGCTACAGATGTATTCCTGAACAAAACTGTGGATGGCTTGATCGGGGATGGAGTTGAGCGCTTGAGCCTCGAGCAAGGCTTCGCTAGCGTTCCGACCGTTATCTTCGCGAAAAGAATATCTGGGCTTGGATGAGGTCATGCAATTACGAAACCGACTTCTTCTATGCACGACTCGGATGCCGCTGGGGGCGAATTCATCCCCTTCGAGGTGGCCCGCTCAATCAATGTGGAGATGATGCCAGTGTTTTAAGACGTTGAGTTTGTGGTTGATGGAAGGTGAAAATCCTCGATCGATATGTGGAGTTGGATTCTTCTAACGGAAATTCGGATTCCCTACAGTCCACCAGGTTATACTCAAATTTCTTCGGAATGAGAAATGCCATTTCGCAGGTGCCCGTGAACGCTCTCTCCCACCGACGAAGACGTTCTGTCTTGATGCAGACAAGGATTAGAGACTCCGACAGTATGCGGAATTCAACGGGCCCTCAACGGCCTCAACGCGCACTATCAGCGAATAGTGGTTTCATTAACGTTATCTATCGTATGTCAGCGTTAGGTACAGTTTCGCTTTAATGTGCTCATCCTCGATGGTTGCCCGATGGAGTAAAGTCACGGATTTACATGTATTGGATGGGGGCGTCCCAGACAATTGGTCTACTATGGCTACAACTGTCATCTTGCTACACCACCAAGCCTCTATACTGCTTTGGGAGAAGTCATAGGCGTCTGATTCTTCTCGCATTTAAGAACCACGAACGCACTACTTTCATCAATCTACAGGACCAGTGACAATGTCGGCTGAGGCTTTGCAGACGTTGCAGATTGCTGCGATCACGTTGGCCTGCGTGTCAGGCTTGTTCGGTGAGGCTCATTGTTCTACTTCTACGCGCTAGCACTAAGCCTCTTTTTTTGACGAACAGGAGTATATGTTGTACTTGTCGTGCTTGCGATCTGGGCAACGTACCGGCATGCCACAGTGTCATCGAAGAGACTAAGATGGGTCACTCTAGCTCTGTATGTGCATGCCGCGTTGCTGTTTTTGTGTCTCACCCTCCTGCATACCAGTTTCCTAGATCTCTTGGTCCATTTCATCACACGCTCCCTTCAGTTCGCGCGGGCACGACTCATGAGAGATACGAACGAAGAATTGCTTAGATGGTCAATTCCGCTGACGGTTGTTGGGAAGTGAGTGTATGAGTGTCGTCACTCTCGACAGGTACTGATATGTGTCGGTGCTTTCGCATTTCCAGTTTCACTACGACCATTGCTGTAAGCACAACGCGTGCAGAGCCTTTTACCCTTTATACTCAACTCATGTCTTGTCTAGGCTTTTCTATCAGATGGGACCCTAGCATGGCGTTTCTACGTCGTCTTTAACAAGGAAAAGTGGGCGCTCTATTTTCCTGCGGCTTCGGTCATTCTGAATGCTCGTGAGTCGCTGCGCGTTTGCCAGGGTTTAGCTCACAGATCTTAACATAGTCCTCTGCTGGTCTGCGGACGGCCAGCACCTGGCTATCTATTCAAATCAAGAATTCTACGAGAAAACACTGTTGCCAGTTACTCTTACTATCACAGTGGCCTGGGGCTGGTCGATGTTCTTCGCCAATTCACTAATGACGGGCGGAATCATATACAAAATTGCGTAAGGTGATTTGTTTGTCGTGCGTGGCATGCCCTAATTGCAACAATTTAGGTGGGCCAACCGCACCGTACAGAGTCTGCGCGAGAGTGGAGGAAAAAACTGTCGTAGATACGCCATTGCTCTTCGTGCCGTCATCGAGTCCGCTCTCGTGACTTGGTTTGGCATCCTCCTCTTTGAGATCGGGTCGCTCGCACCATCGGGGCATGTCACAGTACGTTCTGTGTATTTTTATTCACGAGATGCATTGAAGGAAGCCCTCTAGACAAATAAGGGTGTCGGAATCGTTGTACTTGAAATCCTGCCCATATTCTTCGTAAGCGTTTTTCTTTTCATCACCTGTCATTAGGGTTTTCATTCCCTCTTAGGGCATCTCACAGTGCTTGATCACGGCTCATCTGGGAATATTACGGGAGACGCGTGATGTTGTCACGATTGACTATTACTCATGGCAGTCAGATGGCCAACCGCCACCGACAACTCCTGCATTCAAGGTTTTCACGAACGTGACTACCATTACCGATTCTCAAGATTCCGATTCTCAAGATTTTCAAGTCGAGATGGAGGAGTCGAAGACAATGATGGTGGCGTAGGTTGTTGAATGTCGTTCGTCTTTTGAATAGATATTTGAACGCTCTTTGACCTGCGTGCACAAGTGCATGCATCGCATGGCCGGGATAGAGATATGATGCGTTAATACTCGAGCATGGTGCAGACGTAGACTGCATGGGCAAGGGCGACAACGCTCCTTTGCACCCAGGCGGAAGGCTACACATCTATTGCTGGAGTACGGTGCAGATGTGAACAAGCGTACACATTACGGCTAGGCTCCACTCTGGTACATTTCGGTTGCACTTTTACCGAAGCCATGCGTCACTGGCCAGTTTTCTTATATAAGATACCCCACTCGCCACCGACATTATAAATACTCCTATTCCACGGTTACTCCTTTCATCTCAAAATACGGATGTCCATCATCATGTCCACCAGCTCTGATCCGCAGCAGGCTTGCTTTGGCGTCACTCAAGGCAAGATTGAAGAGCCTACTGACCAGAATGGGCTTTCGGTCTTCCCGCTTGACGGTACATCATCAAATGGCCAGGTACGCTCTGTTACTTCTTTGCCTTTGACTCTTTATTCATTTTTCCTGCCCATAGACGCTGACATACTGCTTTTCGGAACCCAGTTCTGGTACTCCTCTTCAACAGAGGAAAGTGAAACATGTCCTAAATCAATGGGAAAACCGCGCGAACATTACATTCAACTGCACCGACTCACAAGATGCCACCATCCATATTACATTTGAACCTGAAACCTTGTTAATTACGGGGTATTATGCCATACCAGTTCAACCTCCCCCTCCCCACCCAACTATCAACTCTGAACAGGATAAATGATACTGAAGACATCAGCTACACTGATAAATGTGCCATTATGTTCGAGTTCAGTCGTACCCTTGATTTTGGGCACGAGCAGCGGTCCCCTAGCCCTGAAACAGAATGTACGTACAATAAAAAGTTAAAAACCAACAGAAGCGTCATGCCTCGTTACTGATTTATGCCGGTTTATGCTCAAGCTCAAGCCATCGATGATGAGATTCTGGAAAAAGGGGGCTGCCGATCCATGGGTCGAGCTCGTTATCTATTGTAATTGTCATTCTGGAGGTTAGGCCGACTCAGGGGTAGTTCAGAGTGACCGAAGCCGCGGCTTTTTGTTAAAGACGACATAGAAACGCCATGCTAGCGTCCCATCTGATAGAAAAGCCTAAATAAAACATGAGTTGGGGGGTAAAAGACTCTGCACGCGTCGTGCTTACAGCAGTAGTCCCACTAGCAGTGACACACATCATACGCGTCGAAAGTGACGACACTCAGGCACCACTTCCCAACAACCGTCAGCGTACATCTGTAGCCCCGAGATACAAAGACGATAAGTCATGCCAGTGGTGGCGCCAGATGCGGACCTCGTCTTCCATTACCAACACCGCTCCTGGCAGCTTGAAGGGAAGAATCTAAACGAGGACAGCTCGACATAACTAGTCTGATTCATATCGACAACGCTCTGAATCGAGCTCTGAATCGTGCAGCTGGCAGCACTGCCAGTGACTAGGCAACACAGTCCGCCCCAAATGTTTCCCAACCTCGAGAACTTGAAACCGCGGGACTTTCCAGAGTTCATTTCGCTGATGAAAAAATCGTACAATAGGTGTTCCAAGAAAGATCAGGACCGTGCTAAATTCAGGCCAAATGCAGTCAAAAACGGGTGGGGGCCGTCCGAAGTTCCGACCGCAGTTCAACGTTCTGTTACGTTCAACGTTCATCAACGAATCGACAACGATTCTCGATCATCCATCACGTCCCTCGCGTTCGTTGGCAGTTCCAGAATGCTTGCCAGAGTGCATGCTGAGTGAAGTGGATTATGTTGGATACTAATGATCTTCTATGCATATATATTCTCGTAGCCCCCTGCCAGAGTAAGCACCGTTGCCAGTTGCCTGCTAGAAAGGCGGATGACCGGAGACTGGCGTCGATGGCGGCTTAACCCGAATTGGACAAGACAATACAGTATTTTTCACAAACGTCAATGCCTTTTCAATCATCTGTCATTTCGGAATCGGGCACTGGCAATTTTGTTAGCACTGGACAACTTTTCGTTGCCTTACTATCCTGGGCAAGTTGATCGACAAGGGGAATCTGGGCAAGGTTAAAAGTCCGTGAATGAAGGCGTCTAAACAGACTTCAGACAGTTCATTGAATCGATTTTTTTTTCCAGAACTGAACGACGTCAGGACACAATCTGATGCACACCCCGCGACGCCCGATGAGCAAGTTCTGCTCACTTATTAAAAAATGTTCTTCGCATTTAATACCACGGGAACACGGTTTCCTGAAACTACCGGATCACTGACAAAAAAGTCGGCGGCTGAGGCGTTGAAGACGTTGCAAATTGCCGCGACTTAATGCTGTCACTTCTCTAAAATATCAAAACACCGGGTCATATCCCCAAAAAACCAAATTCCGTGCACGTCAATATGCGAGCATCGTGCGTAGAGCGATTGAGGAGCAAGCTCACCTCACCTCACCTCGACCGCAACAAATGGTATAAGAACCCATGGATACGCTGCTCTTTTGGCCTCACCAGACCGGTGACAATGCCATCTGTTTCGTCTGATGCCTTGCAGACCCTGCAGATTGCTGCGATCTCGTTGGCCTGCTTGACAGGCCTGTTCGGTGAGGCCCATCGTTCTGCTACTGCCACGCGTCAGTACTCAACGAACACACGTCGAATGACTCGAACAGGAGTATATCTTGTCATCTTTGCCCTTGCGATCTGGTCAACGTACCGGCAGGGCACCGTGTCATCGAAGAGACTAAGATGGGTGACCATAGTTCTGTATGTTCATGCATCGTTGCCTGTTTTGTGTCTCACCCTGCTTCGTAGTTTTGTGGATCTCTGCATTCATTTTGTCACGCGCTCCCTTCAGTTCTCGCGCGCACGCCTTCTGAGAGACTCGAACGAAGAATTTCTTAGATGGTCAATTCCTCTGACGGTTATTGGGAAGTAAGTTGTTCGAATATCACCACTTCTCACAGTTACTGATATGTGTGTGCGTACGTACTCCCAGCGTCACGACAACCATCTCTGTAAGTTCCAATTGTTTAACCAACCCCCCTTTAATATTCAAGCCGTGTCCTGTTCAGGGCCTTCTATCGGATGGGACCCTGGCATGGCGCTTCTATGTTGTCTTTAACAAGGCAAAGTGGGCGCTATATCTTCCTGCGGGTGCGGTCGCTTTCAATGCTCGTGAGTCGCTTGTGCGCACGCCAGGGTTTTGGCTTATGCGCTTCAATGTAGTCCTATGCTGGTCTGCGGACGGCCAGCACCTGGCGGCCTATTCCCGTCCAGAGTACTACGAGAATACTCTGTTGCCAGTCACTCTTGACATAACAGTGGCCTGGGGCTGGTCCATGTTTGTCGCCAATTCATTGATGACCGGCGGGATCATTTATAAGATCATGTAATGCGATTCACTTGTCGTGCGTGGAAAGGCTCTAACTACAAACATTTCAGGTGGGCCCAACGCTCCTCGCATAGTTTGCGCGAGGGTACAGGACGAAGCCCTAGGAGATACGCTAATGCGATTCGTGCCATCATCGAGTCCGCTGTGGTGACTTGGATCGGCATCGTTCTAGCTGAGATCGGGATGCTCGCTCCAACAGGCGGCATCACAGTAAGCACTATGTTTTCTGACTTGCGGGGTGTCACTAAAGGAAGCCTTCTAGACGAATCAAGATGTCGGATCTGTTATACTCAATATCATACCCGTATTCTTCGTAAGCGACTCTCTTTATTCCCCTACCATTAGAGCTTTCACACTCTCTTAGGGGATCTCACAGTGCTTGATCACGGCTCATCTGGGACTTGTAAGGGAGACGAAGGGTAATGAGTCTACTGGCTACTCATCGACGCAAGTTTCGCAAGGCATCGAAACGCCACGATCATTGACCACATTCAAAGTTTACACGGATGTGACTACCGTTACTGATCAAGATTATAAGTAGAGGTGGGGGGAGGAGTAATGTAGGTTGTCGCTCGTTGTTGAAAGTTTTGAACATTCCTTTGGGTTTTGGAGAACTTGCTTTGATACCTTTCTTTTGTGTGAGGCTATCGATGACTAAGCATGTTTCTCCTGGGAGTCAGAGTTGCGCAACCCCTTCCCATCACCTCCCTCTCACTACACCAACTACACCGCACACAACCTCCAATTTTTGTTGTTACCCAGAGAACGCACGGATGCTTCGGAATTAACGCAGACAGAGATACTTTCCGATCAAAATGATGTGCCAGAGTGGCCTTTAACTTCGTTAGAGAAACCGTGTGTGGATTGGATACGGGAGGAGGGGTACTAGAATGTATTCGGATTGTACGCCTTGCCCAACATTCCGTTGCAAGTGAAGTGATGTATGACTCGCCTCTAGCTCAAAGAGACCATCCCCTCTCTCGGAGAGGTGGGCGATCATCAACTGTACCTGTACCCAGAGGACGCCGCCGCAGGTACGGCGCTTTTATTATTCAATCATTGTCTGCCCTCGGATCTCATCAACCCACTTCGGGGGTCCAGACCGACGCCTCGCGCTCTTGTCCATTCTGAAATCGATGCTCGTCACGTATTCTTCCTTTCTGGGTGCATTACTTGCCCCTCCACCGAGGGCAGCGTCGAACACGCCCCCGAATAGCATCGCCAGGTGGATCACCATCCTAAACGTCATGGCTTCCGCGAATGATCTGCGACTGGTTCAGGTTCGTTCTGTCTATCTATGTGTCTATATGGGTGACAGTTTTTTACGGGGTTTTACCGTGTGTTCAGGCACGCGCGAGCCTCGAGCTCATGATAAACATCAACTGGAACTTAGGAGGGAAGAGACGAGAGCTATTCATGAGTTCGTGCAAATTCTTCATCATTGACGAAAAGATTTCGGGACCTTAATGAATGAATCGATGTACGCAGGTGCGACTTATTGGAGGCGCAACTCGCGCAGCTGCGTGATATGGCTAAGCAGAACTCGGACCAACAGCCACCAGAACAGGTTTTTTGGCCCTATTCAACTTTTTCTAATACAATTTCTAAGCGTGAGCTTGTTTGATAGACTCGAAACGGGGCACCTCCGCCGCCGACTGAAGTGCGTGTGTTATGGAGGACTTTCTTCGGAATTTGATGAATTACTTTCATTTTAGACGGACCCGTACCTCTTGTTGCCCATAGATAAAGTCGCCTGGGCGAAAGAATTATAAGCCGGCGGTGGCATTTTTGTTCAGAGATTTCGATGTGTGACCCTAACCAGACCACAACACCATCCAAACCTTCGACTTGCCTATCCAATCTAATAACACTATTGTCGAGCTGCCACTCAAAACATGGCTTTACGACGGAGAATAGGCATAAGCACTGCGACCACCGAGGCGGCTCGCCGTCAGCTTATGCAGCCAGTCCCATGCTGGGAGAAAGTCTGGGTAGTATCAGGGAAGGCTGCACCAGGATCCGCCCTCAAAGTTCTCAAATGGGTCAAAACCGATAAAGTTCAGGTACATCCGAGCTTATTGGCGTAGATGCACATTTCAATGTCAATAATGCGACCATAACAGCAATTCAGCGACGACGAAGGGGAAAGTCGACTCTTCCGGGGCGGTCCACTGCGATACCGATCTATGTCAATCTGATACTCTGAAACACGGTACGGGGAAGACGCACCGTATATCTCGATAGGCCTTTCTAGCGCGAGCACATTATACTTTCCGTCATGGTGGTACCGCATTTCGTAGTGCCCGACCGTCCATGGCAATGAGTCTCCTTTGAACACAGCCGTACCACATTCCACGTCGCTTGCACCTGCATCTGCCGGAGCACTCGTCTGACTTTCTTCGCCAATCGGGACATCTCCGTCCCACTCTTCGTCGTGAACGGGCACCCACATCCCTAGCGATGACGTTCGGGTAACAAGCGACGACTGGTTTGCACCAACACGATACAGTCCGATCCAGTCTCTCCGCGAGTGGTGCTTTGAGGGGTAGTTCAGGGTCCTTCGGAAGGATGGGCTCAGACGTGTCTCGTGATGTCGGCTCTGGGGGAGCAGAGTGCGTCGGATCTTCCTGTTCCACGTCCTCGTCTCCCTCCACCACCTCGGGTTCATCGGGAAGAGGTGCCAGGGGCTCATTGACATGCTATGATGGGGTTGACAGCTGCTAATATTTGGGTGACCACATAGACTGAAATAATTTACACATCCCTACAAGACTTTGGTAGGAAAGGAGATTGACCAACAAATCGGCAGCAAGTCGGGCCATACCGGACTGTTGCCCCCATTTCTCGAACCTCATCTTCAATGGCTTGAATGTCAGCATAAACTGACATAAATCGGTAATGAGGCGTGAACTTCTATCAGTTTTTATTGTACATACCTTCTGGTGTCAACACACCTTCAGGGCTAGGGGACCGCTGAACACGCCCAAGACCAAGGGTGTGGCTGAACTCATCCAAAATGACACATTTCTCAGTGTCACTGATGTCCTCAGTATCATTGATCCCACTCAAGATCATAGTCGGACAGGGAGATTGAATGAAATGACACCCTGTGATTGACCAAGATTCATTACTATCACGTGTCCTGGGATGCAAAACCGTGGGGAGTTGCAAAATATGGTTTTTAAGAGATCAGAAGGCCTTCTGCACTGATCATTCTCGCTACAATATAATATATAATGATAATTGAAGGATCTTACAACAAACTTGCAGGATGTGACGTTGCTCCCTTGCGATTATGTGGACATTGTACAGTATTTTGCAAATTCAGAGGTAACTCGTCTTTGCCAAGCTTACTATTGCACTCTACTGCACAAAAAGTTCAGTGTATGATTCATATATACTATTCAACCATTGTGTGCAATTTTAGGTCGCCAAGTGTACCTGCAACGGAGATATAAAGAAATCAGTGAATTTTGTGTGACATTCACTTGATCCCACCCCGAGTTGAATATCCGCTCGGCAACTGCCATTTTAGATCGTGCCTAAATTGACGCTGATGTTTACGTTTGCCGCAGCGGAGAGACAACCGGCAGTGTGACGATTCGTGACAAAAGTTTTGCAACTCCCCAATTTTTGGGGGGTCCTCTCCGGCTTTCCTCCGAGGCGTTTTCCTCACATTCTCTTCGAATTCTGGCAACGTAGCCATATATTTTCGAGATTATCGTGCCCATCCAGAAATCAGATCGAAAAAAGGTGCAGCCGATCACTTTCTATTCACAATTTTCTGAAAATTTTGCAACTCCCCAACGTTGTTAGTAGATGAATCAAATGTGATGCGGATGGTGGCATCTTGTGAGTCAACACAATTGAACATAATGTTCATAGGGTTCTCCCATTGATTCAGGACATGTTGCACTTTCCTCTGTTGAAGAGGAGTACCAGAATCAGCTTTCGAAAAGCAGTATGTCAGTGTCTATGGGGAAAAATTAATATAGAGTCACAGGCAAATAAGTACAGGGCATACCTGGCCATTTGATGATGTGCCATTGAGGGGAAGACTGAAAGCCCATTCTGGTCAGTGGGCTCTTTGACCTGCTTGCATTGAGTGACATCAATGCAAGCCTGCTGCAGATCAGAGCTGGTAGACATGTATTTTGAGATGAAAGGAGTAACCGTGGTGAATAGGAGTAGTGGTGGTTTACAAAGGTGTATAATGTAGCGAGTGGTAGATCTTATATACTAGTGGCGAGATCTTATATAAGTAAAACTACGGCACCACGGCTGGTACCAGTGACGCACCCGTGAAAGTGCGACTGACATGTATGAACTGATTGACGAACACAACGGTGTTTACTGTAAATCTGGAAACAAGATTATTACCTTCCGTGCGTTACTGTAAGGCCAACAGTCAGGACGGTAAGTGCTTGGGAACGGCGTTAGGTTTCACATTGGAGAGACATAGCCAGCAGTGCGGGGCTTTTTTCATGAGGTAGAAAAATAAACCGGCTGCCCAAGAAACCAGAAGACGTCGAGGCGATGACCTCCACGTGGATAAGCCATACAGGTAATCTGAAGTAGAAATTCTCTCGTCAATCGTCGTCGGCAAGACCATAAGTCCTCGTGGGTCTGACGGAAGGTTGTCTGCTTATGAACTGCAAGCTGCGTCCATGTATATCATGCACACGTTTGTGCCAACTTCGTGGTTATAATAGTTCAGTAGTGTTGAGCTGCGCACCTTCCCGATGGCTATCTACCCGTTATTCGCATGGTCCACATCACTCGGCGACGTATATAACGGCAGGCACCTGGATCATTAGCTTCGTTGTAACGGCGCAAGAGCCCATTGAAGAACCTGATGCGTCACGAGACACGTTGAAGCACGTCGCAACCAAAGTCGCAACCACTTCTTTCTGTAACTCAGCGACCTCTGACTCGGGCTCGGAAATGCATCCTCCGATTTTTATAGAAATCATTCTAATTTTTTAAAGGGCAGATATTGGGAGCTACAGACCTTGGCAGATGTACACGCATGGGAAGTTATTATGTCCGCGGCCGAACCTCGACGTGACTCGTGGTATTTCACAGAAGCACGAATGCTAGAACTCAGTCAGGAGTCTCCTTCTCTTTTCCGCTTTATATTCTTTGATAGTCTCCAAGCAATGGTTGTGGTTATTATAATAAAAATAAGAATAAAAAATGGGCGTAGCTACTGTACCAGTTCCTTCATTACCTCGTACTAGTAGAATGCTTCAATTACAGTAGCACGTTCAACAGTAACTGTGCGATGTTGTGATGTCCAAAATTTTTTCCATCTTCAACAGCCTGGCACCATCCCCGTCCCGCGTATTCAAGTCAACACCACATTTAAGGAAAGCAAGCATGATCTCGATGCTCGATGCAAGGTGTAACGCCACACTACCCTTACCCAATTCATCCTCGTTGTCGACGTTGGTGTCGTGTTGGAGTAGTAAACGTATAGCGTCAAAGTACCCACTAGCATAACAAACGGCGTGGTGCAGTGGAGTCCAGCCGTAATGTGTACGCTTGTTCACATTTGCCGCGTGCTCCAGCAATAGCTGTATAAACTTCGGGTACCCGGCCTGAGATGCTAGGTGCAAAGGAGCCTCATCCCCCTTGCATGTGCAGCTTACGCCGGCATCATGCTCGAGTATTAACGCATCATATCTCTATCCCGGCCATGCGATGCATGCTTACTTGTGCACGCGGGTCAAGGAGCGTCCAAGTATCTATTTGAAGAGCCGCGGTAATATTCGAAAGACTTCAATAACCTACGTCATCATCATTGTCTTCGATTCCCCCATCTCGACTTGAAAATCTTGAGAATCGGAACCTTGAGAATCGGTAATGGTAGTCACGTTCGTGAAAACCTTGAATGCAGGAGTTGTCGGCGACGGTTGGCCATCTGACTGCCATGAGTAATCGTCAATCGTGACCACATCACGCGTCTCCCGTAATATTCCCAGATGAGCCGTGATCAAGCACTGTGAGATGCCCTAAGAGGGAGTAAAAACTCTGATGGCAGGTGATGAAAGAAAACGCTTACGAAGAATATGGGCAGATTTCAAGAGCAATGAGTCCGACATTCTTATTTGTCTATGAAGCTTCCTTCAGTGCCTCCAATAAATAAAAATGTATAGAACATACTGTGACGTGCCCATGTGCGACAGCGACCCAATCTCAAACAAGAGGATGCCAAACCAGTCACGAGAGCGGACTCGATGACGGCACGAAGAGCAGTGGCGTATCTACGAGAGTTCTTTCCTCCACTCTCGCGCAGACTGTACGGTGCGGTTGGCCCACCTAAATTGTTGCAATTAGCGCATGCCACGCACGACAAACAAACCTTACGCAATTTATGTGGTTCCGCCCGTCATTAGTGAATTGGCGAAGAACATTGACCAGCCCCAGGCCACTGTGATATAAGAGTGACTGGCAACGACGTTTTCTCGTAGAATTCTCATTTGAGTAGATGGCCAGGTGCTGGCCGTCCACAGACCAGCAGAGGACTATGTTAAGACCCGTGAGCTGACCCTGGCAGACGCGTGCGACTCACGAGCGTTCAGAATGACCGAAGCCGCGGGTAGAGCGCCCACTTTCCTTGTTAAAGACGACGTAGAAACGCCATGCTAGGTCCCATCTGATAGAAAAGCCTAAATAAACATGAGTTGGGGTATAAAAGACTCTGCACGCGTTGTGCTTACAGCAATGGTCGTGTGAACTAGCACACGACACACATCAGTACCTGTCGAAGTGACGACACTCAGGCACTCACTTCCCAACAACCGTCAGCGGAATTGACCATCTGAGCAATTCTTCGTTCGTATCTCTCATGAGTCGTGCCGCGCGAACTGAAGGGAGCGTGTGATGAAATGGACCAAGAGAGCCAGGAAACTACGCAGGAGGGTAAGACACAAGAAACAGGCAACGCTGCATGCACATACAGAGTATAGAGACCATCTTAATCTCTTCGATGATACTGTGGCATACCGGTTCGTCGCCCAGATCGCAAGCACAACGAGTACAACATATACTCTATTCATAAAAAGAGGCTTAGTACTAGCGCGTAGAAGTAGAACAATGAGCCTCACCGAACAAGTCTGACACGCAGCCAACGTGATCGCAGCAATCTGCAACGTCTGCAAAGCCTCAGCCGACATTGTCACTGGTCTGAGAGTGATGAAAGTAGCGCGTTCATGGTTCTTAAATGCGAGAATAATCATGACTTCTCCCAAAGCAGTATAGAGGCTTGGTAGTGTAGCAAGATAACAGTTGTAGCAATAGAGGAGTAATGTAAGTTGTCGCTCGTTGTCGAAATTTTGACCATTTGTGCTATCGATGACTAAGCATCTCTCTTTCCGCCATGGAAGACACTCAGGAGGCAGAGTTGCGCAACCCCTTCCCGTCACCTCCCTCTCACTACACCAATTACACCGCACACAACCTCCAACTTTTGTCGTTACTCAGAGAACGCACGGATGCTTCGGAATTAACGCAGACTGAGATACTTTCCGATCAAAATGACGTGCCAGAGTGGCCTTTAACTTCGTTAGAGAAACCGCGTGTGGATTGGATACGGGAGGAGGGGTACTATAATGTATTCGGAGATACGTGGTTTGTACGTATTGCAATCTTCCATTGCAAGTGAAGCGATGTATGACTGGTCCGTCTAGCTCAAAGAGACCATCCCCTCTCTCGGAGAGGTGGGCGGTCATCAACTGTACCCAGAGGACGCCGCCGCAGGTACGGTGCTCTTGTTGTTGCCTGCCCTCGGATCTTATCAACACAACGCACTTTGGGGGTCCAGACCGACGCCTCGCGCTCTTGTCCATTCTGAAATCGATGCTCGTCACGTATTCCTCCTTTCTGGGTGCACTACTTGCCCCTCCACCGAGCGCAGCGTCGAACGCGCCCCAGAATGGCATCGCCAGGTGGAGTGGATTACCGTCCTCGCACAAAATGTCATGGCAGCCGCAAACGATCTGCGGCCGGTTCAGGTTCGTTTGTTCGTTCCATGTCTATGTGTCTATGTGGGTGACGGTTTTCGCGGGGGTTCGTGTGTTCAGGCACGCGCGAGCCTTGAGCTCATGATGAAACGTCAACTAGAGCTTCGGAGGGAAGAGACGAGAGCTATTCATGAGTTCGTGCAAATCTCTCATCATTGACAAAAAGACTTTGGGGCCTGAATGAATGAAGCAGGAAGTGCGACTCATTAGAGGCGCAACTCGCGCAGCTACGTGATATGGCCAAGCAGAACTCGGACCAACAGCCACCAGAACAGGTTTTGTTCCTGTTCAAATTTTTCTAATACAATTTCTAAGCGTGAG
>WTXL01000276.1:0-24782 GCA_022376525.1 Russula vinacea | reverse complement strand
CGCGCCTGATGATAAACTCGTCGATGGGAGGGAGCACAGGATCCGCGAATGGATTGCGTGGGTCGGCTGCCTCGGTGATGGATGAAAGGATGGCTTCGTTTCGCTTCTCTGCATCAGTAGACTCGGCGCATTTGGTCCCCGCCGCACCGTAGTGGTCCACAAAGTCGCTGGAAGCCACTGCCGTAGATGAGAGGAGGATCTTTGGACGGGAGATGAATCGAGGGAGCACAGAGTTCGGGGGCAGAATGCGGCCCGTGCAAGCGAAGAGGATCACATGGACGAGGCCTGAGGTTCACACGTTTCACCAATTAGCAGATTCGAATCATACGAGATCGTTCGACTTACCACCTAGAAGGTAGATAAAGTCACTGGGAGCAGAAAATTAAGTATGAAGCGTCGCCAACATGACAAAATCGTACCCGAAAACACTGAATGCGAAGGGAACGTCATGGCCTGCCCATGCAAGGAAGCGGCAGAGAGTAAGAGGAACGATCGTAATCGTGTACGCAATCTATGAGACTCTATGTCAGTCAGTTAAGATGTATTGATGAACCGAATACATGCCGGATACAACAGCATCTGGCGAGCTAATCTGTGCTCATACTTCTCGTTGCGCTCCTGATGGACCGATGTGTTGGATGGCGAAGAAGCCCTGTCACGGACAATTCCGCGCAGTTTCAAGAATACCAACGAATAAAGTATAAATGCAAGCAGTGCGGAGATAAATGCCTGCGAGATCCTCAGTGAAAACCAGTTTAAAAGCTTGTCTGAAAACTTACGACCATGTAATCCAGACTGTTCAGACATGGTGAGTAATTAATCAAGGGTTTCGTGATCTAGAGTACGTACACAATGCGCTGAACAGTATAGTTTGCAGCAATCCAACACCAATCTCCCACAATGCCATCTGAAAGGCGGTAATGAGATCTGTGAAAATTTGCAAATCAAACAATTTCTCACAGTATGGGCCATGTTCGGTCTTGACCATTGCTGGCCCACCAATAACAATCGCACCAATGAGGGCCCATTGGGCGACCAAGACAATCCACTTCTCATAATGCACGTAATCCGTTCTGAGGAAGAAAACTGAGAATGTGCGTGTCGCAATGACCTGCAGTAGGTTTGAATACAACTCCATGTACCAAAGCCAAACCATTCCGTACCAAAGACCTGAAATAAATCTGTTAAAAAGCTTCCTGATATGTCCCAAAACACTCACCAAAGAGCAATGCCGACATCCGACATGTGCCTGAGGACAGCTAGAGAGTGCGTTAGCGAGCTCTACGTGAATAAACCACAATGCCCACCTTGCGCCGTACAAAGCGAGCCGTATACAACGGCCCCTTCGCGCAGCCACGCCGAGTTCATGATTGAACTGATGGCTGCGAAAAGATGAGGATATGTTAGCGATGGCATCTAAGAGGAGCGGGCACGAAGTCTGTACAGTGAGGCTGGACTCACCTTGAAGGATGTCACTGAGGAGTAGCGAGACAAAATAGAAAGCGACATGCGTCCGCACGAACATGTTCGAGTTTTTGAGTGTGCGAGTATTGAACGCAGACATCTTCACAAAGGGAGGTTAGGGGTAACACAGAACGTCAAAGTTAGAACGTACAGCAATCGCAGCCAACAGCCCGACAGTAGCAACCAAGGAAATACTCGACGCAACGATAAATGCCTGCGAGGATGAGAACGGAAGTACGATTCAGAAAATGAACAACCACGTACGATGACGGCCTTTGACTGCGCCTCTGAGTACGCATCAACAACAGTAAAAAGCGTGCCATCTGCCAAGGGCAACGAGACGGTGTAAGAATCGTTCGACTGAGAGTAGCCGTAGAGAGCGTTCGACATGATGGCGGTTGTCGGTCCCCTTGAACAAAATATGCCAGCTAAAAACAACACAAAAGGCAGCACTGAGGCTGATGGGGAAGTTATTGAAGCTGAGGACCAGCCCCGGGAGAACGAACAGTAATGGTACAGAAGAAGAACGAGGTATGGCGCCGGAGTACGACTTTGGGATGATTGACATGGTGTATGCCCATGATTCCTGTGTTCGAGGGTCAAGGGACAGTTTGGAACAGTGTGGGAACAGCGATGACGAGCAAGGGGCGCTTAGAGGTGTTGAATCTATTGATCGTCATCGATTCATCTGTTTGATGGGAGGCATGGCAATATGTGTCGATCAGATCGATAAAAGACAGGACACTGGCACTGCCCCTGTTACTGTAATCCGGGAGAGAGAGCTCACACGAGGCAGAGCTGGACTTCCTGTAAAACTCATGATCGCCTCCAGGACAAAAACAAGTTAAACAACTGATTGCATCATTTCTGGGCCATGGGGGAGAGAAGTACTGCCTGCCTGTACTTGCCATTACACTGACACGACGCAGTCCCTATGGCATTTTGCAATTTATCTCATGCAGGGTCGCTCTCTCTTGATTGCATCAAACATAGGACACCCTGGGGATCTTGCGCTACGCACAGCGTTGTCAACTCCGTCTCACACTGAACTCAAGTCACTCTTCAACTCCCGAAATCTCGAATTCACATTGTATCTAATAGTAACGACAAACTTTGTCTTCACTCTTCACAGGTGCTACAGCCCACTAATTTAGCGAGGGAGAGTCGTATACGCGTAATCTATACACGGAGAAACAGGCACAAAAATAGATCTAGAAAGGACACATCAATGAAATGATTTCAGACAGTCGCCAGAGATACAAAGTTGCGTTGAGACGGGAACACGTATTCTGCTATATTGATGGCTGGGAAAATAAATGATAGGGTGAAGAACGACTTCTGGCTGACAATGCACGAATCACCAATAACTATGTAGCTCAATGCCACTGTCTGATCTTGGTGAGCCGTAACAGGATACACCTGTCAGAATGTTTGAGGGTGACACGTCTTCTTGATATAAGTCGTTGTAGTCCGTGGGGTCTTTCTCGGATGAGTGAATGTGGATCAAGAAACGATGCGTGGAGAGCGTAACCGCGGCCCAGGAAAAGCTGCATAGGGCTCAGGTCAAATAAATGTCGGGAGTTTCGGCCACGTACTATGTCGGCAAAAAGATGAGCCCGGGCTCGTCACGATGCTGAAAGCAATATTGAGCCCGCGGGATAACGCGACGACCTAGTATGCCCTGATGAGCTTGCGCGGGATAATGACGTCTTCTACTCACAACAAAGAACATCATGCCATCGCGGTATAGGATTCGCCCCAAGGGTGTTCTGTGGTCCCGCGGAAACGAAAGAGCATTATATGCTGTGAAAGAAATCACTGTAATTTCAAAGGCCAGCTGAAGGCCGTTTGAACCTAAAGAGAACAAAAAGCAGCACCCAAAGACTACCCACAGGAGCAGCCCAGAGGACAATAGACACCGGGGTCGACTTCATGAGAAAGCAAATTTTGGTAATTGAATTATAATGGATGTCGGCTAAGAGAAGTGGTGTCAGGCTACAAAATCGGAGGGGCCCCGGGGGGGCTTACGGGCTAGAATTATTATGGTTGCGATCGTGCACAGCATAGTCGCAAGAAATGTCGCAGTCAATGCGATGCTAAGCCCGAGCACGACTCGCTAGAAGTCGCTTGTGAGCTCTTTCTTGCCAGCTTGAGAACGTCAACATAGACGCACAGGCGATTTATCCCATATGACGATCACTCGTGAAAACCCGAGTGCGTTGGATACGAAAGTGGAAAAGGTACCATAAGCGGCTAGTGTGATCATCAATTTCCGGCATCTTCGTCTCGATTAAACAGAATGCACGCGTGAATCTACAAAAGCTCACCTCTACATGCAGTCAGAATAGCAACAGTGTATCTGGACGAGGTACTCACATGGTCGTCATACGAAAGTTCGGTAAGTCCCGACATTTCTTGAAGTCTAGGATTGAGCAACGTGCGAACAAATACGCAGAGAGACAGCGCACTCACCGTTGGCAGTTACAATCAGGCACACCTCCGACAAATAGTGATTTAACAGAAAAATCCACTTCAGAAATGAACGAGGAGCGGCCCAAATCAAGCGAATCTCGTCGCCGATGGTCAAGGCATGATCGTAGAGCAGCGCGGCAAGACCAGCAACTTTTCGACGAACAGATGTCAGCCTCATACTACTTTCGAAGAAGGTGGTGGCCTACCGCTCAGGTACCGCGTGATTGAAGTGAGGTAGAATCCGCGGAAGAGAACCTGTATTATAGGTGGAATGAACATTATGGGGCGGCCACCAGCACAAGCCTAGGCGAGAAAAACGTAGGGCCCCGGTAGTAGGGGTGGCCAGAGGAGCAAAGCGAAAAAAAAACTCAGACTTTCGAGTACGCATTTTGAAGGTCATACGCGCCAGAGTAGACCGCGATAGTACCACGTCCACGGCAGGAACGCTATCTGTGATTGATAGCAACCGCGACTTACTCGGATTATTCCTGGGGGTTTATCGTCACGGATCGCCGGTGCATGAGACCGTGCATCCTTCCGAGCCCACGGTCCACGAGGCCACCCCCCGAGTCGAGTTGTCAACTTACTTACTTAAGGCAGCGGTGAATAAACGTCCGATGAGGAGACTTGAGGCCTGAGTTTAGTATGCAGACGAAAACGTGTCTCCAGGTGTCGTGACTTCCGAGTCTGCGTGTGTCGGCAGTGTGTCGGCTCCGCATCCACCAGACGAATTTGGTTATCGACTCGAATTTGCACCCTGGCGCGTGGCTTATCGTAATCACGTCTCACTTCGCCACTATCTTTCGTCGAGTTTAGTCTCACTGCTGTGGCCGTGCTAGCGCCCAACGATTACGGGTGCAATGGCGTCTGGCGGGTGCAATTCGGAAATTTGTCAGTTCCGGCTGTCATATGATGTCTTTAGGGGACACTCATGCAAAGCGCATTAGCCGGCTGCTTCGGCCGTCTCACCAGAGCCCTTGCATTCTCAAGTGAAGACTCCGTGCGCTTACTGCGAAGCCAACCAAATCTTTATGTCTACCGTATCCATCACTCCCGACATTGCTTTGATCTCAAGCGTCTCCTCAAAGTTTGCCGTGATGAACGCCACTTCACCAATATGTTCATACTGCGTCCGCCCGCTTCTGGTCAGCCTCTTTCAGGTGTGCAGGTCGTTCCAATATATCGCGCTCCTCAAATACCGCGGAGTTCCAGAATGACACACCAAGACGCTCCTCTTTATGCATCACAAGATCGAACCGAACGCACAGGAAGCCGCCACCCGCCCATAAATGCTCAGTCCCGAAATCAACCTCCTCGATTGGACCGGCTAGTGGGGACCTGGCACCGTGGAGTTACTTCTGTCATCATAACGCCCCAGGACAGATAAAATATACCCCAGGCGAAAAAATAGGGCGAAGAACAGGTGATTCTGATTGACTTTTCTAGATTATTGCCTGGGCCTCTGCAATGACACCACGTGTGCAATAGCTGGGCATGCATTTGTGCCACAATTGTAGTACGCGCTGGGGATGCCAACGGGATTTCGGACTCAAAAAATTGCACCACTTTTTCAGTACAGCAACAATTTTTAGAAAAAAAATCTGCGTTACAGGTACGTAAGTACAAACTGCAAAAGACGACCTAATTGGTTGACATGAATACGTACAGAGGGATACTTCTGCTTCCCGACTGCGCGTGTCGGGTGTCGTAATGCGAGGCTATTGGAGATCGTCAGCTACACATGTAGTCTTTTTTACAGGTGGCTGCCGTGCCTGGGCCTCAAGCAAGAGGAATTTTCGCCTCGCTTCCAGCCTTCCGCAGGCTATTGTACGATCACGCTGGCCCCCGCGGCATGGGTAAGCGTGCAACCTCGGAATTGCTCACTCGGATATCTTGGCAGAGAAACATGTACCAAGCCCAGGTTCGTTCCTACCAAGGTCAGGCAAGGAGCATGAGTAGCACGTGTGTGCCGTGACGATGGTTCCTTGCAAATTAGCAGTCGGGGGCTTCTTTCCGGTACTCGACAAAGGGAGAACATAGACAAGGGGCAAAAGAGCCTTTAAAGAGGAGGAAAAGACCAACAACGGAAATCTGCTTCGACGGCGCCACACTTGTGATGTAAATTATGGAGAACAACCACGTGTCGTTCATCCATCAACGTAAAGCCATCAGCGGTTTCCCCCGTGCTCATCCCGTGTCGGGCCATCCCGGAGCCCCCCCTCGTATATAGGCATCTAAGAATGTCCTTTGCTCCGCGGTGCAATAAAGCATACGCTCACCAGATACGTCACACGCGTCAGAATCCGCCACCACCGCCGTTCAGTGACCCGATCCTTCTATCGTTCGCGTGAGCCCAGATCAGATGAAAAGATTAGAACGTGCTCGTAAATGCACTCACGGCACATCGCAACTCGAATTCTGACGAATGAGAATGGAATTGTCCAATAACGAGAGGGAGTTGGTTTCACATACAGTGCTCCTAGAGAACGGAAGGAGAGGAAAAGGACGACACGTGGGGTGGATGGCAGGCTCATCCGACCTCGCCTGTACCATTATATATCTTAGATGGTCTAATACAGGCAACGCGCAAAAAGAAGCCATTGAAAGCAAGTTGAAAGTATTTGAATTAACGAGAAATGGTTTCCTCTGCCCCGGGCCAGCGCGACGAGTCGCCGACGCCGACGACTACGGTCGACGTGACTGAACCGTGTTATCGTTCGCATCAATGCAGTAATGACACGCATGCTGCACAATGAAAGAATAAAAGAACCCGGGACGTACTCAGTTTACTCGCTGCGCTAGGCCCTCGGTCCCCCATATAAAATTTCAAAAGCCAATCAAACCCCCAATAACGACTCAAGTTGAATAATGACTGTATTACAAGCTTCCCCTGGCCGATATATCATTGGTACGCTTACTTCCGCACCCGCCCAATCACCGCATCTGGAGCGTACCGCGGGATGACTTTGGGGTCATGTAACATGTTGAACTCCTCCGTCGCATCGCGGCCCGCATAAAGCAGAATGGCTTTCTCGCCACCCGGATGATCTGGCAGGAACTTGGTCACGTCGAGCACCTGTCCGTCGACAACGACCCAAATATCTTCCTTTTTGTTGTGCGCCGCAACCTCGTCGATTGTGTAGGTCTTATCGCTGGTTCTTGATGGTGATGACGACGCAGCACCCGATTTAATTCCGACCTCCTCCTTCGCCTTCGCCGTCTCGGGTTGGGGTGCACCTAGGTGCGTCGCAACGCCACCTAGGCGCCCTGCGGCGCGCGCACTCACGTTGCCGTAATTCTGCAGGAGATATGCGGCCGCTGCGTCCCCGGCAACGCGCCCAAAGACGACGCAGCCCAATAATGAAGACCCCCCTAGTCGATTAGCACCATGCACGCCACCAGCGACTTCACCCGCAGCAAATAAGCCCGGAAGCGGTGCACCGCCAGGTGCGAGCACGCGCGCCTCAGAGTCGATCTCAAGACCACCCATGGTGTAGTGTAGCACGGGGGTCATTATGGCAACATGGAACGTATCGTTCAGTGTCCAGTTGTCGTCCGAGAAGAACTTTTCGTGGCGGTAAGTAGAGGGTGATTTATAAGACAAAATAAATGCCACACCTTCTTCGCAAACTTGTCCTTCTTGGTCTTTGCCGCCAGATTATAATCGTCGAAGGTCTTTTTGAGCACAGCAGAGGAAAGGCCAAATTCCTTTGCAAGTGCCTCGCCAGAATCGAATCTCTTCATGAGCCCACGCCCCACATAATGCTTGCAGTGCCATTCAATTTCTTTGCTCGCCTTGCCATTGAGGACAAGCCGAATTGGGAACTTGCCATTTTCCCAGATCTTTCCAGTTACAAAGTCCCGGTGCTGAAGTTCGTCGACAAAGCGCTGGCCCTCATTGTCGAGAAGGAGACCACCGACGCCGCGAAGAGCTTCAGCAGCCAGGAACTTGACCTTTGCATCGGGCTCCTTGGGGTCAACGAGGCCAGTTGGGTGAACCTGGACCTTCTCCATATCAACGGCACTTGCGCCAGCGAAGATAGCGAGCTTATGGCCGTCACCAGTAGAGTGTTCACCATTGGTTGTTGGTAGGTCCCAGAGTTCTGGACGGTATTTCTTTAACAACGAGTCGCTCGTAAAATCGGCCGCGTAGCCGCCGGTGGCAAGGATGACGGGGCCCAGTGCGGAGGAAGTTTTTCCACCCTGAACGTACTCAACACCAGTGACGGTGCCCGACTCGTCCTTGAGAAGTTTAGTGACACGAGCCTTCTTGAAGATCTTGACGCGATCAGGAGTAGATTGTGCGAGGTCCTCGAGACGCTCGAGCTGAGCGTAGGTAATAACCATGCCGGGAAATTGGGCATCGCCACGATGCGTGCGAGGTTGAGAATGACCACCAAGGCGAGAAACTTTGGAGAGATCGAGGGCAAACTTGTCCTGTAGCCAGTTCACGGCGTCACCTGAGCGGCCAGTGAGGACGTGGATGAGGTCATCACGAGCGAGATCACGAGCCTACATCACCCAGGACAGGTATTCAGTGCTGTATAAGAAACAAAATCCAGAGAATACGCACTGAACGCTTGGTATCGTCAAAGAAAATCTTTGCAGAATCAGCGATGCCATGATCCTGCTGAGTTTGGGTTCCAGCACCATTGATGCCGGACGTAGCTTTGGTGGAATTGCCACCCATGAAGCTGAAGGTGAGGACGGGAGGTTACCAAGTGATCGCAAGAGGAGAGAAAAAAGAGTGTCAGGAACTTAAGACGCACCCTTGCTTGTCAAGGAGGAGAACATTAGCTCCCCGCTCGAGAAGAGTGTGTGCTGCGGAGAGGCCGGCAAGACCACCACCAACTACGATGACTTGTGCCATGTGGACGTCGGTTGAATGAGGAGAAGAAGAAGGGGGTGAGTGAGGTGGAGAGTCGTGCGACTTAAGTAGAGCGGATCATCCGGGGTGACGAATAACATGTGATAAACCCCAGGTTAACACTATCCCGAGTTGGAACCCCGACCTGTAATGCTCACCTCTTTGTCTCGAGACTGTTGAACTCGACGTGTAGCACGATTAAGCGCCAATGACGCCATGAGACCTCTTCGGACCATCCCTGCGAACACATGTCTTCTATTTCCTAGTAACGCGGGTCCTGCGCAGCTCACACGCTCCTTCCTAACCACCGCCCACGATGAGCGACACAGTTGATGCACCCCCCGGCGAAGCCACTGCCCTCCTCTCGCGCTCGAACGACCCTGCTACCAACATTCATCGCTCACGCATCCTTGTCCGCTCAGCTCCTGTTCTTATCGCTCTAATCGCCTTCGCAGTCCTTTACTTCACGAAAACTCCCGCCTCTTGGTTCGACAGTGGTGTGCTCCCACACGACCCGCGGGAGGCCGCGGACGTAATTTTGAGCAAGGCGCCTGTCATTGTACGTTAGGCTCTCTTCGCCTTGGACCTCGCCATTTCGCTGATCGCCACTTCCACCTACTTTTTCTCGATTTTTTCCCTTCGATTGGATTTCGTTTCCGATGAACATTAGGATGGTCATATCGACCTTGCATGGCTCGTGCGCCTGGAGTTCGGCAATAATGTAACTGCGATTGACCTCGATAAGCCCACTCTCGGCCAGGTGGACGTCCCTCGCCTACGCGCAGGTCATGTCGGCGGTTTCTTCTGGTGCATTAATCTCCGTTTTCCACGTCGAGTACCGTTTCTTTGATCGTCTCTTACTATTGACTCGCAGGTCCGTGTACGTGTCGTGTCCAGAAAGCAATGGCGAGGATCCAGGCAAGCACTTTCTCAAGGCAACCTCAAGCGTACGGTAGGTGTTGAAACCCCTGGTGCTATATGTATAAAATGAGCTGATTTTATACAGCGATGCGCTGGAACAGATCGACATCTCTCACCAGCTTATTCGCAGGCATTCGGACGTGCGCTAAAGCCCTCCTTCGGATCTATCTTGATGGCCTGATGTTCTTGTTCTAGACTTTCCAGCTTGCGCTCAACTCACGTGACGTTACTGATGCAATGCGGCGCGGCAAGGTAGCCGCCCTTCTCGGTCTCGAAGGGTTGGGCTTGTCCACCTTCTGAATCTCTCATTCTCATAGTAATGTAGGGGACATCACCTCGGAAACTCTCTCGGTGTACTACGCCAGTTCGCCGCCCTCGGCGTGCGCTATCTCACGCTGACGCATTTCTGCCACAACGTGTTTGCGGATTCTTGCGGAATATTGAAGGCAATCAAGCCACTTCACCACGGGCTCAGGTCTGGTTGTGTCCTGATTTATTCTACCAAAGAACTAAAGTCGTGGCGGCAGTCCGTTTGGAGAAACGCTTGTCCGGGAACTCAACCGTCTCGGGGTCCTTGTGGACCTCTCACACACATCGGACGCCACCGCGCTCGCCGCACTCAACGTCTCGCGTGCACCTGTGATATGGAGCCACTCTGGTGCCCGCGCTGTGTGCGATGTCTCGAGGAACGTGCCGGATGAGGTACTTCAGCACGTCGGCACGGGTCCAGGACAGCGAGACGCGGTGGTGATGGTACGATTTTATTTTGTTGCAAAAGCACCATTCATACTGAGACTCGACTCGTGTGGGCATCGCATCGGTGTGATTTCTGATGCAGGTCAACTTTGTTCCTGAATACGTGTCTGCGGACCAGGAAAAGGCCGACCTTAAGGCTGTTGTTGACCATATCGAGCATATTGCCAGCATGATAGGCCGCAAGCAGTACGTCTCTTTTTTCGCCCTCGTTCCTTTATGATCACGTTTCGAGCTGATTCGTCTGATATGGCAGTGTTGGTCTCGGAAGTGACTTTGACGGCATGGACACTACCACGAAAGGGATCGAAGACGTCTCGGACTTTCCTGCGCTCGTATGTTCCCCTCTTTCTCATTCTCCTAATTTTTTCGATGTTTGCTTGGCGCTGATGCTGATTTGAAATTTCCTGCAGATTGCGGAGTTGTATTCTCGTGGGTGGAACGCGGACGAACTGGGTGGTCTCGCCAGCGGCAATTTTTTGCGCGTGTTTGCGGCGGCGGAGGATGTAGCGCGCGAGATGGCGCGCGAAGGCGTTGCGCCCGCACAAGATCTGTACGAGAAGCGTGTGGATATCTCGTTGAAGTAAGCATGATGCTCCGAGCGTCGGGCGGAGGTGGAAGAAGAAACTTCTTGCTAGTTTTGCGTGAATCTTCTGAGAATGTATGTACTGTCAGAGCCTAGGATAGATTTGATCCAATAAGAAGCATCATTGTTTCGTCAATCAACGCCTACTGTGCTCAGTACGCAGTCCTCTATCTGTTTACAGCGACCGGCAACTTCTGTTCACAGCGACGACCCTGGAAGTCGCCGGTCCCCATATGGTTTTTATGGTAACTTAAGATGAGATGATTGGCGCGCACACCTGTTGTTTAGCGCACACACCAGGCTGTCGTACTGAACTGAACTGCTGTAGCCCTGGCCCACTTTACTGGTGCGCGGAACCCATGGATGTGGCGACCTGGGCTGTGGACTGTGCCACCTCTGGCATTGGGCGTCCCGCAGTACTCTTGGGAGTTCTTAGAACCTTCCTCTAGCGGAAATTCACACATTCCCCGGCACCGCAGTGCCAGCCCCAACAATACGTATTAGATTACAATACTGGTGATACACAGGCCACAACGTGGACCCACGGCTAATGGGTACACCGCCCACATACAGTAGACCAAATGATCACTGATCACACTCAATCCCCACCCCAAAACAACCTGGGGGTGATGCGCGCGACGGTTCGAACCGATGAGGAGATATGTAGTACATTGACTTGAAACACCTCTGTTTACCATCACTGGGAGATCGCAGCGCCTACCTGCAGATGAGACGTCAGCGCTGCGTGCTGTACGCCAGGTGGTGGTGGTGGTGGGAGCTGATTGACCAGGAACTCGGGAAGGACAACCAGCACAGGTTGGGTGATTGTGACAAGAGGCGAGAGGTGCGTCAGCTTGGATGTGCTTTTTGTTTACAGCCCCATGACCGCTGTGGTACATGTGCATGTACCCTACAGGAACGGCCGCGCTTTCAAGTTTAGAATTGAAGGCTGGGCAGGGTTCCCATTCCCATTTCGCCTTGGTGGATTGTGTGTTCGAAAGTTGTCTGGTCAAGCAGCTCAACGAGCATGGCGAGGAGTGCACGCGGTGTGACCCACCGCTAGTATTCGTTTTCGTTTTCGTCCGAGTCTTCCGCTTCGTGAAGGTGACTTTTGTAGTACCTCATAGATGAACGCGATCGTTTTCATCCATCACCGCAATATCGGATTTGATCAGCAACTTCAAGTTGTCAATTGCGTAGAGGAGAACTTCAAGGCTCCTGCAAATCAAAGCTCGTCAGGAGGTCACCCCCCGCTGCAACCTATCTCATAATAGACCAGGGCATGGGGTGCGTGCCATCGTCATGTACGGTACGGGTGCGACTGACCTCCGTCCTGCGTGAATGCGACAATCTCCGAGACAAGCTTGAGCGGGGTGCTTCCAAGAGACAGTTCATACAGCGATAGCGCAATTGACCACGACAAGTTGCACGAGTTCACGGTCTATGAGAACGCAGACCTTCGTTCGTAAACAGTTCCTAAGGATCTCTCGTGGATATTCTCTAGAGCAGGACCACCTCTATGCTCATCTCACTCCGTGTGATTTCGAATTTTACCTGTGGTTTCAAGGCTGTAGACTAAGGGGTTGGGAATCGGCTGTCCAACTGTACTTTTGGACCCAGACATTCATGTTGGAAGCCCTTTTCTGTACTTTGCACAACTCCAACGATTCTCTCATAGCAAATCTCCTCTGATTTATGCACTACGAATTTATGACACTAGCAGGCAACTTGGGTATCCGAGTCATAGATAATGCAATAAACAACAAATACAGTACCTCCCTTCCGTGCTGTGGTGCCTCTTGGACCGAATTAGGATATAGATCAATAATCAGTGATTACTTTTTGACCGGCATCCGTTAACAGGGGTTGACAAACCGTCGCTGTGCTGTCAAGTAAAATCGCATTCAGGCTCTCCAAAGCTTGGCTCATTCGGGCATGGAGGCTTTGATTGCGACTGTCGCACATTATACAAGGGCTTTCCATTGTCTGGGGTCCGTAGTATATCGCGTCGCGCGATCATTATCGCCAAGTTTACCCGCCGCCAAATGTTGCCCTGAGAGCGGGAGTCGACTAGTAGGGCAAAGAAAGATGATACCAGGGGTGTTTGGGCAGATTCCAAAGTCCCCGTGCCTGCATCGTTCGGTATGGTGATTCTGATCACGACCGAATGCGATGGTCGGATTTACAGCGACACAGTAATGCCGACCTACTCATCATTTCGCGGCCACGTACCAGACCTTTCGAGTAACAAATAATTTCCTGCTCTCAGAATGATTACAAGTTGCAAATCAATGGGACGAGCATTGTATTACCCCGTATTATCGAGCCGTCGAATTGTCGTGCTTGCTTATTTGTATCAATGCCATGTCTATTGCGCTTCGATATTCGGTTCCGTCCTCTGTACGCGCGCCATCAGGAAAGCCATTTATGGAACGTGGTCCCGATCCCCAGTCCTTCCGATGGTCTTTGCACCCTTGTTTGCAACTACCGCTGTTGCGAGTTTTTTTTTGACGTTTCACTCGCCCAATGGAATCTTCCGATTGTCCATGCCGATTGTCGATGGGACTGCGGGGATTTCCATGTACACATGTCGTTTCATGTTCGCGGTGTCGCCTGATTCTAGGGACAAAAAGGTAGTTGTCGGAAGAAATATCATCGGGAGTGAGACATTGCCTCGCTGTGCAAAAAGTGCCGTGCGAGTAACGCTGGGGCGTTCATTTGTCTGACCCTTGCCAACCTTGTTACATTCTCCGCAAAACGAACAGAGACAGATCAGGATCGCCGTTCGAACCTTGCAAGTTCTCATTTTTTTCCTCAATGGACGAGCGGAAAATGTACGATGTGATGAGGTGGCGTGGTCCTTCCACTTCGAGCCAGGAACAAAAAGCAATCTGCATCCGACCTGGAAAAATGCAGCGCAGTCAAAACAAAGGCAAGTTAGGCAATACCGAGTAACCAGACGCAAATACGCTTGCCTAATTGCAGTAAAATCATGCACGCCACCGCGCCACGCTCCCAAGCAAAAAGAGCACTCCGACGCCTGCCATGACCCGCTTGCCGACGGGCGAGCCGGGCTGATGCGCTCGAGCCTGGTTCAGCGCGTACATTCCCGTCGCGCCCAGTGCGCCTGTTCCGATGATGCGGCATGAGAGGCAGTCGGCGGGTACGCGCTGCGGTGGCGATGAGGCTTGGCGATCCGCGGGGGCTGGCGGCATTTGGGGCGCGTTCGAATTCGCCGCCATGAGGGCAATCGGTAACGTGTACTGTATTTGTTCTTGTTTTGTTGATGCTTTCGCGATCTTGCTGACATGTTGTCGGATGGAGCAGCTCCGAGACTGCAACCGAGTTGATCATGAACAAATTCATCCATCGAACTGCGCTCATGTCCTGGGTATATCGGCCATGCGGATCCTCTTCTTTTAGTGGGTTTACATACCTCTCCTCGATATGGTCTCCTCAAGCGCCCGCCCCGCGCTCACCCAGCCCTTAATTGGTGGCGGCGGCTCAACGTTCAACCGGCCACGATGGTGCGCAATGACCACATGTTGGAACCGAGATCGCCGGCTTGCGGCTGACGTGTAGCCCCCAGGGCCCAGGTCGCTCACTGTGGCCTAGTCTCCAGGGCGATGTGCGGTCAGGTGCGTTGCCCTGATGCTATCATAGTCAAGTCAACAATTTCAAAATAGGAGATATCAACGTGAATCAAACCACTTATCGATCATCAGTGGCAGCGGCTACGTGCCCTAGGGACAATTGAATGCCAATTGCCGGCATCTTAACCATAAGGCGTCAGGTGCATGCCTATTGGAACCTGGATACAATTCTGACCTTTGTATTGGTCTGCCTCGGTACATGACCATTACAGTATGTCCTCAACAGGGACAGTTGACAGATGATGCCTGATGCTTTTTAAACACCTACCCCAAACCAGTGCGGTCAAGCACGGAAGTCCCGAGCTCTGTGCACGGTTGCGAACAACTTTCTCGATCTAAACATTGATGCTCACTATGATCACTAAGATGTGCTGAATTTACAGGCAATTGCATACCTACACGGGAGTGTCACTCCAGGAGATCGACCTTAGCCTTTGGGACGAGAACCATTTCATATATTATGCCATTTACTCGCTGATACTGCCACGGCCCCCAAGCTTCATCATTTCTGTTGCCCAGAGGCCGCACGTTGAAACTGTTTGGCCAAGGGGACTGTGTCAGTACTGTGTCAGGTGGATGGAAGGCAGTTGTCATGGAAGTCGTCGGTCACTCCTAACCACACACAGCACGCCACGCACACCCATGCATGCCATAGGGCGAAGTGGGAACCGGACCACTACAGGACCTCACCCACTTCCCGTGCGGTATCTGGCATGAACAAGGGTTGTCGCAACGGCAATCGGAAGGACGCCCCAATTTCACTGTCCATAGTGACGGACTGGAACCATAATGCGCAGATTTCGGCGGTGGCGGAAAGTTTCCTTCCCGACTTGGGCTGCTTGCTCAACGAGGAATTGGTAGATAGGAAGAGGATGCCTTGTGTCCATAGAGGAGCAGAATCTGAAGCTTTTGAAGCATCAAGCATTCCGTGCGGGGTTCCAGAATTGTCATGGTCGAGCGACGATCGCCGCACCTGAAACGATGCTATCGACATAGTCTTCATCGGTACTGAAACTTACTGAAGTCTTGGCAGGTTTTAAGGTGGGGATTTATGTTGGTTTGGCGAGTTGAGTGATGTACGATACGGGTGTTATTGTAACTACCGCAGAATGACGAGTGATAGCAGTTGATCAGGGTGCCTGGCCCACCGCGTGTCCCAAAGACACCGCTCAATGCCAGCGTCATTCTTCCTTTGAAGTGGGCGATGGATTGCCAAGCGTGATTTCCTGCTCAGCAGCACATTTATAGGGCATGTTATCGGCTGATCCCTAGCCGTCAACACAACGAATGTACGCAACCCCTACAGACCGAAAATCAACCTTTGTGCGTTTCCTGGTGTGAGCGTCCTTTGCCCACTGTTACAAATAGCGTTCGCACATCCTCCCAAAAGAGTCTAATTTAACCCCTTTCGTACCAAATTCGTATTCGATTACAGCGATTTCCAAAACTATGGTCCCTTTTTTCAAAAAACGCGCGCATAGGCTGAGGACTAGCTGAGGTTGAATAGGGCTCGGCAGCTCATGCCGATCCTTTTTTCTCACACTAAAATTATTGTAGAAATTTAAACAACTAAATTATATAATCTTCACTACAGGATACCCTTTCGATAACACCAAATGTTTCCAGATAACTAATATCCAAATAATTTCAGTTTTACTTAACTATGAACCCCGCTGTCAAACGTTAGTTTGTAATTTGGTCAAGCGGGGGCCCATAGTTTCGGAAATCGCTGTAAAGCAGCGGGGCGCCTCCTATCTCGACAGCAAGCGGTCTGGATTTAAGCACCGACACAAGCTCTTCGCAACAGCGCGTAACAATATCATCCATGCTCATCTGCAGAGGCTCTATGAGCACGAGGCTTGGGACTACCGGTGACCCCTTTTCCACATCGGCGTCCTGGGCAATTGCATGAGCACGCAAATAGAGAAACGGTAGCGACGACGGGAAAATGCGTACAGTGAACATAGCGCGGTGGGCGTCCATGTATGCTGGATAGACGAGTTGCTCAAAGTAGCCTGGCGGATCCTTCCAGAACGCTCCTTCTATATTCATTTGTTCTCGAGGGACAATGCAGATGCGCAGCAGTGGATTGGGTTGGAAGGGAGAAGAACATGAAGGTTAGGAAGTCGGCGGAGGGGAGTGACTGGTAGAAAAGCACAACTTACCAGCAGTAGCGTATCCGGAACGCTCAGATCTTCGCTCCTTGAGTACATCATACGGCACTCGAAGGAATACCTTAGCATCAAGGGTATCAACGACCTCCTAAAAAATCAAACGAAGAAAAAGAAGGGCTCGTCATCGGCGCTCTGAATCGGAGAGAAGACTAGCCTGGTCCCAGTACAACAAGAAACCATCCACGAGACCCCAAACGACGCGGGCGCCAGAAGCCACCTCGACCTCCTTCTGCACCGCCGCGATCTCGGCCTTGTATCGCGCGGCGACCGAATCGCCGAGCGGAACGGGCCGCTGCTCGTTCAGGTGGTCATGCGACGAGTGATCGTCCGGGATGCGCGCGATGCGCTTGACGGTGCGCAGGAAGGCGCGCAGGCGCGGCCAGTCGATGGCCGTCGGCGCGCTGTCCCAGTCCTGTCCGAGCGTCGGGTGGACCGGCAGGGTAGCTTCGGGCTGGTAAAACCGTGACATAAGTTACATCGGTCGGTCAGCGCAACAGGACCAACGGCGCGGGTGCGGTGAGCGCGGGAAACGCGAAGCTGCGTACTGGGGCAAAGTCCTGCAAGTGTGCGTTGTGTGCGCACGGGTCAGCAGGACAGACTTTTTATTTTTGTGGAGTTGGTAATAGTACGATACATCTTGGTGGATGATGAAGCTGTCCGGGAGGATGTTGTGCAGATGCTTTGCGAGTGTCGTCTTACCGGAGCACGTTGCACCGCTGCGATGAAGATAAGAAAGATTAGATACAAGTATTCGTCGCAGCACTTGTGCTTATATGCGTGTATGCGTGCGTGCGAATACGATCCCGATTGACATACCCAATGCCTACGAGAATAACGCGGGTCTGCGGGGAATCTTGGACTTGCCCATGCACGCCGTCCGTCGTCGTCGTCGCTTCTGTGGGCTGTTGGAGTGACATTTTTGGAGGTGGCAGGGGTCGATATCGGTCGACAGCAAGAATCTGAGATGAAGCGGTGCCAATAAAGTTTGGGCTGAGATTGGCCTTGGCATTCCCGGCGGCGAATCCCCGCCACCGTCGTCCAGTCGCGATTTTACCGACCAGAAGGACAGAGATGGCCCCCCTGACGATTCCTTTCTTTCACTGCTGCGACATGTTTCACCGTGCCACTTTGTTCTCATGTAACAACAAAAAGGTGTACCAACTTGCATTTTCGTGAGAACAACAATGGCCATATTCGGGATGGTACTGTGGTCAGTCTCATTTGGTTGACCTTCGCGTTGACGGGAGCTCAAAATTTTATTCACTTTCACTTGCTTGACTTGCTTCCTCTTCCTGTCGCTGGCACCGTCAGAGTAAGACTTGTGTCTCTGTCAATTTGTCCTGGTGATTTCGGTTCGCGTCACTTACCACATTATTACGGTACTGTGCTGTCTGCTCTTGTTCATCTCCGCCGCTTCTTCAAGTGTGGGCAACAATATACTGCACAGGGCTAAATCGCAGTGTTGCCAAATTGCGTGTCTCAGGTATAAGTGACCGCTTTTATTGACAAATGGTACGCTATACAGATCCGTCGGATTTAATACGGCACGGAGAGGAGAGGGGCCAAATGACATATGGTGCCACCATGATTTCATGACAATCGTCCCCTTCGGCAACACTGTCAATTTGGCTCATGCAGCGCCGCAACATTCCATTCCATGCACGCATGTTGGGTTATCAACTTCCTCCTTGGGTCGGGGGTGAATCCGAAGAAGTGATGGTCATCTGAAACCTTAAGCCTATGTCAGCTGTACCCGTGATGCCCTATGGTCTGATGGTTTGATGTTGCTTCTAGCGTCGCTTCGCACTGTCAGTTAGGCAACTTCGCGACTGATCCGCTCGAGCGTGCAGTGGACGTACACTGTACTGTACAGTGCAACCACAACAAGTCAAGATAGTCCAATCATCGGTGCTTCTCTTCCTCTTCTGCGCACCCCTCCGTCTCTGTGTTTTTCTCTTTCCATACTTGGGTGCATGGTACACTAGTGTATCTTGGGAATGGAAGGAAGGGCAGGCACGTCGGCCCAAGGGTCATGCCAGCGTTAGCGTCCGAGCCACAACCTGTCTCGCCTATCATAAAATTAGTTCGATTTGAACTGAAAGTCAAATTTGAGTTTTTGAATCTTTTCGGCAGTGGGCACGCGGTGTGAGAAGGCCAAAGCTGGTTCGTGGGGGTTTCACATTCAAGTTCATCGGGTGCAGTTTGCTGTAACAGAAGCTTCAGAAATACGGGATCACGCCAATATCGCCTTTCCTTTTCTTTACGACGCTAAGTTTTTTTTTTTTTTGACGCGCGCACGTTTTGTTGGCTAGGTCTAGAAGGGACGTCTTCCGAAAGGTCAGACATCGGCAAGGGCGCAAACTTTGTGAACATCCGCCATCTACCGAGTCGACGCGCCACTGTACCGTTCTCAAGTCGAAAGCGACATTGCCTTGTAGCGCTACCCCACCCTGCACCAGGCCGTGGAACCCGATGTCTGTCTGCTTCTTTCCTTCTCTCGTATTATCTGTCCCCACAAGTTACAGTAACGCCGCCCCCGCCCCGCCCCACGATATTCTCGGACGTGCCAAACAAATGCATGCATGCATGCCTGCCCGATTATACTGTTCCTTATCAGCTTTCCAAGCCCGACCGACCGTCGCCCCGGATGCAAAAGCTCGGATTTTTAGGCTCTTTCGTCCGTTTGCAACCGGGGATAACACACCCCTGAACCCGACATGTGACTGCTAGGGCGAGACACCAGCTCAGCCCTCTGCGGGCACGCGACCGAATGAGCGACGATTTCGACCTCCGAGTCGGCCACAGACCCCTGCCGAACCTGGTAGTCCGACCAAATTGCATCCACCGGAGCGGAATGCCAGGTACAGCACTTAGGGGCCAACGACGCCTTTCATGTTGATCTCCCCCTCTCATATTTTTCACGTAAGACCGTGGAGATACGGCTGATGTCCGCAGGCATAGTTAGCCTAGTGTACTGTAATATGTGGATGACAGATGCGAAGATTAAAATTTGGCGTTCCTACGCAATGGATTCCGCCGTTACTAGGGATGGAAAGGGACCCGAGAGAGGGGGGTGCACGTTTTCCATTGTGGGATTTGGTGCTTTTTGGCGCAACTTGTCCCGTCGCCCATTGGTCCACTTTCCCCAGCCCCGACAAGCGCCCACGATCAACCTATGATTGATCTCCCGCAATTCGTCGCCTCGCCTCAACATAAAAACGCCCCCCAAAACGTCGGGGGGTTTTCTACCCTTTCGACGAGTCCCATCCAACACGTTGCGCCCGCCATACCGTGCTCTGTCTGACACCAACAACGATGGTCAACTTTCCTACCCGCCCAGAAGACTCGATAGATCCACTGTCCAGAGCACTCGAACCGCCCGCGAACGAGACCGCAGAACAGCGTGCCGTGCGCGAAGCGAGGGAAGCTGAAGCGCGGCGCGTGAGTGATCGGATCGACGAGCAGATCAGGTCGGAAAAGCAGGCCAACTCCCGCAGCCGAGTTCCAGTGAAGGTGCTCATGCTAGGCCAAGCAGAGAGCGGTACGCCACCACTACCCCTTCATCCTCTCCTTTTTACCTCTATGCCGACGCGGTCCACGTTTCATTCTCCAGGGAAGTCGACAACAGTAAAAGGTACGTCCGCGCGTACCGCCGCTCTTCCCGCGTTAGATGATGATGATGTGTGCTCAACCAACCAATCCCATCCATCCATTCTCTTTTTTTTTTTTACTTTTATCCAGTTTTCCAAATGTCGTACGCTCGACAATCATGGGAGGCAGAACGCATGTCATGGCGCACGGTCATCCACCTCAACCTCGTCCGCTCCGTAAACAAGATCCTCGCCGCGCTCGAGAACGCCCCTGAGACGGAGACGCCCGGCCGGGTGAACCTGCTCCGGATGCGCCTCAGCCCGCTGCGCCGCGTGCAGCGCGACCTCGAGATGCATCTGGGGCTCGCGGAGGGCGACGAGGTGCACGCCGCAGCTGACACCGGGATCTATCGATGCCCCGCCGAGGTCTGCTTGCGTTCGCAGAACGGGTGGGCCGCCGCGCTCGGGTTTGCGAGGCAGAAGACTCGCAGCCAGGGCCAGAGTAAGCGGTCGCTCGCAGACGAGGCACTGGAGGTTATCCTGATGTCCCGCGACGACATGGCCGCGCTCTGGGGAGACGACGAAGTTCGCGGCGCTCTAGACCTGCGTGGTGTGCGCCTGGAGGACCAGTCCGGATTGTAAGTGTTAAAAGACCCATCACGTTCTCTCCCGATTCCCTTCTCTGAACCTTTTCCTTTCCGTTTTTTTTTTTGGTTCTACGTAGCTTCTTGGACGACCTTTATCGCATCGCACATAGGGGTTATGAGCCAACAGATGATGACATCGTTCGTGCGCGGTTGCGGACGGTGGGTGTGCAAGAATTTCGCTTTATGGTGGAGATAGGTACGCATCTCGATCTCGATACGTGGATGTGTGATTGACTGTTACGCCGCAGGGGGAGAGGCGGGCCGCGAATGGATTTTCTACGACGTCGGAGGGTCACGATCACACGTGAGTACAGTCACATGGCTATACGTTTGTTCCTTCGTCTAATAGAGATCGGGAGCGAGGAGTATGGCACCCATACTTCACGGATGTCAAAGCGATCATCTTCCTCGCCCCCATATCCGTCTTCGACGAGAAGCTCGAAGGTGACCCGAGCGTCAACCTATTAGAAGACAGCATTAAGTTATGGACCACCGTCTGCAAATCAAAGCTGCTCAGCAAGGTAATTGTCTCCCTTCAGTTGCCATTTTGTTTTCGCACTGCGATTGTTGATGGGAACTGATGAATATACTAAGGTCCAACTGATCCTCTTCCTCAACAAATGCGACATCCTCGAGCGAAAGCTAGCCCGCGGTGTCTCGTTAAAGCGATACATCCCATCATACGGCGACCGTAAAAACGACCTTCCGACAGCATCTAAATGTGCGTTCATTTTTTTTTCAACAAACCACATCTTTTCTTTCTCTCTTTCTTCCATGAGACACAAAGCACTCAAAAAAACTTTCGTTTTTTTTTTTGGATATGTGCACGTAGATCTCCGCAATCAATTTCTGGAAATCGCTCGTAAACAATCACCAGAGCCACGTACCGTTCACAGCTTTATGACCACCGCAATCGTGCGTACGCTTCCTGCTTTGTCGTTCTTTTATTATTCATTTTATTTTCTTGCTTTTTTTCTTACACGCGTCATTGTTCAGGACACTCGAGCCATGGCTAAAACTCTTGGGGCAATCCGTGGCAGCATCCTCAATGACAACCTACAAAGTGCAGAGCTTTTACGCTGACTTCAAGCTCCCGACTGGAACCACGACAGGCAAGGAAGACGTCCCTATTTCGCAACAGGTTCTTCCCTCCCTCATTCGCCACCCATCCACTTTGAACTCCCCACCCCTACTAATTTTCTCTTTATACCACCACAATCTTACACCGTGTGCCGCAATGCATTGCAACAGCTTGGATGAATGATAGACCGATGGATGGATGGTCATCCTCCTTTACTAATTTCTGTACAATAATATGTCCTCTCCCCCTCCATCCCCTAAAAATAGCTTTGTAGTCTAGGCCGAAGCAGTAACAGCACGTGTTGTACCCGAGAACGGCAATAGGGCATTTTGACGTTGTCGTGTCATAAGCGGTACTGTACGATAAATGTTACCGGATTTGTTTCGGATGACGGTTTGTCAAACGTGAAAACTGCGGATCAGGGGTCACTTGCCTGGAAGTCGGTTAAAACTGTAAACCAGGGGTAACGTTGGGTCACGAGATCGTCTTATCTACGAGGTCCGGTTTGTCCCTGACTTAGGCCTGACTCGAAGCATCAGCTGTATGTTGCATGCGCCAGCTCTCGCGCACCATCCTCTAGTCACATGGCGAATCTGGGAAAACCCGCTCTCTCCGCCAATCAAAATCCAAACGACGCCGAGGGTAGTCATGAATTTGTCTTTCTTTCATCAACGCGGCGGAATGAAATTAAATGTTCCTTGTTCCTTGTTCGAAGTTGTATGTTCCCCATCAGAGAACGGATTCGTAAATTGTTGGCCGAGAATAGTGGCTATGCCATAAGCACCTGCGCAAAAATTATCGCGACCTGCTCGAGAGTCGGAGTTGTTAAAGTGAGTATCCATGAACAAGCCCGAGCAACATCACCATCAGGCGCTGCATCATCCCACGCATACAAATACTCGGGATCGCACGCCGGGCCTGTGTGACCCTGATGATGATGAATGCGAGGTGATGTGAGGCTACGTCTGTCCAATCCGTTTCATTACCCAATGCAGGTACAAACGGGTTTCCCAGTCCCTATCCCATTCGGCGATATACCGACCTACGGCGAGGACGATCAATCATGATCCGTGTCTTCGTTTCCCCACTTATCCTTGTGTACGGCACATTTCCTTTTTATTTGCTAACGGACTTGCATTAAGGCTTTCTATCACGAACGCACGGTCATAGTAACTATTATTATTATGAGTAAGAGGAAACAAAAAACAGGCTGGGTGCCTGACCTCTTTCCGTGACATATCTCTGACCAATATTCCGGCCTGCGGTTGGTGAGTGTACTGAGTTCTTTCCGAGCCCGCGCACGCGTCGTGTCGAGACATAGTGCATAATGCCCGAGTTGTGTTGCGGTTGTCATCTCGTCTGTAGGTAGGCGCGATCACGTGAGATCTCCCTACGGCAGACATGGGCCAAAAAGAAATTGGTGCCAATGCCCGAGACCTGTCACTTTGACGAGCGAGTAGGGTGCTGTCCAAAGTAGGTGCATGCGTGGTCGCAACTCTCTATCCAAACATGGTCAACTACGGTCTCGTCCGCCAGTGCATCTGCGCACTCACCACACAAGCGTCCGCGGTGAGGTTCCACTAAGTTACGAGAAAGATCATTCGCGTCTGCAGCAGTCAACCACTGAAAGCTGGGTAAGTTGAACGAACTTTGATCCCAAGATGGTAACGACGGGACACGTCACGGTAACGCTTGTGGCGCTATATCTTGTGATGAGGAAGATTATATAGGGTGATTTGGGGTAGGATGGCCAGCGGAGTTTGGGAAGGGATGCTGAGCCACGCCATAACAAATTGAGGTGCATGGGTGTCAATGACAATGTCGCTTGGAAGCTCGGAATGCGTCAGTGATAGTTGGCACAGCTCTGACAACTGTGCAAGAGGAAACCGAGACCGACTGAAGCGGCGGAAGATTGTTGCCCAGCATCTCAAGGAAACAAACGAGGCGAGCTGTCATGGTGATGGTATATTGTGAGAAGGGGTTGGGAGTAGAACGAGACAACAGAAGCCGAAGAACTTGTTCACGGTACTTGGCAACAGCTTCTTGTTAATGGTGGTGGCGCAATAAAGAACATACCTCCGACAGTGCCCGAGGCGTTGTCGCAAATGAGTTCACAATTATCCATCAGTTATCCACCCCATTTCAATCAAGTACGTGGCACGAGATATGCGTACAATGTAGGATGCCGAAATTCGAAATGGCAACTCGGGTTGGGCTCTGAATTATCTGATGATTAGACTGCGTAACCTTGGTAAAAGTGGCACGCGCTTAAGCGTGGAATTGCGATCCTAGGTGGATGAGGGAGTACAGTACGATTTCCCGGATATACATCAGGTGAATAGGAGAGGAACGTGACCAAGACCATTGGTAGTAGTAGTTGTATGCTGTAATATTTATAGTCCTGGGTGGTGCCTGTCGAGCCGTGCCAGTGGCAACTGACACACCGCGCCGAGACGGGCGGTGATGTGATGGTGGTAGGGATACAGTATGCTGGGTGTGATTCTGGAAAGCATCGCTGATCGTACAGGAATTGCCGGCAGATGTAGTGCCGGAGAGAGACCAGGACATCGTTGA